>JAHLSL010012473.1:57586-77863 GCA_025920805.1 Petroica traversi
TAGAGAGGAGTGGGCAATTAATTTTCTAACAAGATGGAAAATTAATTTTTTGCTACTAGCTACAATAACATTCTTAATGACCTGCCCTTAAAGGGTGACATTATTTTTGGCATTAAATACTAAGTAGAGAAATATGATTTAGATTTCTCTTGGAGTTCCTAAAGGCTCTGATCTTTCTTAATATCTGTCATATTAGAATGTATGTGAGAAAGCTTTATTGTAAAGATATTAACTGCAAGTGACAGTGTTGGATGAGTAGGTGTGTTTCTCAATATTTGTCTGCCACATGAGAACTCAGTTTTGTACTTGTCAGAAAAGCTTTTATAGCTGTTTCCACTTCAGCTTTGGGCAGGGAGTTCAACATGAAAGCCCTAGAGTCAGAAAAAATATCCATAAAAGGCAAGAAATTAGTGTGGCTTTGACACAGAATGATCAGTTGGAGCACTTGAGATGGCAAGTCAGGCTCTAAGGAGGCCAGAGGGGGGATAGCCATAGTTCTCACTGATTTATGAAGCATTAGAGCATCACTGTGTAAATGACATATCCCTTACCACTCACAATTCCTGAAAGACTGTGTCTCCTAAAGAACAAAATTTATATAAAATAGCATCTCCTCGCCTAATTTAAGGCAGCAGAAAGATTAAAGGAGTTGGCTCTGCACCATTCTGTCCAGCTGTGTTAAAGCTGGCCTTAAAGGCTAGAATTCAGTCATTGTTTTGTGAATTATGGATTGTGACGTATAAGTGTGGAATGAATATAAGCAAATGATTAAATGCTTTGGAGATTTCTTCCATCTAAAACTTCAATTAATATTATTGTTATAATTTTTATTGTTCTGGATGCAAATTTCCAAAGAGAACCAAAAATCACATATTTTATCCTCACGAAAATTACTTGAATGATGTTATGAAAATCCTTTCATTGAAGTGTTTGCTTATGGTGGAAATTAATTAATCCCATGCATTTTTTTCCTTATGTAGGTCACATTTCTAATGTCAAAAATAAAAAGCATGCAGTAGTTTTTCACTGAGTTTGTATGTGAGAGAGAAGAAATGCTTTTTGGAAGGTGCTAAAATGATTTCAGGAGACTGCTATAATTTGAGAGTAAGATGGGTTAATTAGCATATACTTGAGGACATTTTGAGAGGTGTTGATGTTAATCATAAGAAGCTTAGTAACAAATACTGAAATTTTAGGTTCGATATGCACATGTTTTGAAACTACCACAAAAATGAGCAAGGATGCAGGAGTTGAGACATCGTACTGTGAGCTAAAGGGGGTGTGGATTTGTCTTGGAGTGAGGTCAAAGTATGATCCCTACCAGAATCAGGTGAAGGAAGGTCTCCTGAGGCCTCTGCTGACTTTAAAGTCAGACAGCGGTGAAGTAGATGAAATGACAGAGCCATGGAATGGTTTGGGCTGGAAGGGACCTCACTGATCCTCTCATTCCAAGCCCCTGCCAGGGGAGCACTGTGGAGTTTGTTACAAAAATGTACAAGCTGCGAAATCTTTAGTAATAAATAATCCCTACAGTACTTCTACAACCTTAGGATCTCTTTTGTAGACTACACTGATCGATTGTTTGGTTTAGTGACTCTTTCCATTCATTTGTTTTCTAAAAAGGACACAGTGTAGTCCTTTGATCTCACTTTTTTTTTTTCCTACTTGAACTCACAGAAAACGTGTTATTTTTGCTTGAAATTCTAAAATAATTTTTTGCATTTTAAGTAAAGAGAAAGAGACTTGCTCTTGGTACAGTTTGCAGGCAGCATCTTGTGTTGTATGATTACAGAAAAGTCATATATGTGTGTCTCAAGCCTGATGTGGTCACATTGACTCACCAAGTGATGCACAGAGAGCTCTGCACTCTTTGTGAGAAGCATGGTCCTCTCAGCTTTTGCCATGCATTTTTGTATTAACTCCTCAAGGAAAAGGGAAAGTTTATTGAAGGATGTCAGCTCTGTTCCTGAAAGAAATAAATAATATAGTTCAAGTAGTTGTGCAATATTTCTTTCCATGTACACTGCTTACAGTGTAACAATAAAGAGGTGCTATTTCAGCATTAAAGCAGTTTAAGACCTTTGCAAATAGGATATTTAAATGTTGATTAGGGACTTAAATGTTGATCCATTTTAATGCTAGTGCATGAAAACCAGAGTATTAAATCTAGGAACTATTATCCCAGTGTTTAGTTTGTAAATAACAAGAAGATCAGCTGAATTATTTGAGGGAAAAGAAACATCTTCAGTTTTGTTACAGATGAAATTTATTCTATTGTAAACAAATAAAATCATTAAAAAGCAAATTAATATATTTTAAATAAGGGAACCAAATGTTAAAATTGGGAAGCATGTCTATTGTTAGTAGGTTTAAGTTAAAAGCTGCTTAATTTTCTGACAAAATTTGAAGTATTTTTTATACTCATACCTTTTGCAAATGTGGTAGCTTGCAGTTGTAATGCCAGGAAAACTACAGAAGGATCTCTCTTTAGTCCATTTTTATTTTCTGATTACTTTTTTGGAAATAAAATTTTAAGGGTAGTTCAGTCTTTTCAGCTGTTCAACTGAGCAATTTCCTTTGCTGCTCCAACAGCCCCAGCAGCCTCAGCCGTGTTGCCTGGATACTTCATCTCCTGCAGCATCTGTTGGCCAGTTCAACAGGAGGATTCATACTCTAAATAAAAGCCAAGTCTTGGGGCAGGAGGGGGAATGCTTTGTCAGCTGGGAGCCTGAGTGCTGCTGCAAATCCTGCTGCTGAGAAAAATAGGCGTTTGCTTGCCCAGTTGTACAGGGATATGTATTTAACATGAAGTAAGCTTTGAATTTCTATTCAGAAAGATGTCCAACAGTCACATTTCACAATGCACTTCTGCAGGCATGTGCTTATCCTGTGCTCACTTTAAATACAGTGTAATCCAAAGTTCAGTAATGTGCATCTCCATGTCCAATACTGTTTATACACTGGAATAGAAATTCATCAAATTATCATCCCTTTTGCAATTTTATTTTGAAAGTTAATTTATTTTGCCTGCCATTTTTTCAGAAAAGTCCTTTTTCAAAGTACAGATAAATACTTTTCTTTCTTCTCTCTTTTCTTTCTTCCCACAAGTGATTGCAGGCAGTTTTATCAGCATAGGTTTGATTCCATTAGAATTCTTTCAAGCTTTTGTAAGCAAAGCAGCAAAAGAAGCAGAATGGTAAATTCAGTTATTTTAGTTTTCTTTCACATGTATTTGCAGAACTTGTTAATTGAATGAACAGAGTTTAAGGAAAACTTTGCTTGTCAGATTATTCATGTGTAGAGTTTTATAAAGTTCAAAATTCTGAAAATTGGTGGTTCAGCCTGCTACCTCTGTAATAAGCATAAAAAGTCATTTGTTAATGGGTATAATTTAATATTCTCAATACTTCCATTTTTAGATTTCACTGGTGGGCTGTGAAAATAGTGCAGTGTACAAAATGTTGGAAATTTTCATCTGGAGCTGGATTAAGCTTTTAGTGTATGATTGTACAACAGGAAGACTCCTGTGCTTGAGAAACATAAACCAGGCTTTGTTCCTTTATTGGCTTTGCAAATACTAATTCGCCCTGTTAAAATTACAATATACAGAAGAAGCTGTGAATTTAGAATATCATAAACTGGCTGGTTTTTCCTTTAACTTGAAGTAAAAATTTTAAAAAATTAGCTTGATTTTTAAATCTCATTATGCTTTTTGTATCATTTTGCATTTTTTTTCTTACTGACAGTTGTGGCATAATCGTAACATTTTCCTGCCAGTATTTTTTTTTTCCTGGATACAAATTAAATACTGGAAAATTCAAATTTTATAAAATTATATGAGCTGCCTTTCTATTGACAGACACAGAATGTCAATAGACTGACATGAGCCCTCCTGTATATGCAAGCTGTGAGCAGAGCTCTGCAAGAGGTCCTCTCATGTATGAGAGTTTCTCAGTTGGCTCTTCTAAGTAAGCATGGATGTCTTTGTCCCAGTAAACTTGGATTCCAGACTCTCATTCCTGCTTTAGTGGCATTATTGCTCCCTCTGGTGGGTCCTGCAATTTGGATGTCTTTGTAAGACCTGGGGTTTTTATATCAAAAATAGTTTATCATTCTAACAAAAGTAAATATGATCAGTAAACACAAATCCCAGAGTTCTGTAAGAGATCCCTGACAAAATTTACTTTATATATATATTTTTTTTAAGCAACATGAAAATATATTAACAGTATTCAAGCTGAACATCCTATTAAGACAAGAACCATCTGGGGCAGAGTTGGCTTGCCAAACAGTTTCTGATTTAGTTCTGCGCAAAATTAGAGAGGTGCCTGTGTAACCTTTGATAACTGTTGACATTTAACCAAGAAATCCCCACTTACGTAATTCATTTCTGCTGTAGGAACGTGATCACAGATTTATTTTTTAAAAGTTCAGGTTACCTTTGGGTTACATTGTGGGCTTTTTTGTGCCTGTAGCTTTCTGCACAGCAGTACCACGCTGAGCTGAGTCCATGGTGTATTTGAAATGTTCAGTGCAACATGGGAGATCTAAACGTTCTTTCACTGGTTTGAACTCTGTTTCAGTGAGTTAACTCAGATATTTTTGTGAATATCTCTTTTCCAGCTGCATACATTACTTCCATGATGGGGGTATCTTACCTGTGTAAGTATCCAGCACTGTTGGCCTCTTTCGTCCTGGATAAAAGTTCAGTACCCCAAGCAATGATTCCAGTTTTCATGGGGCCACTGGGTACTGCTTTCAAGTCCCATGTAATCAACACTACACATGCTATTTGAATTAAGGCTGAAGGAAGTAGAAATAAAAGCTGAGGTTGTGGTCAGAATTGTACCTTACAAAATCTGAGAATTTCTTCAAGGTCATCTACTTAAAATACTGTATTTGAACCCCTTTAGATTGTTACTGCCTTTGACTGTGCTGTAAAGAGCATTGGTACTTCAGAAACTGGAGAGATGTTTGGAGGTTTTTTAAGTTATTTTTAGTATCTTTTCTTTTTCATTTGAATTCGTAACAGTATAGTGACTGAATTCAAAGCAACCCCCAGAAATTGTTCTAAATTACTGAAACGTATGATGATTTTAACATGACAAGGCACCTGTTTCCTATAGTTCTTTGATTGATAGTAAGTAGTTAGATTTCTTTTCCATACTTGCAAAAGTTCTGAGTAAGAGCAGATGTTGTCTCAGTGGGAAATAACCTCAGATCATGAAATTTCTGAGCTGACATACTTGGAATACTTGACTCCCTCAAGCTGCTTTCCCATACACTTTTGGAAGTTTTCACATTTTAGTTTTCACCTCTCTAGGAAACCTTCTCATCCTCAGCTTGAAGCCTTCATTAAGGATATGTCCAAAGGGTCTGCAGTCCAAATGGATGGTTCCCTTAGCAGCCTGCCTCGCTTCCCCAGTCATTCCTTGTGTGAAATGGGAGAGCTTACACAGACAGGTGAGTTCCCACAGCAACTCTGTCTGTCTGCTCTGTTAAACACAGTCTGCTTGAAAAGGGATCTTCTGATTCTCTTTATATTGAAATAAATGCTTTTTAATGGAAGCTTATTCGTGTTCGTCATATCCTAGTCTGTGCTGTGATATGGATAAAGTATTAGACTCTCTACTGTTATAGTGGCAACAATTCTAGAAACCATGCTTTGTCCTATAGCTTGACAATTTTATTACACACTGGTCAATCTTGGCATATTTTTGAACTTTCTTTGTAGTAAGTCAGAGCTTCTTTCATGTTGCTTCATACCATAGAATTCCTGTTACCCTTGTGACAAAAAGCACTGCTCAGTCCCTCCTGAGGAAAGTCCGGTGCTCTTTTACTGACAGAGTTGTAATTCAGACAACTGTGTCCCCAACAAGAGATGCTGCTGTAGCAGACAAACCTGATGCTTGTGTTATGGAAACGCTTCATGCATCTGGTGCCTGTCAAAAACTTATGTGTTCTGGGATGCCTTTAGAAGGAATCCTTGGTCACTGTCAAGTCTTGAAAAGTGATATCAGGAGAAAGCAAGGTAGGACACCACTGAAATTGCACACAACGCACGGATTGTGTCACGGAGCTGGCATCTGGGGACTCCAGTGGCTTGTAGCAAGGTATATAGAGGTGTTCTGGTGCATAAAGGGTTTGTGCCTATTGCTTTGCTGCTGTGAAAGAGATGTGAATTCTGGAGTAGAGGTTTGGGCATGTGAGAAGGATACACTCTCCAGCTGGATAAAGGCAGAGCTTTAGCATAAATTATCAAGCAATTTAAATACTTCCTGAAGGAAGATGGAGAAGGAAGCTTGATGCAGTTGCTACACCTCATGATTGTTTTGTGAGTTTCATACTAATTTACATTCTGTGTATTTGTTTTGTGACTGCTGGTGGTTTATTGGCTGCCATAAATTTTCAGGGGCACAGCATTCTCTGCCCACCTAAAACCTGACTGAGGTGCAGTCTTCAAACACACTTTACTTTTATAGTCATGTTAGACCAATTCAGTCTGTGTCTTAGTCCAAAGAATTAATATTAAACCTCTGAGGTTTTAAATAAATGTTATGGAATCAACTTCTTTTCTATATTTCATGTTAGTTCTTAGAATCTGAGAGATACTGAAGAGTTGCAGGTTTCTCATGTTTCAGACAGTTTTCTTAATAGTTATCATAAGTGAAATTCAGTTTTGTAGGTTTATAAGCTTTTAACAAATTGTTAATTCATCGGTAAGGCTACTAGTTGTAATTTCCTTTTCAAAACTGCGATGATTCTAATCATGTGTTGTAATTTCTGTCAAAATTCAGGGGTTGTACAACATTTGCAAAATGGACAGCTGCTCCGAGAAATTTATATCAACAAACACAAACTGCTCCCCGGTGACTGGACAGCCAAGCAGCTCTACTTGGAGACCACAGGGAAAAGCCGTACCCTGCAGAGCGCATTGGCACTGCTCTACACATTTTTGCCAGGTTTTGACTGGAAGAAAATTAACATGAGGCACCAGTGGAGCACCATTTTCTGCTCGGGAAGCTGTGACTGTCCCATGAGAAACCACTACCTAGAAGAGGAGCAGCGCAGGCAGTACGGCTTACGGGTGAAAAACAGCAATTTGGAGAGAATTTATGTGGATATGGCAAAGATTGTGGGCATTCCCACCAGGCAGCTGAGAGCTTCTAACCCAATAGATTCTCTCTTATGCTATTTCTGTCATAATGTCTCATTTCCATGTACCAAAGCTGGCTGCATTAATATGGAACACTTCAAAGTAATCAAGAGACACCAGTTGGAGGATGAGAGAGAAAGACAGGAAAAGAAACTTTACTTCTTATATGCACTATTGGCTGCTCATCCTCTCCTCAACCAGACTGTCAGTCGGCTGCAGTGTATTGCAGAAGGCAAGAAGGAAGAAGTGTTTGTTCTCTACTCTGCACATGATGTCACCTTGTCACCTGTTCTTAGTGCCTTGGGCATTACAGAGGCCAGGTTTCCCAGATTTGCTGCCAGATTAGTTTTTGAGTTGTGGCAGGATGGGAAGAGGCCCAAAGAATACTTTATCCGCATCCTGTACAATGGTGCTGATGTCACATTCCAGACCTCATTTTGCAAGGATCATTATAAACATTCCAGCAAGCCAATGTGCCCACTAGAAAAATTAGTCAATTTTGTCAAGAGGGATATGCTCTTAATTTTTAACAGTACTAGCTACTATGATGCATGTCATAGGACAGCACTGTAGAGAAGGGAATAGGAAAGGAGGCAGTGTTAACTTATGTCAGGGATCTGTTGGGGGCACAGTTCAGTTTTGTTACTTCTTATACTTTTATGTGTAAGTATAGAAGGGTAATGCTTGAAACATTCTTCAAATTTTTTTTTCATTCAGGCTGCAGATGGCCTTCAGTAGAACAAATGCCAAGGGTTATGTGTATGTTTATGCTCACAAATGCTGTTAATTGTTGTGATAAACCATGTGGGTGAATGTAACCCAGCCCTTGCTTGATAGAGAGAGAGAGAGCATAGACTTTGTGTTTCTCTGTTCCAGAGCAATACTTGGATAGTGTTAAGCTTAAAGCCAAAACTACATGTTTTTTTCACTGTTGTCTCCCAGTCTTTTTAAGCAGTTCATATCAGTCATTATCCAGGTGTCTGCATTAAAGCATTTGTAAGGAATTTTTGAATTTCTTTACTCAGAGGAAGCCTTTTAGAATTATGGGGCAGGTCTTTAAAGCAAAGTGCATGTATGTGTGTGTGAATACTTCCCTGAATATGTACAAATGAGCATGTGCCTTTCGCACTTCACAGACTAAAAATCCTTGGCTATTGTTGCCAGTGCCAGAGAGGGTGTATTGGAAAAGGGATACACAACTCTACCCTTTGATTGCACTTTCAGCACTTTGAATAGTTCAAACACAATCTAGAAACATGTAAAGGCCTTGTGACATTAAAACAAATAGCAAACAGTTAACAGCACCACTAAACCTGAGTGGGAAGTTAGGGTTAGAAATCAGTTTTATGGGGAAGCGTTAGGCTCTTTCCATTGTGAACATATTCAAGCTGTTGTGCTATGGAACTAACCAGTGTTTTAGGAATTTGCTATGATCACTGCTTGAGACAGGTTGACTAAATACTGAGAAAACTTTGTAGTTGAGTTAGTATTTTTATGGACTAGGAAACTGTTATTTTGTAAGACCAGACATGTACATATTGTACTGTGTATATTTATAACACAGCCAATCTTTCTTACTGGTTCAGTTTGTAAAGACTTGGGAGGTAACTTTTTAGACATTTTTTCCCTTGATCAAGATGTTTAGACTTAAGAATAAACTTTTATGGGTAATTTGAACAATGAGTAGATATGAAAACTTCAGACTGCTTTCATCTCAGTAGGAATAGCAAATCGAGAACCAATTTTTAATAGAATTCCTAGAAATTTTATAAAGATGGAGGTTTTTTAACCTCTAGAAATAAATTAACCTGTGATTTGTGATTCAATGGTGCTAGTTTGTCAAAGGAAACATAACTCAGCGTAAGTTCTCTCACTCTTGGCATTCCACTCTCTCTGTTTTCACTGCTGCATTTGAGTATGTTTCTTTAAATAAAATTCTGGGATCTCTTTGTGTATTTGTGTGTTATGTTTGTTGTGACTTCCTTAGCTGTTTGCAGGATCAAGTTGGGTATTGTTAAGCTGCCTGTTGCATTTCTGACTTCTGCACTTAATCTGTCCTGGGTCCCAGTCTGGGCAGAAGCAAGTAAGCATTTCATGAATATTGAATTAGAAATCCTGTTAGAATATTTAGGACTTTTGTACCACACTGGAGAGGTAACCTTTCTATCTTAAGTGACTGGATCTGCTTGTCATGATCCCTGCTTTTGTGCTGGAGGGCAAACAGGAATAGAATCTGAAAGGTGAGCTGACTGTAGAAATTAGGTGAAGGGGACCTTCATCCTGAGGCAGAGTGATCTAAGAAGGGATTCTGCAGACTTAGATGATGAGAGAGGTGACTGTAATACTGTTTCATCTTTTAAAAAGTCTGCCTGCCCCCAGAAGTGGTAACAGAGATGGACTCAAGCCTGATTCCTAATGAATCAGTATTGATCCACAGGTTGCTAATTTTGTTTTCTTTTTTGAACCGGTCACATAGTTAATTTTCTTCTTTAGCAATGACAGTTTTAACAGGCTTTTGACCAATTCAGTGCCTTTTAAAAAAAAAACTTCAACAACCAAACCCTTATAAGTAACAGACTGCAGTGCTTTTCAGCTGTGTTCCTAACCCTTTAGCTGTGAACCCAGCGTTAAGAAGGTTTAGGGAGAGTTTTACCTGTTAATATTTAACTTGAGTCTGTAATTGGGGTTTTGGTAAGAAAGAGCACTGCATCTTGCTGAAGAGTGATAAAATACTTCTGCTTCTAATAGGAGATTGGAAGTAGGCAGTGGTGCTCTGAAGTGGTGTTTATGAGGAAGGCAGCCAACTTAAACAGATAGACAGGGGCTCATTACCTGTAAGGGCTTGTGAATCTGGGCTGCTTCTGTCAGTGCTTGTTCTGATTGGCATAGAATGGGAGGTAATTGTCACAGCAGGATCCATGTGTCCCGGTATCCATGTGAAACCACTGGATTTGACTGAATCTCACCTTTTCACAAAGGATTGACTGCTTGCCATCCTTCATTTTTGTAAAGCATTTTGCCGGGATGCAAACCTTCACTTTGCCTTCTTTGCCAGGAGGAAAACTTTATGCAAATACCGAAAGCCCATGGCAGGAGGGAAAACAGCTTTTCTGTGTCCTTGATAGCTCCTCTGTGGGCTTCTTAGGCCCTCGGCTGTAGCTGCTGGAGCCATGATGTGCTGCAACTGCTGCGGCTCTGGCCCTGCACATTCCCCGCTGCTCTACTGCTTCCGTGCTGCAGCTTAAATCCCACAGGTTTGCTCCTGGTCTCTAGCTGTTGCCCTTTTCACTGCTGCTATTCTCTGATGTTTGTAGAGTAACACTGAAAAATGCTGCTGTGGCCTTGCCAGTAGCTCAGTCGGTGCACACACAGTTTTAATAGCAGTTTGGTGACCTTGGCTGTCATTGATAGTTTCAATTTTAATTAGGGGTCCTAGCGTCACTTCCTCAATATCAGATGACAACACAAATGTTACACCTCGCTTTTTGTCAGGGAAATCGACCCCTTTACTGGCTTCCAACTCCATCGTGAAATGTGGAGCTTTAAAAATTAGGATTTTAAGCAAAGTTAGTATAGCTGAAACCAGCTATAGAGATTCAGCAAGCAAGCCCAGCTAGTGTTAATTAAGGAATTAATGTTTAACCAAAGAATTGAGTTAGAAGTAAGTCTTAAAGTGTAAGTAACTGGTTGCTTGTAATTTTATGTTTGCTCAGATGTACTTCTAATGAGAAGCAGCAATTACTAACCGTTCTACCTAAAAGACCCATTCAAATAGGAGAGGAATAGAAGAACTGGATGTTTTTCAAAAGCAATTTGCATTGTTAAAAGCCAGAAAGGCAGAAAGGTCAAAGAGAGGAAGACAAGTTTTCCTTCATCATTCTCACCCTCCCCTCAAATTATGCAACCACTGACTCAATTTAAAGAACAAACCATGCATGCTTAATAACTATTCAGCTAATTACCATACGGAGCGGGGAATGGGAGATATTGATGTAATTAATGTGTGTTTATATTTTGAATATTCAAAATCCCTTGCAAATAAATAGACCTTGTATTCTTTCGTGCGTTGCTTTGCGCATCAGGAAGCTATCCCACGCAGCAGCCCGGCGCTGAAATAAACACACTTTCTAACAACTCTGTTAGAGAGTCTTTATCCATCTCTAGTTAGGTATCGATATTAGATCAACACCCATATTTTGGTAAACTGATCGGATATAAAAAGTCGAATTTTCGACAAATGGTCCAGATTCTCAATCCTGCAATTCCACCCGTAAGGTACTTTCATACCCTGGGCAGCAGGCCTGTGAGGGGGTTGTGAGAGGCACACAGGGCTGCAGGTGCTGGCCAGGCAGCGCAGAGCTGAGCAGGAGGTAGAGGAGGAGGAAGAGGGCGGAGGATGCCCTGGTAAACAGGAGCAGCTCCGCAGTGCTGGAGGTGGGAGCATGAGGGGACCAGGACCCTGTCCTGCCTGCTCCTACGGCTCGGTTCAGGTATGGACTGATGGAATGCAGTACCCAAAGCAGGGAACGTGGGGAGTTGTTGCTAAATCACAGGGGAATAAAGCTGGAATTGAGAGACCTCCGAGCCACCCCTGCTTGTCTTGGGGGAGCATCTCCTGGGGATGGGCCCAGGACCAAGCCCAGCTGCTGAGATCTGCATGGCTTCCCCAAAAAGTGACCAGCAGGAAAACTACAGTCATATGGGTGTTAATTTGGAGGTATGAATGGCTTGAAAGAGCACATTCCAAAGTCACTCCTGTTTAAGTTGTGACAGCTAAGGAATCGTGTGGTGTGACCGTGGGAGTCAGGCTGAGGCACACGTTCCTTTCCCTGATGTCTGGAGTCCTGTGTGTTTGTGTCTATGTGAGCAGGTCTGAGCAGCAGCAAAGTCTGATGAAATGTCCAAGCCAGGGCTTTCCCTGGAGACAGGATCTCCTCTCCTTCCAGCAAATCCCCAGAAAATATTTCCTTCAAATAACTGGAATGCCATCCTAATCAGCCTTTTGCTTCACCCAGAAATTCTGGATGCAGGTTGAGTTCATGCCCTGTGCTGATGTTGTACCCCAGCTTCAAATGCTTTTTTAATTTTCTGTGAGTATTTATGCTCTCGTGTATCTGTAGAGGGAGTAAACCAGTACTGGACTACTTGACGGTCATCAGATGTTGCACAAATGTTTATTTACCCATAAATATTGTATAGATTTCATCCACTTTTGGCTTTGTGAAGATATTTTGGTAGTTATATGTTGGGCTTGGAACCTCTTTGATCAGAGAACATAAATATTAAAAGCATGTGAATGAGATGAGAAAGCCACAGAATGTCAAATATTAACCATTGGTAACAGCAGGTGCAGGGAACAGTTTGCATGCAAGCCAAAACTGAAATATGTTATGAAATCCCTTTGATTATTTCTGGATGTAGCACTGAGAAAATGAGGTTGGATTGATGATCCTTCAGCCCAGACTGTTCTGTAATCCTGTGTGGTTAATTTGTGGATGAAAAGCTGATAAGATTGGTAAATGGTTCATTGTGCACTTTTCCAGCTCTAAACATACTGTGAGCAATTTACTTACTGCTCTGGAACAGGAAATGTAGTATTAGCTTTCGTTTTTTTTAAATGGCATTGTTTCATCAATACAGAATCCAAGTCATGTTTTCTCAACCCTGTGTGCTTTTAAATAATGAATATGGATTGAGGATGAAACATATTTCATCCTCATTTTCTTAAGCTTTCAATTTATCACAGACGTAGTCACAGTTCCTTTTGCCTCTTGGAGCTCTCGAGCACATTGAAACATATTATTTCACCAGTATTAAATGGTGTTAAAATACCCGGTGCAACCTTTGAAGGTTTCTCTCATTTGTATTTATTAAAAATAACTCCCAGGATAACTCAAAGAATAAATGCTCTGCGGGCTATACTAATTAAGACAAAATACAAGTATTTAGCAACAACTTGACAAGGGAGGAAGGGGCCTCTTTCTCAGAGCCCAGATGGGGTTGTGTTCCTGAGGGTTGTATGAGAGACAACCAGAGCCAAGTGAAGTTGCTGTCTGGGGTCTGCAGGAGGGAGATCCAAGAGAGGAAAGGATGGTGCACTGAGGAAGTGGTGTGGCCTACAGAATGCATGGAGCAATCCTCCCTCTCCCTCAGTGCTGGTGAAGGACCCGCCTCAAGTGCCATGTCCAGAGAGAAGGCTCAAAACTGTGGCTGAACAACCTGGAGGGAGACAGACTCCAGAGAGAAATCTGGAAGGGGAGAAGGGTTTAATCAAATGCAAATTCGGTTACTATGAAAAAAAAAGGATTTTAATCTCTTCTTCCTCGTGGTTAGGGCTAAAAGTAATTGTAGTTAAAAATACTGAAGTTGGACATTTAAGAAAGAAATTGTGGGAGTAAGCCTAGCAGAACGGTGGGATGAACTGATGGGAGAGGTGTGAAGTCATAGACCTTCAGTGTCTTTACGAACAAGAGAAATAATCACCTGCCTGAGCATTGATTTTGTTTTGTAACTAGGAGATGAAGAGGTGACTTCCAAGTCTCTTTCATCCTTTATTTTTCTTTGATTGCAGGGAAATATTTCCCTAATGTCCACTAATACTGGAATGTACTTGTAGTAATCTCCTGGCAAATGACTCATGAATTTGGATATTTGGAAGTTGTGCATTTCTCCCAAGTCTTCCAGCCATGTACAATTAGCTATCTAAAGCCTTTTCATCCATCAAAATGAAGCCACAGAGTCTGGCAGGGCTGGGGTTTCTCTTAGTTCCCACTGGAGTGTGCAAATGTAAATTTCATTCCTGGCATCCAGCAAAAAACCTCCTCAGGGAAAAATCTGTATCATCTTAATATGTTACCTTTCATTATTTCCTTCATATCCATCCCCTCCCCTCCCAATTTTCTCTCTTTCTAAAGAAGCTGATATAATTTTCTATCAGTGAACAGTCAGGCAACTCCAAAATATTGATATGCATGTGTGGAGGATTCTTTTCAAGACACAGAATTTAGCTGGGCTTATTGCATCTCTGATCCACTCTGTTTAGAAATCTTATGAACTTCTGATTTTTAACTTCATATTGAATCTTGTTGCAAAGTATGGCTTTTCCAGAATCCAAATGGTGCCTATGAGTTCACATGCATTTGTTTGTGTGCCTGCATATAAATACAGTATCTTAAAGGGGTTTCTCAAAGGTTTTTCTTATTTATGCCCAGATCTCAAATATGTCAAGCCAGAATTGAGATTGAATAGAACACTTTGCTCCCTGTGCACTGTTCTCTTTCCTCAGGGCCTCCTAAATGCAAATCTTCAAAATTTCTTTATATGATTTTCCAGCAAGGAATGTAGTATTTGTAATGAGAACACTTCCCTGCGAGAGATTAGTCTTGTTAAATATTGATCTAAAATTTAAAGCTTGTTACAGCATTTATCAATCCAGTTTCTATAAAAACTTCTGGGATTTGTATAGTTTGCCTAGACAGAGATAGGCAAAGACATTGGTTGTTGCCTCCTTCAGATGTTAGGAACAGAAAATTACTTTGTCAGGGGACAAGAGTGTAGTGTCCTTATCAAACACTCTAGCAGAGTTCTTCTCTATAGAAGAGTTTTCTCAGAATGCCAATATCTGCTGTTACCCTGGTGGGCCAGCTCTGCAAAACATGAGTTTGTTGGATGTGTGAGAGACAAGAGCACAAAGGTTTGGTTCTTTAATCTGGTACTTGACTGAATCTGGTCTATTGGCAGCATCAACACAGGAGAGAAGGGTTTTTTAATCACACCTGGCTCAGGTTTGGGGAGAGGTCTCCCCTTGGTAAATTTTGAACCTGAGTGGATTTCAACAACATTTGTCAGGAATGTGGAAGTCACCAAGCTCTACAGATTTTGTGAAAATTTATTACCAGAAGAGGAAATTCTCTAGAGGAAGTTAAAGCCTGTTCTGAAGACACTTCAGAAGTAAGATAAAAATGCAGAGAAACCAGGCTTCTACAATCCTAAGTCCACAGCAATGGGGAACAAAGACACATGGACCTTCTTGCTTGTCCTGAAGAAGATTGTTTATTGTAACAAATCAAGCCCTTTTAGGTTCTAAACTTAACCCAAAACAAGCACCCACTGACTGCCTGCCACTACAGGATCGCTGCTCGTGCATCCCTGTACCAAACCAGCTCTCTGATCATGTGCTGCCCATGCATCTCCCCAACCAATCACTGCCTCATGCAGGAGGCAGGCACATGCCAGCCATGCAGCCCCATCTCTGGTTACAGGACCTGGTTTGTACCTGCTGTTAGCTGAACCTTTCCCAGCATGCTTTCTGTTGGGCTAGGGTGAGCAGGATTTTCTTGTTCTGTGCATGAACCATTTTTCTTTGTTTTTTTCTATCAATGGACATTTGTCCATAAATGTTGTGGAGCTAAAGCACTGTTTCCAGGTTCTGCTCATACTCCCATAGAGCTGGCCTGAAGAGAGAGGTCTCTGTAAGGAGAGCAAGAAGGCAAATTCCAAATTATTTTTTTGCCACGACAGTTTGCTTTCTTGACGTCAAGAAAAAAAGCAATTTCAGGTGAATCTGCTGGAAATGTTAGTGTGCTCTCTGCATTAAGAAATGATACATGCATCTCCGTGGTGGGTGTTATTAGTAATGAGCATGGTCCCTACACATATGTGACCCAAACTTTTGAAAGGCTCCCCTTCACCCTCACTGAAAATCCTGACCTGCATGTTGATGCAGTACCTGTTGGGAAACTCTACCAGAGCTTGATTCCTTTGTGATTTTACTGACTGAAATTGAGAGTCAAGTGAAGAAATGTCTGTCCAAAATAAGAATGGCAGGAGGAAAACTTTTTTAATAATTTAAGTTTTACAGAATTTCATATTAAGCAGTGAAAGTATCCTTAGGATTCTGATGAAATTGCAGACTCCGTAACTATATTGACTCTGAACTCCACCTGCAGTTTCCATGTAAAAAGCTGCTCTGCTTCCAGCTGTCAAGGTTTGGTGTCACTGGGAAGCCTCATCCTTCCAGGGGCAGAGAGCAGTGCACACAGTTCAGGTTGGCAACTGGATGGGGAGAATGTGCACTTTGAGGCACAGATTAAGCAAGATAAGGCTACAGGCTTTACACTTACATGTATCAAGTGCTTTATCAGGTGGTTTGCACAGAGGTGATTGTATGCAGGCACTCCTATGTAGGGATGAAATTAGGGAATTTCTGTGCGCTGTATAATCTGCCTTATTCAATTGCTTTGCTGGGCAGGCAAAGCCTGTACTGCATGTACTGTACCAAACCCTTCTCAGATCAGAGTAACAACTCAGAATGTAAAGGATGAAGAAGGATAAATGCCTTTGAACTTACCTTACATCTCACTTCAGGTACACCGGTGGCAATTTTATCCAGCCTTTAGTATACAAATATTTTCTGTGCTGTATTCCTCTTGCAATAATAAATTCAAATAACAAAAGTTCTTTCTGTATTAGACAGTTTAATCACAACAATATGATCAGGATCCAGGAAGAGAAGGTCTTAGGTACCAGAAGTCCTTGGGGACTTTTATAACTTGAAATGGGATCTTTGCCAGCATTTGCAAACTATCTTTCTAGAAAAGACAAGATAAAATGGCATCTTAGTATAGGACTGTACTAGAGTTTTAATTTTCAGGAATCCGGTTTTATTTTTTTTTTCTACTTAGAAGACAGTCAATTTGTAAATCAGTTGAAAAAGAAATCTAGAAAAGGGAAGAGGAGAGGTAAAACCAGTGACATTTTAAGCTATAGAAGTCTCAGTGGAAAACAAATTTCTCTTGGCAATCAAGATAGCTTAACAACCATACACACATTGTCAAAGGGAAAAATTACGTTTTTCCTTAATACAGATCATAAAGATGATTGATTTCTCTTTGAAGTTCAGGCACAAAGGGACTGTTTATTCATATTCAGAACCCGACCTAGCTCTTGAAGAGACAAGGAATAGTGGCAAACAGGCTCTTAAAATGCTTCTTGGCAAGGAGTATAAATAGCTCAGAATGGTGATCACAGGAGTGAAGTTGTTGCTTCAGATAATTTGCAATGCTTGCCCACTTAAATGCAATCAGAAAGGCTTTTTTTACAGTACCTATCAGTTTTGAAGCTGCTTTGGATACCTGCAAATTTTCCTTTGCTTGGGATGTGCTAGGAGCTTGTGTCTAAAGAAACAGCATCACCTTCTTCTCCCTTTAATTAGTTTAGATAAAACTAAAGGGTCTCTTGTAGCATGCAGTTTTAGTGATCTACTGATCAACTGTGGCAGCTTGGTGGGTACTTGAAATACCCACCAATTCCAGGTGGTTTGTATCCTGTTCTGCATTCACATAGGATTGTTTAACTTAAAAAATCATGCAAAATCTGGATGTGTTCAGCAGAATACAACTTATATTAAGAGGAAGGTAATGATCTGTAAAGAACTGTGTGAGAATATTCTTATAACGTTTTTTCCCCTCAAGGTTTTGTACTTCCAGGGGTGCTGCCTGACAGGGTGTTTGCCCAGCTTTGACTTGCCTTTGGAGTCTCCTTTTACTTGTGTCCTTTGCTAAACTGGTGTAATTTGATATGTTAAATGGACTTTCCCATTTAATTTTGAGATGAGTAGAAAAGAGACATTGCCCTTGGTTGGTCCCACTGCTGTTCGTACACTTTGCTTTGCAGGATTGTGGCTTTTTTGGGGATTCATATAGAACCCCATAATGGCAGGGAAAATGGTGACTGTTTGAATTAGGCTTGTGTCTCCCACAGAAGTGTGTAACTGGGTTCTTCAGCCCTAAAACCAGTATCACCCTAATTTTCTAAACTTTTTATAACCCTACTGATTTGATAGGGGTTGGGGCAGGATGGATGTGAAACTACTAATACTACTTAACTGCATTCAAATAAATTAATAATTGACTAATAGTTTTTAAATTGGGAAACCTGAGTTCTATCTCCTGATATTGCCTTTATAGATATAGATTTTAAAGTGGCACTGCTCAGTCATCTAGTCTTGCTGGTCACTGTATGCTTTATTCCTCTTCCAGAGGTAACAAGGAAGGTGATAGACCTTAACTTTGGAAAGTGTAGCATGGCCTGGAAAATCACTGTATTATCAAGTGAGATGAATAGACATGTACCATTCAAGGAATGTGCAGGACTATAAAGACCAGGAACCTAATTTCAAAGAGAGTCTTCACTAAATTAAACTTCACTAAACTAACTAAAAACAAAGGTTTTTGTGTCTTTAGAGTTTTGTTATCAAGGAGCCTAGGTTTACTTGGTTCATGCCAAGACATTTAAAACAAGCTTGTGATTTGCTGGTGCCTTGACCAAATTGTGTGAGTTTGTGTGTTTCTGTGTCAGCTCCACAGCAGGAAAATGTGTGGTCTTTACAATAAAAGAACCACTAAGTTTTAGTATATCTAGCTAGAGATGTCTTGAAAACTAGAGCTTTGCAGAACTTTGCATTTGTAGAAGGCTCTCTGAAGGTTGTTATTCAAGTTGAATACTTGAAAATGCAGGTTTCCTTCCCAGAACAGTGGAAACATGCATGGCCAGGGAGCTTAGTAATGTCCTCTTGGAAAATATTACTTGGTAAGGGTTGGACGAGGTACTGGATATGTTTCTAAAGAAAGGCAAAAACAGGAAGTCTTCTGACTACCACAAAATTAATCTTCAGGTTCTTCTGAAGATTTGCATTTTCAATACAACTCTACTGATGAAATAGGGACTATCGAAAAATAAAACAAATTTGAAGACTAAGACACATACAACTTGGCTGTATTCTTACTTACATTTTCTGTTAAAAATACTTACACTTGTTTTCACCTTGTTAGATTAGAAGAACATTCTCTCCTGAAGCACTTAATTAAATGCTGATTTTACTGTTTGTTTAGTACCATGTCTATTAACAGTTTAAGAATCAGACAGAAGATTGAGCAACACTTCAAACTGAAAAAGTTTGTCACATCTTATCAAGACACTGAAGAGAATAAGGTTTTTTAGCCTGAGAACGCTTCAAAATGCTTGATCTGTTTTTTTTTTCTGTCAGTGCAGGATTTCTTCATTTACAGTTTCATCAGTGTAGTGCTGGATGGCAGCCACAGATTTCCAGTGAACAAAAAGTAAGAGAATGCTCTTTGTTGTTAAGACAGAATTAAACCCACCAGCAATAGAAGCTGAAAGCTTAAAAGCAAGTGTGAGTTAAATAAATATGTAGTGTAGTTTTGCTGATGAGGCTTAAAATGAAGGGCCGGATTGTTTATGGTTGTTAACAATCCAGTGCTCTTTTTGTAGGGCAAGGCATAGTAGCCCCAGTATCCTGGCCTGTTTCCAAATATGTGTTCATTGTCCTTCAAATATCCCTGACGTATCAATTTGATACAGTTTTCTCTCCTTTTTCTCTCATAAACCAATATGTACTAGGGCTACTGTTCCCCAGTCCAGGAGCAGAACTTGGGGATTCTCCAAAATAAATAAACTCCGGAAGTTATTTTTGTTGTTATAATGCAAGTTCTTCCTGACATACCTTTTCCTTGCATCTATGCAAGGAAGTGTAGTCATTTCAGTGCTCACCCCTCTGTGGGATCCCAGTATCCTGGAGCAAATTGTTTCGTTCTGAACCACATACTTCTGTTTGTTTGTGCTTCCCTTTTCTGGCAGTTTGACATATGATCTTGTTATGACCAACCTTTAATTCAGTATGAAATACCCTGTTTGTGTGTGGCAATATTCCTCCCTCCTTTCTTGCTATATGGATATTTATTACTGATGAAAATCCAAGGATGACTCTCTTAAACCTGGAGATTGGTGTGTACAATTTTAGGGTCTGTCTTGAGGGTTGAGATGCAAGTGAAGAGTCTGTCTTGATGCTGGTCTCTTCCCTGAGATGCAAGGAAGATTTTCTCTGTTTACACCAGCCCAGTCACTTTTCCATCAGCCATCAGCAAGTGTTGTAAAAGATCAGCAAGGATGTTCAGTATTGCTGGGTCTCCACGTGGCATTTGCTCTGGGTGAGGGTCTCTGCTGCTGGATTTGATCACAGGGACAAGGGTAACACGGTGCTCTCCTGTCATCACCAAGCTGAAGTGGCCACTCCATCCTTACTGGGCAGGAGAGCACCGTGT
>JAHLSL010012474.1:0-28299 GCA_025920805.1 Petroica traversi
CATTCCCAGATGTGCACATTCCCATTCCCAGATGTGCAGCATTCCCAGATGTGCAGCATTCCCATTCCCAGGTGTGCAGTGTTCCCAGGTGTGCAACATCCAAACAAGATGCTGCACAAGTCACAAGTGTCACCTTCTGCAAAAAACTCTGCTTCCCTTGGTTGTGCAGTGGATTAAATCGTAGTTGTATTCCTTGTATCAAATCCTGGACTGCTCTGGTGGGAGAGGACAGCAAATTTTGTCATGTTAGAGCATGAGCCCCCTTGCACTGAAAGGAAAAAAGGATTCTTGTAACAACTTTCAGATAGGACTTAAATGAATTTGGCTCTGGACCAGATAATCCTCTTTTGTTGATGTTAAACCACTGGCCACAGCAGTGATTACAACATAGGAGTACAAAAGAGGCTTTATTTATACTACACTTTTTCTTTCATGTTTCCAATCACAAAAATAAATACGTCTTATTAGAAAAGAAAAATTTTACTTATTTACTTGTTTGCGTGCTGGGAAGCATTAAGTATTTCCTTTTTTTTTTTTTAGGGGAAGTGTGTTACTTGCATTTAACTCAGATAAAAATAAAGGCAGATAAAACTAATTTAATTTTAGAACGTAAATTTTTTTATTTGTTGAACAACTGTTTTAAAATGGATAGCCTGCTGCGAAAGAAACAAAGCCACTAAAGCAAAGCAGGAAATCAATAACCACAAGAAAGCCTAAAGAAAATGAATGCATACAGGGTGAGCAAGTGACATAGGAATTATTTTCTGGTGTAAGAATGGTAATAATAGAATGCATATGGAGGGGATGAATAACATGATAGAAATATACATAGAAAAGACATGTTCTCTGTTTCTAGTTATAAATAATGACCTCTGTGTTAGAGCATTTAAACTTTGAAGGGTCTAGATGGTGGTTTTCTTCCTGATTTCCCCACCCCCCTGTCCTAGGTAAATATTTATGCTTGCAAAATTTAGTAGGCTGGCAGCCATGGAAACGTATGTCTTTCATTTATCTCCAGGAAATCTGGTTACAAACACTCTTTTACTTGAATTCTTTCAGTCTTTTTCAGCAGCTTTTGAAACAACCTCTGGAGTGGAGAGCAGGAGTTGTGTGTGGGGTGTGAGTGGGGTTTGTGGCAGTCATGGCAGGGCTGGCTTTGCCCAGGGCTGGATGCTGCCAGGGAGTCACACCACGGAATTTTTGGGAGAGTCCAACCCTTGGCTCTGAAGGGAAGCCTTTCAAAGACAGCAGCAGCAGCAATGACTTGCCTGCTCAGCTGCTGTATCTACTCCAGGACATACCTGAGTCCAGGAAATCCCTGAATTTGGGAATAACTCACGCTGTTTTTCCAGAAGTTTGAGCTGCTTTTTCTGTAGTTGGGTTGTTCCAGCTTCTCCTAATTGTGTTATGAGAGAGACATTTATAAAATGACACCGTGTTCTCAGTGGGAAATGAGCTCTGGCTGTGGGGAGAAGGGTTCCTTGGTGTAGCTGTTGATGGAAAAGCAGACAAGCTTTTGGTCAGAAAAGTCCTTCAGTGTATAAGAAACAAGGGTTATTATGAGCTGAGAATAATTACTGCCTGTATCTATTTCCCCACCTTAGGGGGAAAGGGTAAACCTGACTGCTGGAGCAGAGGGATTGCCAGGAAGGGAAAGAGAGATGCTGTAATCTCTTCGGGGAGGGAGTGAGACCCAGAGAGGAACAAGACACCATAAACTGGGATCTCTGTGATCCCGTGGGTTTGGTACCCAGCTGAGTTACAGGTTCTTGTTGAAGCAAACTCCTCGTCTCTCAGTGAGCCCTGAGCCTGGCCACGCTCAGAATCAGAGCTCAGTGGGGTTTGCTTTCACACTCATTTCAATTATCTGCTCTTCTGGAGTTTCCATCGTGTAGAGTTTTTGTGTGTGTGCACAAAATCGTGGAAGTTTCTGCATTCCTGGAAGTTAAATCTCACTTAACATGACTTCTGTGGTTTTATATATTCATATCAACATCTTTTCAAAACAGGAAGGTTTTAAAGACAAAATATAATGTTAATTTTGAAAAAAATTTCCTTCTGCCCTTTTATTTTCTCATGATCCTAACAGTTTGTGTTTTGTTGTTTGAGAAATCCTTCCCCTACTGTACATGTGCAGTAGAAATAATAACCTTGTCTGTCTCTGGAGCTAACAAATGAAATACCAACAATCACAAGATATGGAAAGGTAAAGGTGAAGCAGTGGAGCTACATCCTTACATTGCCTGTTTAATTTCATCCTGGTCCAGGACCGCCAGCAAACTGAGGGGTATTTTCTGTGCAGTGGAGTTCAGCCCTTGGATCTTTACCCCTGGACAGAATCACCTAAATCACAGAGATTCCTTTGGATTGCAGGGAACAATCCCTCCTTTCAACATGGACAGAGGTGCAAGGACTGCTTCTATCCTCTTTCATTTACTATTCTTTGTAAGGTGAATTTCTGTTTGCTGCCTTTGAAGGGTTTTTGCCAAGATGGTGCAAACACCGAAACTTGTAATGCAGAGATTAAAAACAGTTAAGGCAAGAGCAGTTTCCCATTGCATCAGCCTGCAAATTGCTCTGACAGCATTGTACCCCCACAGCACAATGCACCCCTGTTAGGGAATTAATATCAGCTCCCCTGGGTTACGTGATACTCAGGGCTGTAAATACATCAGCTCTTGCTCTTGGGTTTCTCTCCATAGATAATAGGCTTAAACAGTCACATTTTTTACAACTCTCATTGAATTGAGACTTACTGAGATACAGCTTAGTGGAAACCAGCAGTACTTCAAAAACCTTTTATTGTAATGCATTCCTTTAAATTGGCATTGAATTCAGATACAGGTCAGAAATAAAGCTTGGAAGGGTGTGATACAATTCAGACACATGGCAGGAGTCTTTGTAGTAGATGGCGATTCCCTCCTTGGAACGTTTCCATGCAAGAATTTGTGGATGTTTGTGTAAAAATAAGGTAATTATTTAAAAAAAAAATTGGGCTAAATTAACTTGTATGAAAGGAGATTTTTGGCTTCACAGTGCCCTGGCATATCTTTGCCCAGAGTTGGATGTGCACTGGGATTCTCTCTGTGCCTGGGCCAGCATCACTGCTGGGATGGAGCTGTGCTGATCTCAGTGCCTGCCTTGGCATCAGAGCTGAGCTTTCACACTCAGGTGGGAAAATCCTAAAAACGTGTTCAGTGGTTTGGTTCTACCTGCTGAACAGTCAGGTACTTCAGGAGATAAAAACCCCAACAATCAGAATGCAAATTGGATCATAGCATTGGCTATAATGAGCAGTGTCTCTTACTGGATCCAGAACCCAAGCAGAGCCATCCAAGGAACTGAGCTGAGCTTTGCAAGGCTCAGTCTAAACCTGGCCACGTCTCTGGCACGTCCACATTGGGTTTAGCTGGACGTGCTGGGGGAGCATTGTTTAGACAGCAGCTCTGTAATTTGAATTTGTGGTCTGGGTGTGTCATTAGTGGCACAGTTCCATCCTGGATCCCCCTCCTGCAGGGGCTGGCCAGAGTGGGGACAATGGGAATGAAGACACAGCAGCAGAGCTTTGTCCCACTGGCTGTGATCCACAGCTAAATGCACTGTGTTTTGTCACTACCTCCATGCAGTCCCATTAAATTCTGTGTGTCCCCACATCTGCTGGAGTCCCACTTCCAATTTCCTCTGTGCCATGCCCTTACATTGAGCTGGGGCAGTGCAGGACATGGATCAGCCTCCCAGCTTGGCTGAACCACCTCAGTTTGGAAATTTGGTGATTTGTCCCCCTTTTTACTGTGGTGTTGTTTGACAGGAAAAAAGTAAAAACCAGAATATTGAGGTACTGTTATATCTGCAGCCACACTCGTAAGTAATTTAAGAGTTATTTAAAGTTTTAAATCTCAATTAATCAAAAAGCCTTTTTTGGTTTTAAGCTTATTCAGTAATGCCTGATTTCAGAAATAAGCAATTAAACTTTGTTAGGTAAGAACAATCCCTTGTTCTCTATTGCACCTAGACTACAGTGACAACTGAATACAAAGAATTAAGGTAATATTTCAGACTCCAAGTCAAGTTTGAAATAAGTAACTTAATCAGTGAATAACCAAAAGGTCCTGGAGACCATCATGGGAATAAATCTGTAAAACATCTGTATATGGATAGAATAGTTCTACAAATCTTTACCCTAGTGGGGCTTTTTAATACATTTAAGAAATTTATAGAAAGCTCATTTAAATTCTGTATTATCTTTTTACACAGTTATAAGTAGTCCTGAATTTGTGATCTTTTAAAAAATTAAATAGTACATAATTGACTGCATGGAGATACATTGAGACAATAGTGTTTTGGAAAAACGGATTTTAGTATAAATTAGATAATTTTAAACTTTTCTATACTGCTTCATTATTTTTGCAGATGGTTTTATTGAGGCTGTTTTCATGAATCAGACCCACATGTATTTTTAAAAATAAAACAGAAGCTTTTTCTGCAGTTCTGCTGTAGTAGAAAAATTAAAGACCTCTTTAGGCAACAGGCAGAAAAATAAATACCCACCCTGTCTCATACATAGTGAGAGAGTCAGGCACAGAAACCCCCTAGAGATGACTCAGTCAGTTACTGCTTGAGGGACTTCTACTTTTGCACTTCTTAGTGCCTGCTGATATTTATTATTTGTTTTAGAAGCTTCCAAATTTACATATCAACTAATTAGAGAATCTCAGTTTTCAGTGGTGAGACTTCAAGGAAAATAATCAGCACCAATGTCTTCAGTCTCCTGTGGCTCTTTCTAGAGGAGGAAAGCTGGCAAATGTGATTTTTAGACATTCTGAGTATTTCAATATTAAAAGCCAAATAAAGCAAAATGAAACTTCAAAAACACGTGAATTTTATTTATTCTTATGATAATTAATAATAATGAAGCATGGCCTTTGCCCAGGCAGCTTTCCAGGATGTACAACACAGAGCTGACATGCAGAACAGAAATACCCAGGTGTGATTTTGGTGTGTGTGCCTGAGAAACCATTCAGAGCTGTGAGCTGGGATACCTGGAGAGTTCCACAGAGAGGGGTTGGGAGTGGGAGAGTTCTGGGGGAATTCTGACCCAATCAACCAAGCTTGTGGTGAGGGAGCCATGTGTGGTAATTAGTCAGATCTCAGCTGGATTTTCACTAATTGAGATTTCTAAGATGAACACAGTGATGATGTGCTGTGTTCCATTCTTAATGGTAAAGCTGTAAAGGTGTAAATATTCACTGGAGCCCCAGCTCTGAGCAGTTTAAAGTGATTTTTTCTAACAGTAAAACCAATCACAATGGCAGAAAAAGTTCAGATTTGTGATGCTTCAGAAGAAACTCCCACTGACGTTTTCCCTGAGGAGCTTCCTGGCTGAAATTCCCTGGAGAACTGGGTGGGGAGATGGTTGTTTTGGGGTGTCTGAGTCTTTCTGCACATGTCCTGTGTCCCCTGGCAGGTGAGCTGAGCCTGGGCTCTCCTGGTGCCTGCCCTGAGCGTTGCCACAGGCACCGGGTTCTCCTTACGGCCCCGGCAGCTTCATGTATGATTAATGTTAATTGCCCATTTTGCATGGATGACTTTTTTGCTGCTGCTGAATTGACTCCTGTTGCCTTTGATGTGGCTGGTGATCCAATGTCCTGCCATGGCCAGACAAGTGATCAGTTTGCCAGCGCCGAGAGGAGACAGAATCAGGTTGCTGCGGGGTCAGGGTTTGCTTCTCTTCTTAAACGCTGAAAGGTCAGGCAGAGTTTAACTACCACTGGCATCCTTGAAATGTTGTAATAAATGCCAAAGCAAGGAGATTATTTTAAGTCCGTGCAGCAACTAAAAATCCGAAGGTAACGGGGAGGAATTTTAACTCATCGAGATGTTGCGTTTATTGGTAAAGTCTTCAAAAAGTACCTTGCACAATCACTAGGGGGTATTTCATGATCTTTGAAGAGGGGAGGAATTTTAATTTCTGGTTCCTGTTCCAGTTTCAGGAAAGTAACTAAGATTGAGGGTGGAACTCAGATTGAGGGTGTGTATGTGTGTTTTATGTAGCTTTTTTAAGTGTTGCTTTTGTTGTGGTTTGCTTGGGTTGTTTTTGTTATTTTTTAACTTCTAAACACTTGCACCACTTACTGCCACTGTTATCAGGGCAATTTACACACCGTGTCATAAAGTACTTCAGTATTTCTCCTTTAAGCCTAATAAAATATGATGCTATTGAAGAAATCTGTGATACATATGAGAGCTTCCTAAATAACAGGTCCAGCATATTTTTGTACCAAACAGCTCCAGCCTCATGAAATCAATAATTAATTTATTAACTGGATCTCTTTTGAAAAAAAAAAAAAAAACAGCAACCCAACAAAATCAGCAGTCCTGGCGAGGCTGCCTCCTGCCAATTCATAAATAGTTGATGACAAAAAATGAAAAAGTGTAGAAGTAAAATTCAAATCTTAACGATCAAAGTATCGGGTACCTCATCTATCACAACTTGGAATAAACATATCACAGCAAGTGTCATATCTCATTGACACTGCAAAACATAATGCTTTCCCTTGTTATCTAGCGAGCTGCCAAGGCTACAGAGTTTATAGGCTGCTAAGATAATGTGCTGCTGGTAATCCACTTCACTTGCAGAAATATGAAGTACTGTTGAAATATATTTCTACTTGGTTTATTCTTTGCTCTCCAGAGGGTAGGATGCTATTTCAGTTCCTCTGAAGGAGCTGAGAGGATGAAAAGCAAAACATCAGGATAAATTATGCTAAATGGTGGACTAGACCCCAGAGGAAATCATGCTTCTGTGGTACAGTATTCCTCCATTTATCTTACAAATGTTACATCTAATGTTAATTTTCTAAAGGGGAAACATTCAAAGGTTCTTTTTAATAATAGTTTTAGTGCTGTAATGTTATTTGTCAAACTCCTGCCGTCATAACTAACTTTCCTGCTTTTGGCAGACCATTCATACAGAAAATATTTTGGGCCACTAATACATAACATTTTATTTCGCAAAACACAAATAACCTAGTAATTACACTCCAAAACTTAACAAATAATTGCCAGCGAGCAATTACCATTCAATTAAAGAGTAATTACATGGTTATTTGTGCCCTGTAAAATAAAGCATTACTGAAATCAGTAGCGCAATCAATATTTTAGCAGAAACAGGATGCTGCAGTGATGGACCTTTCAACCTGTGCTGATTAAATTGTCATCCAAATAACAGTTTCCTAGTTAAATCACCACATGTTTATTTGTCTTGATTAATATGCAAATTCTCTTCTGATTCTAGTAAATCTCCTATATTTAAAAGCACAAAAGTAGAGCACTATCATACATCAGCAGTGATGTGCTGCGTGTTTCCACTGATTAATTGCATTTCACAAAGCATTGATGAATTTGTGGATTTTATGAAATATGGTTGTCTGTAATGAGCATAAAATAGAGTTGCAAAACACGGAGCTGATCAGTAACTTCAGGAAAATCACAAAAATAACCTTATTTCATGTATTGATTCAAATTAAAAATCCTTGTGATATCAAGGGAATTTATAAAACTTTGAGAGAAAAAATAATAAAATTAGCTCTCAACAGGGGTGGAAAATAAAGAAGAAAAGAGACATTAATGAGCAATTTCTCAGCATTTTACTGTATAAATTTCAACTGTCAAATATACTGCTCAAAATGTAATTTATTTTCTGACAAATTTAATTTCAACCGAAATTTAAAAAATGAACAACATTCAGATTAGTTCACTTTTCTCTTTCAAGAGTTACTGATTTTGGGGGGGGTGAGGTGGAGAGGATGACAAGAATGACTTTTTTGACCATGGTGTAAATGCAGGTAAAACCCAAAAACCTCCAGGCATCCTCACTGTCACGTAATTGATGACCCGAGGAGTTTTTGGGTTTGAGAAATGCCAATAGAATCTTAATCAGTAGAGACCTTATTTAGTAAAAAGAGAAGATTCCCTAAGGTACACATGAGAAACAATATTATACTTCTGTTTTATCCTCCATGGGCTCCACTTGGGACCATAATTTTTGTTTTTTGAAAAGTTGTTTAAAGATATCCATAAACTAACAGTTTCTAACTGAATTAATACCTAATTTAGAGTTGAGTAGTTTTCCACTTACAAAGATCTATTGATGGCAAGTTCAGGATTTGTGTAGACATTTTAGACTATGAAAGAAATGCATTTAAAAGTGTTTGAAGGTGATTGTTCCTGTTTATGCCTCCTTTGTTATCAATGAGGAAAAGATTTTTCTACACTTCTTGAATATGTAACTTTCTTGAATGAGATAAAGGAAAATGTGAAAGAGAAAATGCAGTAAAAGAGCAGGGCTACAAAAGATGAGCAATGATATTAAATAAAGTTAATATTTAAATGCTAATGGTATTGGCATTTATATGCTAATAGTTCCATAATCACAAATTCCGTCTTACTCTCCCCAAATGATAATTCTGCTTGCCTTGGGTTTACTGCTCAGTGCTTATAGTAGCAATTTTGGCTGAATTGTGGAGGTTGCATGCGTTTTAAATAGCAAATGTGAAATTTGGTGGGTTTCTAGACCCTGTGGGACAATACAAGGGAATATTGGGGGAATGCTGGGCACAGAACAGTGAAATTCCATGACTTGGTGGTGCCAGCAGCACAACAGAAAGCAAATCCCATAAAAACCTTGAATCTACTGGTCCTTTGAGCATCTGTTACTAAAAAGCCCAAGATTTCGAGTGAACATTTGTATCCTGTCTCTGTAAAATTCCTGCTTTCATGGTTAAGCAGAAATGCCAGAAAATTTGTTCCTGGCCCAAACTGGAAATGTTTGGATTTGGATACATCATTTTCTGTCAGTTCCTGGTGTCCTCCCAGGCAAAGACATTGGTTCCTGATGGGTGACTCTTCTCTGGGAATGTCCAGGGGATCCAGCTGGGAGTGGGAGGTGTCTGGGGGATCTGGGATTCCTGTCCTTGGTGGGGAATCAGCCACAGGGCACTGAAAACTGCAGAACCCCGTGTTACAGACCCAAACAGGTCCTTGCAGCTGTGTCACAGTCAGCTGTGAGCAACACCCAGCCTGTAGTTTTTAATTTAAAAGCTAAGATTAAATTAGTGACGAAGGACTTGGGTTTTGTTTGAACAGATTTAGTTGGGAACAATTCCATTCAAATGGTCATGGCTACAGCTGTATGTCAGCCCCAAATCCGAGCCCTGGGAGTTACTGCTTTATAGGAATACTCACTAAATACTCACCAATACTCACTTTCAGTAGGGTACAAGGACACTTTTTTTCTTCAGCCCATCAGACCCCTTTCCCAAAAGGACCCAGAGACACCCAAGTGCTGCGTTTTCCCATGGAACCTCCCTTGCCTGTGTAAAGGAGGACATAAATACAGCCAGCAGGGCCCTGGAAGGGAATGGAGGAAATTTTTTGATGTGAACTTCTCTTTCTTCATCTCCTGGGCTTTCCGTGTGTGTCAGTGCTCAGGCACAGGTGTCACCCCTGCTTGTGGGACACCTTCAGCTGTGCTCTGCTGAGCCCGTGGGCTGTGGGTCGTGCTCAGAGCCATCAACATGAGCTTCTGAAACTCCCCAGGCCCCCCTCCTCGTCCTCTGGAAACACAAATCGTAACTAAAGTCTCTTTGTAAAATCTTCTGAAGCTGTTGGTTGCATTTTGAAAATGTTTTTTTAGATTAATACCAACATATGGAGTTTTCTGTGAAGGATTTGTTAGTATTTGAGCTCGGGAAGAAAATGTTTTGTTGTTTTGTTGATTGAGCTCTTCCACTGGAGAAAGCTGCTAATTTTAGCTGGATTGTAGGTTTTTTTTCCGAGACAGTAAGTGCCAGCTAAGCACTTCCACACGCCTGTGCATTCCAGGCTCCTGTAATTCAAAAGAACAACGATTCCTGTTTGTTCCAAACCCCCACCTATCAACCTAATGTCTGTTAGACAACTTTGTTGTGCAGGGGATGATTTCAGCAGGTGATTTTAATAGAGAATGCATGTGTGCATCAAACTTCCCCTGGAAATCAAATGCTCTTATTTTAGGTTGACTTTATTATAGCCCAGTGGTTCTTGTAGCAAGCTTTACTGCACAGCCATCATAGTATGATAAACAGCTGGAAGCATCAAAAAGAAAAATGGAAAAAATACGGAATAAAATGAAATTCAAAATGGAAGCTAAAAAGAGGAGAGAATGGTTTTATAGAGATAAAATAATAAACAAAAAAAATGATTTTGTGCTACTTTGATGTACAGTAAAACAAAATAACGCTAGCACGGTGTGAAAAATGAGCAGGTTAATGGTACCTCTGTGGAGTGCTGCTGGAAGTTGTCTTCATTTAAATGCAGAGTTTGTCGTACATTGATGGAGGGCTTTGCCACTGTAACTTGATAGAGTGAAGTTTAACTTAAATTTCTTTGTGAACTAGAAGTCATTTTGGAAATGCTTTCTATTCAAACCTCATTCATTGTTGCAGCTTAGTTATTTTATACAGTGTTTCACTCTGTGTTGTCAAAAGCTCTATTATTCAACAGAGTAAAATCTGTTTTGACCAAAGAGAGGCAGCAATACTTCTCCAAACATGAGGAGGTTGCATTTTTATTAGATGGCTTGGGGAAGAGTCGATTCAAATGGGTTTTTTTGGCCTGTAAATCTGTGTTCTGGTGGCAGAGGAGGATGGGGACACACACACACACACACTCATGTCAGGGGCAATGGTGATAGCTGAAAACAAGAGTTCAGTGGAACCAGTCTGGAAAAGGACCTTTGACATTTGGGATGAATATCTGCAGCCATAACTCATAAACCAGTGGAGTTTTTGGCAGGTTGGGCTAACTCTTGGTTTGATCTGTAATAGTTAAACCCACCAGTGAATCTGTGAAGGTGAGGGTGAGCTTTGCAAAGCTCGGGGTTAAGGTATTGCTGCCCTTCAGAAGGAGGCACCTGCCGTGGCCCAAAGGCAGGGTTGGGGGTGATGTTGCATTCAGGGTTTATCTCCTCACCTTCAGCATCACCACCTGACATTCTCTGTGGTTCGAGTTCTTGGCCCAGACTTGGGAGCAGTCACTGCTGTGACCCCTCTCCACCAGGCACCTGTGGGGCCATGGAAGCCTTGGACAATGGAAAACCTTCCTGCTGGCTCAGGTGAAACCTGTGCAATTCCTCGGTGTTTGATCAAGCGATTTTTCCTCCGCGAGAACTTGTGATATTTATTTTTGCGTCTCGCGCGTTTTGCACAAATCGATGCCGTGCTCAGGAAGCAAACCTTTCACAAACCTTTCACAAACCTTTCACAAACCTTTCACAAACCTTTCACAAAGCAAACCTTGTGTTCATTTGTGCTCTTGTCCCCCCAGCTCCCGGCCAGGAAGACCCCCCAAGCGCTCGCTGGGGGTGGCGATCCAGGAGAACGCGCGGCTGCTGCCCCACGGAGTGCCCGGCCTCTTATCACCAGGGCTTATCTCTCCGACAGGTAATAACCCCCATCAGATGATCAGCCTCATCTCTCCATGCTGCACAGCAGTTAAAATAAACTCATATTGATCCAGCTGCCTTGTCCTTCAGGGCTTTCTGGGCTTTACCAGAGGTTACATTATTGGATTTTTTTTTTCCTGAGCGTTCGTGAAAACTCCGTTTTGTTGCTGCGGCGACTGAAATGTAATGGATTTGTAATTTAGTTCTTTATTAATTGTAATTTCCTTACAGGAAATTCCATTAAACGTGTTATTTTAGTAAAAGCAAAAAAAAAAAAAAAAGAAGCAGCAAACCAAAAAAACAACCTGAGAAGCTGAACTATTGTCTGGGAGGCCTGTAAGAGGCATTTTTTCCCTTGAAATGTGTGTGTGTTTTAGTTCTCGTGGGATCTGAGCAGCGTGGCTAATGCCTGGTGTATTGTAACCCCATTAATGTGTGCTGGGGAGAGACAGAGATGCTTGTAGGAATTACAGGAGAAACACTGGAAAAGCAGATAAGTCCACGTTGCCACAGTGCATTGTGCTTTAATAATCTGCTTTCAGTGTCATGAAGTGAAAAAACTAGCGTGAAAATATGTGGAATTATAAACATACTTTAATGCATAGTATTTAATTTCACTTCATTAATTTATTAATAGGGTTTAAATTAAATCTTGTGCTATCCTGATGAGTGTTTTTAATTTTTTATTAATTGCTGTATGCTAAAGGTAAGTTGATTTTCATAATAAAGCTATATTCACAGGCTGTAAATTTATAAAAACAATTACTTAAATATTCAACGGGCTTAGCAGTTTTAGGACTGCTGTCAAAGTCCAGCCTAAATAAACTGTAACTCCAGAATAACCAAACCTGGTGAAGTGTTTAGGAGAATATAAAGTCATAGAATGTGTAACAGGAAAAGCAGAATTAAAAAAGATTAGTCTCTCCTGCTCTCACAGATCACTGTCCTTGCAGAACCTGTGCTCTGCAGCCGAGTGACTCAGTGAGAGTTTAATTTTCTGCAGCTCCAGGTGTCCCAGGGATCTCACAGGGAGCCAGTACCTGTCCTGAGGAAAGGGGAATGATCATTCCCAAACAATATTTACAGCAGCCTTAGCTGGAGCAGTTAAAGTATGAAAGCATTTGGCCAGAGCCACAGCTGGGCTGCTGCAGCTCCATGCACTGCTCGTCTTTGTGCCAGGGATCCAGAACTGTGATTTCCCTCCTGCAGTTTATAAATGAGGGGATTTTTACCATCTCTGTCGTGTTCTCAGCTCAGGAGTTTCATGGATTCTTGATTATGTTATTACTGATAGACAGGAAAGCACAAGAGGCTCTTGCATTGATAAGTTCTTGTCTGAAATCCAGAATATTCTGTATTATTTTTCCCCTCTGTGTGTGTGTGTTTGCAGATAGGACACCAAATCACACAGACTGCCATGGTGCTCTAAACTGGGAAGTATTTTAGGATGTTTCACAGTGAAGTATCACAGACACATTCTGTGTCTCACAGATATTTTGAGTAGCACACAGTTGGAGTGGAAGCTGATTAAGTTGAATTTCCAGCCTGCTGGGAGCTGTCTGGAGCCTGGAGTGTGAGTGGGCTCCATCCCTGTATTTAGGGAGAGGTGTCTCAGGGGTGTCTGTCAGGGCAGCCACCTCCCTGACCTTGGGAAAAGCAAGCTCCAGAGTCCCAGACAGTGTGCCTGGAGCAGCTGGTGGGGTTTGGGGCAGCTTGGAGGGGGAAATGCTCATTTCCAGAGTGTGGTGGTGTCACTGCAGGAGGGTTCCCGTGGCTGAGGTGGCCACAACACCAGCAGGACAATTCCTGAGCCCTGTCACCCAGGGCCACAGCTCCCCAGAGGCTCCTGGGGCTTATCCTGTTCCTCAGGAAAGAGCAGAGTAGGAGTTGGGGGAGCTGCTGAGCAAGAAGAGGTGCCAAAAAAGCCTCTTGTAAATGCCCTGGGGATTTGAGGTGTTGTGGCTCTTGATGGAGCATCCCAGACATGAAACCCCCATTTTAGCTTCATTTATGCCTCTTTACACTCAAACTACTGATTGCTTTGCTCTGGGTGCCTTCAGTACTTTAGGATTGGATTCTTTGGCTGAAATAAGAGCAAAATGGGTTTTAACACTTGTTACAGACCAGAGGTTTTTCTTCCAGATTTCCAAAAGGTGGGCAATAGGCTGGAATAAAAGCTGCTCCCAGCTCCCATGGGGATGTTTGGGTGGCTGTGGAGGGGTGCAGGACCAGGTCTGAGGAGATTTTGCAGCTTGGTATAGTTGGATCCATCCCTGCCAGAAGAGCAGAGGCTGATGGGGAGGCAAGAAGGAGTTTTTACATCTTGAGGACTTCTTTGGTTACCTGTCCCTCTAACTGCAGTGTATTTGCCTGAAGCATTCCTTCTGAGTGTCTTCTAATCCTTGATAATCCTTGTGTCTCATCTTGCCCATTCTTCCTACAGCACAGATATCCAGATTTTTGTGTTATTCTGCCTACATTATTCTAATTTAAAAAAACCAAAACAACTCACTGTTGTTATGTGTCTCTCTCATTTGCTGTGTCCAGCTCAGCATCCGAGTTGTTTCCTTCATTTCAGTAACAGGCTCCACATCAGCAAATGCAGATGATTCACCCAGCATTGCATTTATTTTCATTTTTCCTCCTCTCCAGCCTGCTGGCAGGTTGAAGTGGAGGCAGTGGCATCCAGGCTGGCTCTTGGTGAGATGGATGGGCCTGGAGAAGTCGCAGTTGTGGCTCAGAGCTCGCAGCTCTGTCTGGAGGGGGTCGTACAGAGTGATGATTGGTAACTTCCTGCAGACTCAGACGAGCCATCTGTGTTTCCACTCCTTGAAATGTGCTGTTATTTTCATCACCCATTTGGTTTGTGTCAGCTCGGTTTACATGGTCATTTTCACATAATAAACAGGTAGTTAAATTAGGCACACTGCATTTCCCCGTGTGGAGGGGATTTTTTTGACCTCTTGGCGCAGTGAGCTCCATCTACTCTTACACCTAAGCAACGTGTGAAGGAGCTGCAAGTGAAACCTCGACCTTTTTAAATGTTTGTAGGTACTTTCCACCTTGGGGGAATGGGAATATTTGGGTTCCATGGGGGTCTCTGCTGTGCCTGAGAGAGATGAGGTGATGTGTGTGGGATGCACACCCTGGGAAGGACTGGGATGCCCTGACTGCCTCCTTCAAGAGCTGATGTTTAAGCACCGCCCATTTAATGTTAACTTAGGAGAAAGTGTTTTTCTTTCTGTATTGATGTAGGAAATGTGGGAATCAGTGTGGTGCCCCTGCCTGCTGAGAGGGCAGAGCTAAAAACCTGAATGTCACAGAGGGATGGGCATCAAAGGCTCAGCCCTTCAAACAATGCCGGGGGATGAAGTGACGTGAACAAAAAAAGGCTTTATGTCCTCTTAATGTACAAATCTTTATCACCAGTGTATCTTAACAGGACAGCTGGGACCTATCTGTGGAATGGATTCTCAGGGAAGTTTTGGGGTCTGCAGCACTTGTTTGCTGTGTGGAGAGAAACTGAAATCTGTTATGTGATTGAAGCCAATGGTTCAGCAAACTGTTCATATGGAATGAAGCTGAAAGAGTAGTTGGATCTTTTGATAGTTATCTGTGCCACTCCAGTCTTCCTTCCCCTCATGGAGGTTGTCCTCAGAAAAGGTTAGAAAGCCACTCTGCCTTCATTGCAATTTTTCTCTGCTCAGTAGAATGGCTGCTATTATTTAAATAAAAAATCATTTTGGGAGCTGCTTCGTTTTGTCTTTAAGGTACTGGAGAGGGTGGCTCGTGGAGAAACTCATCCTGTCACTGGAACTTTGTGAGATTGTGGTCCAGGGCACAGAGCTGCTGTGAGGGGCAGAGTTTTGAGGCAGCAGGATGGGATCTCTGTGAGTGCCCAGGGCTGGGTCCTGCAGCTGGAGCTGGCAGTGCTGGCAGGGTGGGTGGCAGGATGGGTGGCAGGGTGACGATGGGCACAGCCTGGCTAAAACATCCCTGTGGCATTTCCTGGGCTGTGCTGTCCGGAGCTGTGGCAGCCTGGCAGGGCTGGCAGGGACACTGGGGGATCAGCAGGGGGGATCACAGGGAGGATTTAGGGCTGGGAGCTGCTGAGGGCTCAGCACAGGGATGGGAGAAAGCCTGGCTGGTGGGGAAACGTGTGAGAAGGAAAAGAGGCATTTTCATGTGGATGCTCAGACAGAAGCAAAGCACCTACATTGCCAGTGTGTAAAATAATCTGCTGTTTTCATTATCAGCTGCATTAGTTTCACCCCTCTTGGAATGACTCTTATTTCATAAGCAGTTAAAAAAGACACTTAGTCTGAAGTTTTTAAGAATGCAGTGTTTAAAATATTGACTCATTTGTACAGATACGAATACTTTTTTCAGAACAGTTTTGTCTTATTAATAGTTAAAAGAAACTGTTGTGAACTTAATAGTTTCAGGTAATTAATAATTCAGTGGAGTTAATATTTTAATAGCTGCACCAAGGCACATCATTGTGGGACTCAAATAGAGCAGCTCACAGGATATGGTAACTCCATGTGTCCCTTCAATTCAGCAGCAACAGCAGCAGCCCCTTGGTCTTGGTGCAGAAAAGGGAGGATAAAAGAGGATTTGCTGCAGTCTTTGGGCATTTTGCTGTGGTGTCTCTGTGTTAGAGGAGTGAAGGAGGCTGGAGGCTTTGGGGTCTCTGGTGCCCAGTTGTGTTTGTCAAGTTGGGCACAATCAGCCAGCTCAGCCTGTGGCAGCTCCTGCTGCCAGCGATGCCACAGACCCTCTCCTCACTTCAGCATTTAACTGAACATTTCTCTGTGTTTACATCCCATTTCTGTGGCTCATTTCACTGTTTACAATTACCCTTTTTTTTTTTTCCTTTTTTCGGTTGTCATAGGTGACATTTGAAAGTTCCATTTATAATGAGAAACATATGCAGGACTTTGTCATTGTTGGCATTACCTGGCTCGGTAGAAATTATTATTTTTAATCAAAGGCAAACACACTGATTAAGGATGCCACAACACTCCTCTGCCTATGGGGAATGTTAACAGTTTATAAATTGTTCTTGGTGACAATTCAGTAGTGAATTACTTTGATATATATGGCTAATAAATTAATATGATTAAGTTAATGAGTAGTACAAGTGTTGCCAAACTCCACTCGTCGGGCTTTTAATGCTGCTCCACATTTGCAGCTCGAGCTTCCCCCTGTGGTGAGAGGATCAGTGCTACCTACGCACTGTCATTGTGATAAATGGCATATCCCACAGTGCCCTGCACTCCATCTGCTCTGTCCCCAAAATGAGAAATATTTTATACAAATCACACACTCAGAAGCTCAAAGGACTGTGGAAAGATCTATTTTTTCAACCAATAATAAAAATGCATACGTCTCTTTAGCAACTCTTCATTTTTACTGTCATAATGAATGCAGATAGATTTGGGAAATGAAAGCTCGTGTGAGCAACATAGGAAACTTCTCCACTACACAGTAAAGCTGACAAATAAGTTACATGTGCGCTCTTTCATTTTATCATGAGATGTTCTTAGATAAAAAATGATGTTAGAACATCTATTTAACTGGATTTTAAAATTAAAGACCATGTGTGCAGCATGATTGAGTAGCACCCATCTCATGGCAGCAGATTTCTGTGCTGAAGGGAGCCTGAATTGGAGTGAATGAGGAATGCAGGATCGTATCATTACTCTTTTAATGCAGCCATTCAGTCGAGTTCTCATAATCTGAGAACTATACTTGGTGACTGTGAGTCACTCAGTTCCTCTTTTTCCTTTTCTCTTTTTATATTATCTTTCTGTAAAGATCCATTTTCAGTGTCTGCTCTTTGGGGTGGGACATTACGTTTTTGACAAATGAATAGCTAAAGCTGTTGAGATTTTGCTGAATGGTTAACCTTGTTGTAAATTTAATTTACACTTAGCCTCAGCTACTAATTACTGTCCAAGAAGTGTGAAACTCGGCAATATACTCGGATTTTTATGCATTTGTAAAAATTTTTCTTTTAAAAATTGTGATCCTACTGAGTTCCTACATCTTTAGAGATAACAAAGTTCACCCAGGGTGGTCACACTGAGAGAATTAAGAGTGGATCATCTTGACACTCAGGGTAGGGCTGCACTGAGTTTGCCTTGATGTGCAGATGGAAGGGAACCATTTGAAAAAGCTGCCTGAAGTGGCACAGAGTTAGCAAAACCAGTAAGTTTTCATCTCTCTGTTTTTAGGATTCTTGACATTCTTTCCTGCCAGCTTTCCTTTTAGTCTCCTGTCTGGAGGCACTGAGGTCTGTGGTGATCACAAGGCCTCTCTGCTTCTCTCTTTCTCTCTCTTCAACTGACTTTGAAACCTCTTTTAGTTAACTTTTTAGTAAGTCCCTTAAAGTCATAAACAGCATCATGAGGTGTGAAGGATTTGCCTTCAGCACTCCCTGTTTTCTGGATGATGTTTTGTCAATAACACTGTTACAATTAAATAGGTTTTGTTAGGTTTTATTTTCCTTTACAGTAACTTTGATAAAGTTGAACGAATAGTTACCAGTATCACAAACAAGTGTAGTTAAATATATCAATGTGTTTGTGGAAGATTCCCACACTGGCTGCATTTTGTGTGTCCAGCAGTATTGAAACACTTTTTAAACTCCAGTTATCTACGTAGGACACACTTAAATTCTTAGTTCTGTGACCTAGAACTAAATAGGTACAAATTTAACTGGAAGGATAATTCACCTCTGGGTGCAGAAAGACACTGATCCATCATCTACTTGCAATGCTAAAGTCTGCTATATTAGATAAATAATATTCTCTTGAAATGCAGCATTCAGACCTGCATTAGATTGGAGTAGTGTGATTTCCTAAAGGAAAGCTTTATAAAGCTATATTTTGGCCAAATTGTTGATAAAACAACACCAGTGAAGTTACACAGGCAGAAGAAGAGAACAAATCTCACTGGATTAAAGAATAAGCACGAAATGTACTTAAATCCAGGTGGTTCCATAGTTCTGGTCAGGTGTTGAGTACTTTCATTGTGATTTAACTGCTCTTGTGCTCTGGTCCTTGGCCTGCAGTCCAGCCTGAGGGGATGCTGCAGTGTGATTTAAGTTCAAATAATTGGATTACTTGGTGTCTTAAGCAGGAGTGTTTTCCTACTTCCCATGGAGTTTTGGAAAGCAGGTTCTGTGAGGATTCTTTGCAGAATTGCAAATGCAGTCGGTGCCTGATGCAGGGTCACACCTTGGCTGGGGTGGTGTCTCCTCCTGCACAAGAGGAATCTGCTCTTCTCTCAGCCCTTCCCAAGCAGTAAAACGTGAGCCAGGGGCTGGCAGCAAATTAGGATTTGTGAGGAACAGGAACCATCCCTTCCTGAGCAGTCTGAAGAGGTGCATGTTTTTATTTGGAAGGAAGAGTAACTAAAATGGATTTCATTGCCTGATTGCTCTCGTTAAGTGAGGCTGTAATAGGATTTCACTGGAAATGTATTTGTGTTTATAACCTATTTTAGTTGTACGGTTTTATATAAGTTGTATAGTTGTATGGTTTAGTTGTATAAACTCTTTTATCACAGTGAATATTAATTGGTGTAAAGCAAAATAAGCAGAATTAATGAGTGTAGTTTTGTGGACCTCTTGGTTTGTTGGTGGACCCTGGTGCTGCTGCTCCCGGGTTGCACCTCTTTAAAAGATCAGTGTAGGGCTGCGCTTCTGGAGGATTCAGTCTAGAAATCAAATTCATGCTGAAAATCCTTTGTAAAAAACCCAGAAATTCTCCAGCTACCAACCTCCTGTGACTTGAATATGAAAAGCTGCACTTCAGAAAGAGAAGCATTTTATATAATACACGTCTGAATATAAATGACAGACATTTTATTAGGAAAGGAAAGCCTTTATTAAAATATAATGATCTACATTGTTTTTATGTAATCTAATGAATTGCAGTAAAAGCCTGAGAAATGAGCTGGAAAAGGTAGAGTACTCTCCCATGAAAGCAAGCTATGATAACCTTTTTGTAATTCTTTAACATGTTGAAAGAGTATTTCTACACAGACTTATTAAATTAAGCAAGGTCACCTTTTCATTTTATTAACAGAATTAGTTTGCCAGATCATGGACTTTGATTCTGAAAAACGTAGATGAATCATGCACTAACATATGTCAAGTAGAAAATTAGTTGTAAAATGTTAAATAATTTTTGATGCACATTACATCTTTGTTTTTATTGTTGAACAATTGTAAAAATTAAAATGCTTAATTACTGTTTTTTTTTCCATTTGCATATTGATTGGATGTGCTTTAATAATAATAATATTTCTAAGTGGATTATCTCTCCTGATTGGGGCAGTCTCAATCCAATATATGCATAAAAGGAAGAAAATGCTTTCTTCAGTAGCAGTATAAAATTTTGTTCCTTTGACATGCAGTGTACAGTCATTCCCCTGAAAGGTTAGCTGTAAATAATAACCAGTGAGACTGGGCAGATGCCTAAAGATGAGCACATATATTACATTTACCAGGCTGACCCCAGTTCAGCAAGGCAGGAATAAAACTGACATCGTGCCATGCAAGTTGTTTAGATGTGTTCCCAAATCTCTGCTTGTGCATTACAGTCTTTTTTTATATAAGATGTTTCATAATCTTGATGTAAAATCTGCTGTAATAATTTAAAAATAATTCCATAATTGTTCCTAATGAAGAAAAAAATGCCTTATGTATTTCTAGTCCCTTGGAATGACTTTGTTTTTTGTCACCTCCTTTTTTAATAAAGAAGCAAAGCACAGGCTCTTTGCAGGGATGTGCAGCAGAACTGAGGGAACATCCCATGAGTAGCCCCAAGCTGTCTGTAAATAGGGGAGTGAATGGAACAGGTTATTTTCATGGGGCTTGTGTGGTTTCACATGAAAATAGGCAAATGTGCAGCTGTAGCTGGATCCAACACAAGCTGGGAGCCTGGTCCTGGTGCTGGGGGTGCCACTTGGCCCTGGCAGTCACAGAGCAGGTGACTTCATTACACTGAAATCAGGCAGAAAATGTCCTTTTCTGGCCACTCGAGTGAATCAGTCAAATTATCGAGTGGCAAAACTAATTCTATGCCTTGGGCCATCAGAGCTGCCACTTCCTATAAGTCAAGCCTTCCCTTAGTGTGAAATTGTTTTTTATTTTATTCTCTTTCATTTATTATGCTTATTTCAGCTAATGCACTCGGTAAATGTGAATTACCCAGCACACCAAAGCTGTTTCAGATGTTCAGCCTTCTTGTGTCTTGCTAGTGAAACAGGACTGGTTTCTTCTTAAGGGACTCCTGACTCTGTCAAGATCTATACATTTAAAGTAATATTTCATTTTTTCAGATGAGAACTTGAATGAGGAGAAGAGTTTGAATATGATTTAAAATGAGCTAAAAGTGCATATGGCTGAGCTCTTGTTTTAAAAGCACTTCCAATTCAGATGGGTCACATTTTTAAGAACCAGAAATATATCTGCAGTGAATTGTAAGCCATTAAGTACTAGCTAATTTGAATGACTTTGACAGAAAAAATACTCCTTTGGAAAGCGCTGAATATTGTTTTCCAGAAGTAAAATATTGCCTTCAATCCTGGCAGAAACAGAGCTGAGATCTGCTCAAAGCACTCATACAGGTGATATACCCTAGGCAGTAATTGGGTGTATAATTCTGTCCAAATGGCAATCCCTCATCTGACTGTGCCCTCTGGTACACAGCATTAACATCTTCCAATGAAAGAGGAGCAAAACATATGGAGGCTTTTATTTCAAGCAAAGAAAAATCGAAAAAGAATAATGAGGATAAAAAGTGAAGTGCCTTTGGTGGTGGGCAAGGCAAGTTAGAGGGGAGCTGCTGCAGCAGAGAGCTTCAGAATAGCAGAGCAAAAACAGCCTGGAGGCACCTCCTGTAGGCATCCAAAGATAGGCTTCCTGTATGTGCAGGACAAAAATGGGAAGATTCCCATGCTTTAGATGCTAAAACAAAGAGGCAGGGGAGAGCAGGGAGATGGCTTTAGCTCCTGGTCACACAGAGCTTGGGGCTGCTGGGTGCAGGGAAGGAAGGAGAAAGGCAAGTTGAAAGGCTCACACTGTGATTAAGATGGATGTGTTGCTGACAGTGGCAGAGCAACAGCTGCTAAATCTGGGAGGCACTTGAAAGAGCCTCTCCCTTTTGGTGGGTGGGGAAGTCAGTAGGTTATTTGGGCTAAGAAGACCCTATTATTCAAACCCAGCTGACCCAGAAAGTGCTGCCATCTCACAGTGGCTCTGCCGTGGTGGATTTAGTACTTCCCTTGTCCTGTGGAGTCCTGTGGAATACATGGATATATGGATCTCAAGTTTATTTTTCATGGAATTCATTCAGGTAGTCATTGTAAAGCTTCAGAGGGCTGCTTTGTGTTGGTAGCTGAGTTAGATTGCTGAAAACTTGTCAGCAGAGTCACTTATTCAAACCTATTAAATGTCAAGGAAATGCACCATGAATTGTTTTGGCCTTCCTGTTTTGGAACTGGTTCATTACAAATTTTAATTACAGATAATATTTCTTCAGAGTAGCTTATCAGTCTGCATTAGCTAAGCATGAGTCCTAATCCTGTTGAGAATTCGTGTTCATGGATGGGAAGTTTTCACTGTAGATTGCACTCAGGAAAATATCTTGGGAAGAATTTTTGGGAAGGACCCATCCTTCTCTTTCTGTTGGGTCTCTCCTGATCTTCATTTTTCCCTGATCTTCATTTTTCCTTGCATCATCTTAACTCTGCCTTTCCTTTTTTATTTTTTTGCCCTTGACTTTGATGTCTACTACACCATTTGTGCTGACCTTGAGGCTGCCCTCAATTAGCTGAGCCATTCCCTTTCCATGGCCCACTCCAAAATCCTCTGCACTTCAGTCCTGATTGGAAGAGCGGAGCCATCCAAGAAGCTTCCCCATGACCATTTTTCTTTTCCTTTCAAGTCAATGTTTATTTCCAGGCAATAAAGAGAAAGGGTGATACAAAAAGAGATGGAAAGAGGAAGCAATAAATCCTGGGGTTGCTTTGGGTGAGTTTCCTGTGCTCAAACCAGCCCTGTCTGTGCCACCTGCAAAAGGAGGAGGATTGGGAAAGGTTGGGATGAGGGACAAATCTCATCCCTGAAAGTTCAGCAAAGCTCTTGAGATCCAGGGGTTTTCTGCCAGGGATCAGGAATTGGAGGAAGGAATGGTCAGAGAGATGCTCAGATTCTGATCTCTGTATTTGTGTGATATCCCTGTAGAACCTCTATGCTGATACAGTTAAAATGATACTGAGATGAAAATAGTGTAGTAAACAGTAAAATATGGCTCAGTTTTGGGATTTGCTGCCTGCATAATTTTCAAGGCTGAGATTATTAGGCACTGTGTTAATTGAGGAAATAGCTGGTCTTGGTAGTGAGCTTATTCTCTATTCTCCTGTTCCACAGCTCAAGAAAATCATATTGGTCTCCAAATAATGAGTGAACTGTGACATTTAATGTTGGCACTGATGTGTTTTTGCTAGGGGATAGCCAGTAATACAACTGCTGGCATCATCAGCATCATCAAATTCTGATCTTACAGATCTGCGAAGTTATAAATGGAAATTTTTCAATGGATTTTCTGGGATTCCATTCAAATGTGGTTGGGGGAGCAGTTAAATATTGTGGTGAAAAGATTTTTCGCAAATACAAAACACCCATAACCATCCTTCTTAAAATGTGCTTAGGAAACTTTTAAGTCTCTCAAGCCTCACCTTTAATTTTTTTTCAACTTTATGCATGTTTATTTTACAAAACAGAATAAAAGAAATTGGGTTTGTGTGTCTTAAATGAGTTATCAAGATTAATTACATCAAGCAGTTGGAACAAAATATAAATAACTTCCTCTTAGTTTTTATATTAAATCTCAAATTAAAAATGGAACTTTTTCTGAAGTGCAAAATGTATGCAGTGTTGGCTGATCTTGGTTTAACTGTGACTCTGAAGATCCTGGAATTGATGAGAATAGAGTAGGTTGATACTGATTTTGCCAGTCCAGACTTGTATCCCCATCAGTATTTACTTCAGTGGAGTAGTCTGTGTTTGCCAATTTCAAATGTTTGCCAACATTTAGAAGAAATACCAAGAGCTGCTGATGCTTTCCTGCTGCTTGGGTCATTTTCTGGTGTGGGTGTGAACTTGTGCTGTGGCTGAATGTTCCCTCAATGCCTCCTGCGTTAAAGTGAAAATACACTGGAGTGTCTTATTTTCTCCATTTCTTTTTCATTCTTTGCTGGGAATTCCATTGGAAAGAATTAACTGTGCAGTATATGTATTAATCAGATTAACTCTTGGTTTTTCCTCTAGATGAGGATGTCTTGCTTTCTCAGTTTGAGACATTCATTGTGTTCTATGATGAACAATGTCTTTAAGTGGAAGGGAATTGAAATATCTTCTCTGGGTTAGTTTTAATTTTACTTCATGGATGAAGGAAGATGAAAGGCAACATCTTCCCCAGGGTTAGTTAACACCAGAACTTGAACCTAATTAAGGGATTTGGGATTCTTTATTTTTATTTTTAATAGTTTGAAAAAGTGAGAATGTTTAAGGCACTGCCAGGTGCCTGGCTGGTGGCATGGGGATGGTCTGGGGACTCCCTGGTTGTGCCATTTCTGTGTGTCTGGGTTCTGACTGGCAGCTGTCTGTCATCCTCCTTCCCCTCCTCCAAAACCCCGCCAGCAGTTGGATTACGCCGTCTGGGGACTGACGAGGTTGATTAGTCAAGAGATACGAAATATTTAGATGGTGGAAAAAGTGTGTAGTGCAGTGAGGCCATGATTATTAGTCATGTCTTTAAAAAACCTTGCACTCAATTTCAGGGCATTCCGCCCACAGGAGAAGAGTGAGAGCAGATTTTTGCAGGGAAATTGCAGAGAACTGTGGTGGATTAATTGAAGTTGCAGCCCCTCAACATTTGTGTTCTATTTGGGATGTCACTTCCAGTAAGCTTTTTAGAAATGTAGTGGTGCAAATGGAAAAGTTTCAGCAAATATTAAATGGAACAATGAAGACTTTTGTTCTTCATTAAACCATTTCTTGATGTTTCCCGATAGATTTTCATCTAAACACTTGCTAATCCCAGAGCTCTGACAGGCAAGGCCTGCTGAATTAGGCCAACTTCTGCTACAAATAGCTGCTGCACATGAAACAGTAATCATTGCTTTCCAGTCTATTATTAGATTGACTTCATAGGGATTGCTTTTTTCTCCTGTGAGTTGATGCATAAATGACATGCTTTACCCTCCAATAAATCTAACAGCGGAGTGGCTCTGACATGATGTTCATACCCCTTAGTCCCATGACAGATTATTTTTGATGGCTGCAGAAGTTTGCAGCAGCTTGAAACCATTAGAATTTAAAGGCATCATTGAAATTTTACAGCGTACCTGCCTCAGACAGCACGGGGCTGGCGCGAGCCGGGGCTGCGGCGCTGCCTCCGCGCTGTCCCCGCCTGCCATGGGAGCCCTTCCTGCCCCTGCTGATCCCCAGCTGTCCTGGACAGGGGGAAACTCTGCTGCAGCTCCCCAGGGAACGTGGCCTTGCCTTCATCCTCTCCCTGTGCCCCAAATTGCACCTGGGGACAGTCCTGATACACGGGGAGTGTGTGCGTGGGTGAATGCGCTGAGAATGTTTGAACCTTTGTTTCTTGTTACCCTCCTTAAAAAGCTTTTTGTTGTTGGTGGTCCCTTTATTCCCAGCTTCTCAATATTGTTAAATTCAGTTTTAGCAGTATATATGTGCTTTTAATAGAGTTCTTTTTTTCCCCAGATTTAAGAACTTTGTTTTTTTTCCCTGCTGAAATGCAGATTAAGTTTGCAGAGCTCAGGACTCCTCAAATCCAAGGTGTTTGCTGCTATTTATATCTCATGTGAATGGATGGCTGGTTTTAGCTCTGGTTCTAAGCTGTGTTCAGCTGGTGTTTCGTACATCTGACTGACATTTTCTGCTTTTAGACATAACATAAGAATCACAAGTATAAAATTCCTACCTAACTATAAAATTGCAGTCTGACTTCATAGAAAGATCTGAGTTGATTTCCATTGATTCCTGGGTGTTTGTACGTAGTTAAAAGCATCATATCGAGCTCTATAGATTCCCAGAAATCTCCCAACAGATTTCTATTTCGTGAGGTTTCTAAAAAAAAAAAGCAATGAAAACTTTTTCCTCCAACAGCTCTGGTTTTGTATTCTGGACAGAGTGATTGAACCTGCTCGTGTTCTTAACTTGTGTCCTCTAATAGTTATGTCAAACAGATTCAGGTCGATGAATCTGCTGTGGAATGGAGAGCTAATCTTAACACAGATCTACTGTAGCCTGACAGGTTTATATTTGACAAATATCCTTTTTAGGGAATGTCATCATGGAGTGTAAGATTCGAAGATACTACAAATGGTACATAGGAAATTCTCCAAAGACATCTTGCAGGTATTTGCTCTAATTAGGTTACTTTCTTTTCTTAAAAAAAACCCCCAAACAATAGATATGTTTAAGTTACATGGATCGAATCCCTTAGTAAGGTGGGTTTGGAAATGGGTTCTGGTTCTGGTTCTGTTGTGGTCACTGAGCATTCTTTACCATAAATCTTCTTCCCTGTTTGAGAACACAGAACAGAAAGTGACAAAAAGATTCCTTTGTGGAAATCTCAGGCCCTGTAGTTTTATACATCGTATATAATATACATTATATAATACACATCATATTACAGTCTTTCTGGAAATAAAACTGGTCTTTTTAGGGTAGAATATTTATGCCTTAAGAGGAAGATAATTAAAGTACTGAGAAGGTATTTGGAGTTTTCAAAGTGAACTTCAGCTGCAGAACCTCGAGCATTAAAACTGTGCCCAGGGAAGAGAATTCATACTTTATGTACTCAAGTAGGAATTAAATTAGGACTCCTTTAAATTTTATTTCAGGTGTTTAAAGCACTCTTGAACCAGGTTTGAGTCTCTTCTCTGTTCACTTGAATTGCCTGAGCAGTCCCGTGGTTGGTCACTGTTGGGACAGTCCTGCAGGAAAGGCTGAGTGGGTTTGATGGGGTTGGGCTCATTGTCTGCAGCAGTGACCTCTGTTCTTCCCCTCAATATGGATATTCCTACCTGTTTTGTGATCTGCAGTGTTATAAATGATGATAAAGTGATGATCAGTTGGGCTCTGTCTCCCAGAACCTTCTGCAGATGAAATAAAAGGTGTTGACAACACAGGGAACCACACGATTTCAGAATTAGGCCATTTTTCTTCTGACTGGGAGAGTCAGAAGTGAAGGGACCCGAGGATTAATCCACTGTTTAGATCCATACAGAACCTCACAACATGTGGATTAAATCTCCCCTGCACCTGTAGTTTAACATTTTCCTCATACTGTAGAGTAATACCTTAACCAAAACCACCTCAGCTCTCTGGTGCCTTCAAAGACATGAAAAACCACAGTCAGGATGAAAGCATTTTATTGTTTGTAATTTTTATCATAGTGCATATTAAATGTAATAACCGATGAGTTTAGGAGGATAATCTATTACCATATGCAAGATCCATGCTCCATAAGTTATACACATCTTTAAGAACTGTTAACTTTTATGGAATTTGCTGCTACAAATCATTCTGGGAATGCTGTGTACTTGTGTTTTCAATTGAGGCTCGAACATTTGGTTGAAGTATCTTCTGTACTTCCCTCATCTCATAATTTCCTTTGGAGCAACGAGAGAACAATCTGCATGTTGGGTGGGAGGATGAGGGAATGCTAATTGAAAGCATGTAATAAAAAGGTAATTTAGCAAAACTATTAGTTTTTGGTTTTTTACTATTTTAAACCTATTATTTTTAAAATTACATCTGTATTAAAAAGGCTGTAAAACTCCACTCCATGTCAGCACATTGCATCTTAATTCTCATTTTCCTTTGCATGAATAGTAAAATCTTTATAAATAGAGAAGCAAAATTAATTGAATAAACTTCGGTTGAACATTTTTATGTTAATGTTTGGATTAAAAAAAAAAAAGCAATATTGCAGAGTTTTTAAAGAACATTTAATGATTTCTAACACTGACCACACCTCCAATGCAGCAAGGGAAAAAAGTGCTGATGGAGGGAAACAAACCCCAAGAACAAATGTTAATAGGGCTGTGTATTTATGGCTGGTTTTAGGCTGTGATGGACTTGCTCACACCCATATCTGTAGTTAGATCCAGGTTTTCCAGCCAAAACCATGATCAGAAAATGTTCTTTTCAACCTGGCAGCCAGTGGGTTGCACAGTTCAGCTCCTGGAGATGGGGCTGTGGGTTGACCCAGGTAACTTTCCTTTTCCAGGTCACTTCTGAGCTGAATTGTGCCTTCCATCTCTAGTTCCTAAAAATCCATCATGAGGAGGGAATTTAAATAAGAGTGAGGACAAAACAGGGGACTTGGTGAGTGGGAAGAGCAGTGGTGAGACTGAGCAGGGGAACAGAGCTCAGCGAGCACCTGGCCCTTTTCTGAATGTGTTTGGCCCTTGTGATTGTGTGTGTGTGAATTTGTGTGAATCTGGGTGTGTGAATTTGAGTGTGTGATTTTGTGTTTGTGTGAATTTGAGTATGAACGTGTGATTGCTTGTGTGTATTTGTGTGAATTTAAATGTTTGTGTGTAAATTTGAGTATTGTACGAATTTGAGCGTGTAAATTTGTGTGTATTTGTGTGAATTTGAGTGTGGATTTGTGTGGATTTGGGCGTGTGTATTTGTATGAATTTGAGTGTGTAAATTTGTGTGTGTATTTGTGTGAATTTGAGCGCGTGTATTTGTATGA
>JAHLSL010012476.1:0-12489 GCA_025920805.1 Petroica traversi
AACTCACTCACACCTACTTGTACAGGGCATCTGTAGGCCTTGGGCCCAGCAACAGCAGCATCCCAAATGGAGATGCTGGGAATGTTCCTGGTGGCTCAAGGCTGCAGGTGCCAGTACCCTGCATCCAAGTGCAGCAGGTCCAAAGTGACCGGTTGAGTGCTGTCCTGGTGGTAAGTCCTTCTTCCTTTCACTTTTTTCCCCTCCCAGGCACGTGGCCTCGTGTCTGCACTGGGCTGCTCAGTGCTGAACATACTGAGGAAATTTGTAGGGAAACAGGTGTCAATTCATGGCACCTGGAGGAAATTTCAGTTTCTTTTCTATACTTCCTAAAGCCAAGAATATCTTTGGCTGAAATATTGTCATGGGATGGCAAAAGAGATTTCTTTTATTTTTTCTGCTGCCAACATTAAGGACCTTCAGACACAACTGAAAAGAAAGGTGTGAGTGAAAAGCAAGTACCTTACAAGCCAAACCATTGTTTTCAGAGAGCTAAGTAGGGGCATGATAGGAGTCCATGCAAGTTTCTAATCAGTGATGGTTCTGATATACTGTATAGACTCTGTGATTTTATTATTTTTTTTATCCCCACCATAACATTCCTGAGATTTTTCTCATTGAGAGGGAATAGTTTGTTGAGCTAGATAATGGTTTGCAATGCCCAAGATAAGTCTGTGGTGGAATGGCAGTAATTCAATATCCAGCACCTCTTTAGGAAATGTGCTTTGTAGTGTTCCTCTCACTTTCTAAGAAATAGGTTTTGTGAATCTAAAATAATTCTCTTCTGAGCCTCTGACCAAGCAGGTTTCTTCCCAGTAGTGTGATGAGTGATTTTGCAGGAGAAAATACCTTCCTGTGATCACAGTGTAGGGCTACAAGGTGGGCAATGTCTGCAATCCTAATGTGCTGGGTGTTTCTGCATTACTTGTCCAAGAGTCAGTTTTCTTATATGTATTTTTAATAGGTCCTCTGAGTCATCTTTATATTTTTGTAATGTTTTGAGATGTTTTGCCTACAGACTGTCAAATTCCTTGGTGTGTATAACAGTAACCAAACACCATTGGTTCTGTCCAGACCAGTTGTCTGTGTCTGGTAGGAGCTGCTCCAGATGTTTCTAAGGAAAATATAAGAACTCAGGTTAGACAGAGGCAGTGTAATCTGCTTTCTGCTATTTCTTTTTGTTCTAGCTTACAATTATTTGAGGCTGTCATAAATCTGTAGCCATTATATTTATTTTCACCTTTGAAATCTTTATTGTACCTTTAAATATGTGTAAAAGCCCAACTCCTTTTTGAATCTTGGTGTAAGGGTAGCTTCAGTAGCTTCTTTGCATAATCAAATATACATTCAGCTATGTAACACTTTAGTTTATAACTCTTGAATTTCCAAGTAGTGAATTTTTGTAAATATTCCCTTCTAGAAAGGTTCCAGGTTGCTCTTAACTATACAGCTATTTTATCATGCCTTCCCTTATTTATGGATTGACCAGATTTGATTTACACATGATGGTTTTCCTAGTGTTTAATCAAAGTCATAATCAGATTTAAATTCTGTTCTCTGTAGCAGCAGAGGGTTGCAGATGTTTTGGGTTTCTCACTGCTCAAAGAGGCGTATGTGGAATGATTAGCTGTTGAAAAAGCAGAGAAGTTGGTGTCCTTCCATAAGAAATTGTAGAGTCTAGGAAAATAGCAGTGGGCAGTATGTAAAGAAGAATCTGTACCTAAGGCACTGGATATTTTGGGAATATGACGGATTATTTGAGAATCTGAAAAACAAAAATGTTGAGCTATAATCTTTGTAATGCGGAGGTAAAAAATGTTTTGGCAATATCTTGACCGAGAAGGTGTCTGCAAGAACCCTGAGTGTCTGGAGGGTGCAACTTTGGCTGAAGAGTGGTTCATAATTGCAAAACTTATAATAATGATGACATATATGCATAACAACAGCAAAAAAAACAAAACAAAACAAAAACCCAAACCAAAACAACTAAGCAAAAAAAAAAAAAAAGCCCAAGCCAAAAAAGACCCCCAAAAACCTCAAAAAACTGTCACAAGTAATTTCATTGCTCCAGTTGAGCAAGATATGGAAACTCAGGTTACCAACACATTAAAGACCCAAATAATAACAAAATGCAAAAGTATCCCTAATCTCCATCATCAGAAGAACTAAAATGTGTCTCATTACATCTTTCTATATTTCAGGGATTCAGATGAATTTTTAAACTTGTAATAACCTTTTTGGAGCTTTTGATAGTGGGCAGAATAAATCCCAGATGTCATCTTTGGCAATTTTATTTTCTTGGCTTCTAACACTCAGAGATGGGCAATCATAGATATGGTTCATATGGGAAGTCCAAAGGCTTTGCATAATTGAGCCAAGCAGAGGACCAGAGGCAGAAATTGTAAAAATCCATTTACCCTTGCAACCAAAATTATGCTGCTTTTTATTAATTTGGTGCTGATCATTTCAGTGGCACATATATATATATGTATGTATATATATTTGCCATTAGAAATTTTGGTTAAAATTTTTGAAATTCTGTTTTGGATGTTGACTAAATGTAGTCTGTAAGTGCTTTCAGATTGATTCATTTGGAGTTAAAAATACAAACCTAGATGACCCTTTGAGCTTTTGAGAAGGGGTGATTGTATTGCTCCCTATGAATATAAATAATAGGAAGTAATAGATATAAATAGTAGAAAGTATTTCTATAAATAATAGAAAATAATAAATGTATAGAAGACACTAGGAGAAACTTCATAGTTATCATTCAAAGCCCTGAAAAGTATCTAAAAATTACAATTTCAGCAGAACTTAAATATACCTGATTTTTATTTTGTTTATTTATTTTTTAGTTGAGGAAGTGATTCCAATTTTCAGTACATGTAGGATAGAAAAAGGTCTGCATATATGAAAAGTTAATTGAATTTCCAGAAATTAGATGTATTTTCAAAATTTAGGTTGATTTCTTTATTCTTGTCCTGCTTTTGCTACTGAATTAAACAAGAGGCTTGAATGTTTTTACACATGCAGACACATGAGACCCATTTGTGCTTTTATATTTCCTATTTGGGTTAGAGCTATAAATAGCTCTGTGTATGGTCATAAGAGCAGCAGAGTAAACTGCAATTGTATCTTTTTCAGTGTTTTGTTGTGTCTTTCTGCAGCATGACATGAATGGCAGCCAAGTGAAAAGCTTGGTGTGCTGCACAAAGGAGAAAGGCACGAGTAAGCGGTGGTTCCCTGGCTGATTCCTGGAATTGTGATGCAGCCATGGATTGCTCCAGTTCTTTTGTTGGCTTGTGTTGGCCATTGTGCTCCACAAAAGGCCTGTGAGATGTTTGTACATTCAGAAATAGTGACCTCTGTGTGACTTGGCATTCAATATTTAGGTTACACCCAAAAATAGCCGCAAACCTCGCAAGGGAGAATTTTCCTCGCTGAACTGCGATGGGAGTGGAATCATTTTGCACAACATGGCATGCGTTTCCTGTGACAAAAATGGATCCACTTACACTGAGACAGGCGGGCAATTGAGGCTGAACTGCTGCAGGCTAAGCATCAGTAGCTTCCTCACACAAGTGAGGACCAGATGTGTGTGCCAGCCCTCCCTGTGTCTCATTCTGATGGCAATAACACAGTCAAACATAAGAGAGAAGCACATTCCCAGTTTTTTTCTGTCAGTGCCAATAACAACCTGTGTAGAACCAGCACTCTTATGTCCACGTTACAAGAATTCTGTTTTAAGGAAGATTTCTTGGCTGAAAAAGTCACTCTTGGTGTCAGGCCAAGAAAATCCTGGAAAGAGTGATGACCAAAGAAAATTCAGGAAGGGAAAGTGCCTCCTTCTGACCACTCCAATTACCTCTCACAAAAAATGTGTTCAGCAAAAGAATGCTGAGTCCTCTAAAGGCCACAAATGCCTGGGCTGGAATTTTGCTTGTCTGATGCCTGCCTTGGAGTGTTATTTTTAGAAGTAGGGGAAGGGAGAGTGACAGGAGGAACTGGTTGAGACAAAGGGCTTGAGGGGATGTGGAGAGTAATATGATTGTATTTGGAGATGGATAAGGTGAAGGGAAGGATGAGATTGGATGGTGACATGGGCTGAGGGCGGGTAATCCTTATATGAAAGCATAACACAAGAAAACGTAATTTAGACCAAGTCCAGTCCTCTCCTGTTTCAGTCACAATTTAATTTTAAATATTGAAATCCAAATACTTAAACTTTAATTGTAAAAGTAGTAGTTTTAATTACAAAATTCACCAGGCTGTGCCCATTATTCCTATTGGAAAGATATTCCTCTAAGGCTTTGAAAAGCTCTTCTGACATCCTGCCAACAGTTCCTTGCTATGAATTTGTAGACTTTTGATTTTGGGCCAGCAATTCCCTTTTAGTGTGAGTAGTTCTTTCCCTCTTTGCATCTTGCTTTATCCACGGCTTAGAAAGCAATCACATCTTTTCTTATCCTATGTTTGACCAAGCTAAACAAGTTGATCTCTTTCAGTCTTTTTTCCTATGGTCACCCCTGCACTTATCTGATTATGCTGATATCCCTTCTCAGCATCAGTTTTTAATTTTTGGGTGCATATTTCTTGCTTTTCTTGCAAATATGTGGCCAGACTTATATATGTTTCAGAGGAAGGACTTTCTATGTAAATAGGAATATTTCCTTGCCCAGGTCAGAGGGAATACATCACCTGATTCTTTTTAGGAGGCCAATTACCTTCTCCATAGTTTAATAAGTTAATTAATCACTCAATTACATAATTATTATTACAGAACTTCCTTGGGGATGGAGGTGGATGGGTAAGAGTTAATTCCCAAGATGCTTCTTCTGTTCAAATTCATCCATCTAAATGCTTGATGCTTGAGCCTTGGATGTTAAAAAGTCTCAGTCACCTATTCAGAGAAAATGATCCTGTTCATCTTTGTTATATGAGTTTAGACAAAGCATACAAATAGCACTGAGAGTAAATTAATGACTTTTACCTTGACAGATATCAGGATTTTGAAGTGAATGATTCCATATGACTGTTTCCTGTGACTGTTGTTAGAATAGCCCAACTTCTTGTGTCTTAAAATTTTCAGTCCTGCACTGTATTCAATGTTTTACTAAAATCAGAATAGAAGAGACAAATTTGTTTTTTTCTATTGAAGAGAATTGCAAATCAGTCTAGCAAATTGTTGTCTTTGATAAATCCATTACTATTTTCCTTTCTTTTCAGTGTATCTTCATTTCTTTTTTAGTCCTTCCTCGAAATTTGTATCCAAACAGAGAGGGTAATGGGCTTGTGGTCACACAGTTTGGATTTCACCATTTTAGATTACTGTCTGCAGTTATTTTTATTTAATGAGATTATTCTACTTCAGACTTGACAGCTTTATATAAAAAATGGTAACCAAAACAAATTCTCTCCAGTCCTCTGCTCTTATTTATCAGTTCTTTTAGAAATCTGTGATGGAAATCAAGTGGTGGAGAGTTGAGGATGTTTAATTCTCAGAGTTTTGGTTTCTTCCTTGGTGACAGCAATTTCTGTTTCCTTGAGTAATTAATCACACATTCAATGTCACCCTCAAGATACTGAAAACAGAGGAAAATACAGATTAATTGTCATAAAATGGGATGGTGGCTCTAGGGGATCACTGGTCCATGTGTGCCATGGTTTTGTACCAAAGTCCTCTGCATCCTCTGCTTCCCACTGGAGAGAAGCTGCTGGACTTTAGTGTTAATGCTGTGTATTTCTGGGATTACAGCTTGCTTGTTTCAAAATAACAAAAGGAATTGTGACTTGCTGAAGATTATTTAAAATGGCAATTAATCAAAAGAATGGCAACAAAATCTGGCATCTGAACTGAAAAGGGGAACAAGCAGGCACTTGGGAATTAAGGTATTTAGTTGAGAATTTGTAAGGCAAAGAAAACAGGCAGGGGAATAGCTCAAGGATTAGGTACTATCAGAGACAAATTCAAGCAAATTTGTCCAATAAGGGAAGTGAAATTTAAAATCAGAGAAAGAAGGTACATTAAAAAAAAAGGAAAAAAAAGAGATTTGTAGCCTCTAGTCTTGGAGCCTCTAGTCTCTCTAAGGAAAATGAACACATTTTGTTCTTTGGATTCTTTCTTCTCCAAAGGAATGATTTTTGTATTTTGATCTGTTAGTTCTTCCATCTCCCCATGGCTGGTCCCAGTCTGATGGGTCTTGACACTGTTTTTAGTGGCTTTTGACTTCTTCTTTACTCCGTAAAAGTCAAACATCTTTGCACCACCTGCCTGAAAAATCAAAGTTTATGATGCTCCCTCACAAAACCTGAGGGTATTGGTTGCAAAAGGTTCTGTGGTGTTACACCTCAACCTTTTCCAATTCCTTTGCTGGGGTCAGAGGCGAGGGAGTAGGGAGGTCTTACAGCTGAGTGGGCTTTCATCTTTTGAACTACAGTCTTGGGAATGTATTTTAGACAGCTTTTAGGTTCTGCTTTGTAGCCAAAAGTTATATGGAGATTGGTGCAATATCCTTATGGTTGAAGCAGTTTTCATTAAATGCCATTAAATTTGCAGGATTGTGATCATACCTGTAGTATTAAGACATGAAGACGTTTCAATACAAAGCTGAAATCAGTCTTTCAGCATCGTGATTTCAATGAAAGACAGATGTGGAGCTACTGGAGACAGGCCAGTTATGGGCCCCTAGGATAACTAAGGGACTGAAGCATCTCTCATGTGAGGGAAGACAGAGAGTTGGGACTTTTAGCCAAGAGGAGAGAAGGCTGTGGTGTTGTGGAGATCTCATTTATGCATGAAAATAGAGCCAGGCCCTTTTCAGGGGTGCCCAAAGAGAGGAAAAGAGGAGGAGGCTCTGTCTAAGCTTAAGTAATTTGTTTTGTTGGTTGGGTTTTTTTCCACTGAGGATTCACAGGTTGCCCAGGGAGATTGTAACATCTCCATCCTTGCAGATATTCAAAAGCCATCTGGACATGGTCCCACACATCTTGCTTTGCTTGACCCTGCTTAGGAAGTGGGGTTGGACAAGACAATCTCCCTTCCAACCTCTACCACTCTGTGGTTCTGTGCTGTGGAGAAGTTGCCTCAATTTTCTGCTTTGTAGAATACTAATCTTGTGGAATATGGCCCATGTCAATTCTTTTATAAATATATATTCCCCCAAGTGAATCCTTTGCTTGTTTGGATTTGTTTTATTGTTGCATGTGTGTATGGTTTTGGGTTTTATTGAACAATCACAAATACCCTAAAGATAATCAATCTCTAAAGCTATTTATTTTTAATATTGTATTGGTAGGAATAAGATTTGGTGGGAAAAGGAAGTGATTTCTTCCCTCCAGTCAGAGGAGATACAGTTGCCACCTTATCTCACCTTTTGGGGCTGTGAAGTAAAATCACCCCATTGAATGAATTTTGTAGTCAAAGTTGCCAGCTGGAATAGCTTCAAAGGATCTGGGGTTGTTGGTTTAGGACTGCTATTTGCACTTTCATCTTTGTTTTAATCTTATTATCTATTTGTCTGGGGATTAGAATTAGCAAGTTCCTGTCTTCTCTTTACAGCACTGTGCTTCCCTACAAGGCATTCCACCTCTCTAATGCCTCTCACCTTATTTAATACACTACAGGAAAAATTAACCTGAGCTAATACAGAGCATGGAAAGATGCCAGTTTGATCGTGGCCAGAACAGAGCTGCAGAATACAAATGTGCACTGAAAAATATTTTTACTTTGGAGCTCTTGGGCCCTTTACCGTTGCCATGTCATGTTTTATGAAAAAAGGTTTTCTTCACTCAGCCTGCTCAAAGAGGATCCAGATGTTTTTGATAAAATCTAAAACCATCAAGCTGTCACCATGAATTACTTCCATGAATTCATAGTTCATCACCAAGTGTTTCTCTTCTATTTTGTTTGTATTTTCAGCAAGGACGGGGGCAAATGTGGGTAAGGTAGGTAATTGAGGCTCCTAGAAAACCTGTAAAACTGACAATATTGGATTAAACTTGACTGGGTGGGAAAAAAATGAAATATAGTGGCTCCCCAAAAACATTTTAAAAGCCAAAGATGACTTTAAATGTCTCTACACCCTCCTAACTATTCTACAGAGATCATGTTAGAACATAAGTAGAACAAGGATGGAGTTACAATAGCTATGATTTTGTTGTAAGCTTTCCCCCCTGAAAACACTGACACATTTTTTCTCCTTTGTAAAAAAAGATATTGGCTCTAAATTAATCGTAGTTTTGGCAGAAGTGTTTTATGTGCAGTCTGGAAAATCTCCATAATTTGTGGCCATTTCAAACACATTAACAATCTTAAACAAATGTGTATTGCATTATCTCATTACATCTCTGTACCAGAATTTTCAGTCTCATCAAAGGTAGCAGAATTATTCTATTTATCAACCATAATGCTGTATATTTAGACTGTTCCAAGTCTATATTTGGCTTCTGCTAATGCTCAAGCCTGGTTTGCTTCCAATACAGCTGATAGAATTTTATATTTAAAGGTGTTCTGCCCGAAAAACTCTTTTTAGTTACTATTATAAATAGTGTTGAGTCACTTAATATCATGCATTTTTAATGTAGCATTAATTTGTCCAAAAGGGTTGTTTTTCAAAATATTTTACCAGAGGAAAAATGGACCAGCAGCAATTGCTGTCAACAGTAGCAGTTGTATCCAAACTAATTTTGCTTCCAGGACCAAATCTATGTTGTTTATAGGGGGATATTTTGTTTAAACCAAAGGACAGGTTAATGTGTCATGCATCTTAAGAGAACTCCCACCTTCTGGTAACATGAAGTTCAACAGCATGAACAACTTTAAAATGGTTCTATTTTATTTAATGAAAACTCTTGTAGTTGGTGGTCTTGGAGCCATAGACTTCTGTATTTTCAGCTCTGCCCACTACTGAATGAACAAAACCTTTTCAGCATTTTAGGCTGTGTTTTTACTGTTACTTACTACAAAAAATGGTCTGATGAGAAACCCTCATTCTAAAAATCCTCAGGTGTCTCAGGGTGGTGATAGGTGTGAACTGGGGACAAGTTTGACCCCACAGTTTGGTCATTTCTCAGACTGGTTGCTCCAAGCCCTGTCCAACCTGACCATGAGCACTTCCCAGGGATGGGGCAGCCACAGCTTCCCTGGGCACCCTGTGCCAGGGCCTCTCCACCCTCACAGGGAAGAATTTCTTCCCAATATCCCATCTAATGCTGATCTCTGTCAGTGGGAAGCCTTTCCCCCTTGTTCTATAACTCCATACTCTTGCAAATTTTCTCTCTCCATCTTCCTTTTAGACTCCCTTTCAGGCTGCAATTAGGTCATCCTGAAGCTTCTCTTCTCCAGGCTGTGAACAAGCCCAATTCTCTGAGTCTTTCCTCATAGGAGAGGTCCTCCATCCCTCTGATCAACTTGGTGGCCACCTCTGGACTCACTCCAACAGGTCCTTGACCTTCCTGTGCTGGGGGCCCGAGGGTGGAGGCAGCTCTGCAGGTGGGGTCTCACCAGAGCCAAGGAGAGAGGCAGAATCCCCTCCTCTGACCTGCTGCCCACGCTGCTTTTGATGTGGGTTGTGTCTGATCTTTCCTTTCAATATCTTGCTGAAGCATGTTTTGGAAAAAGGACTTGGTATTTGGTGCAAAGTGGTCTTTGTGTCACCCTTGACAGCCATTAAGAGCTGCTAAGGCTGGCTGAGGTACAAGCTTTAGAGAAATTATTGTTCACTCTACTTTGTAGATAATCACAGGAGCTGGAAAGTTCAGTTCCCTCTGAGTCCTGCCAGCAGAGAGCCCTGATCCAGCCAAGAGCTGGCAGCACCTTCTGATAATTGCAGTTGTATGATTGTGGCCCAGACCAGAATTGAGGCTGGGACTGGAATTGAGGACAGAGGATTAGAAGGAAAATAAAACCAAACCAACAAATGAACACAGAGCCAGCCCAGGACCAGGGTGTGAGGAAGAGGAGGGTCCCTAATTTCAACACAGAAGGTCTGGAAATATGAGTCCTGTACATGAAGGCAGCACCTTGTCTGTCGCCTGTTTCAGTGTCACTAAAAACATATTCAGGGAGTGTAAGAAAATAAGAGAACAAATCAGTATCAAAGATGAACATAAATAGAGAGCTTAACTCATTAATTATATCATGCAACAGTATAGCAATTAAACAGGAATATCAAAGCAGAGATAATAGATTAAATACTTTATACCTCAGAAATCTAATTGCTACTTTCTTCTCATGCATTTACCTGGAATGGATATGCTTTGCTTCAGAGAGACTCTAGCAAGGCTGAAGATTGCACAGGCTTTTGTATTTCAGCAGTATAAAAAACCAGGAAATAACTCATCAGTGTTAAAAATTTGGCAGAGTTCCCATTGTGGATGAATTTAAGTGCCAGAATTCTTGAATGAAGGATTAAAGGAGAACTGAAAGTCTCTGCTGAAAATACAATGTCAAGATTGCTCCTAGTGTATGTACAGCAGAAAAAAAACTATGGTGTTCATGGCTAAAGGATCAAGTATCCAAATGATCCATCCAAACCAAATGGATTGATTTGTACCTCCCTGTCTTTCAAAACCTCTTTTTCTCTCTTTCTGTTTTTATTTTGTCCCCCCCTATGCTTGTCCCTTTTCCCTTATCTTCTCCTGAGGTCTCATTCCTACCCTCAGAAATGTTTTCAGATTTCACTCAGATTTAGAATACCAGAAACCCCTGAGAGAGGAATCAGACCCCGTTTCCTGCTCTCACTGAACCAGCAGGCAGAACCAAACTGGTTTTTTGTGTTCTTATAAACGTTATGGCTGGGTTTCCATAGAAATGCCTCCCCTGACCACAGTGGTAAAGGCTTGGGGGATAAGTTCTTCTCAGTGAACTGGATTTGAAGGCCTCTTAACTTTTTCTTTAACCACTATTCAGAGTGACAAAGAAACCCAGGAGGTACACTGGTGTTGCTGGAAATTATTTTAGTTTTTTCCGAACCATGCAGCCAGTGATAGTTTGTATTCCAAATGTGCAATCCTAAAATCTGTCTCCAAAGAGCACACTTTGCAAGGAATAGCAAATGAGAGGAATCATGCTGAGACGCTGTAGGTTTATCTGCTTGTGGAGGACAATGTTTTGATTAGTGCAAGGAGAGGGGATTGATTTCAGTGGGCACATTTGATATCATCATCCCTGCTTATCACTCAGAGTCTCACATGTCCTGCTGTGGTTTCTCTGTTCAATGAGGGAAGGAATATGCTGAGCTCAGCTGAGTTGCTAAAAGCTGGAAGTCTGGTGTCATTTGAGGTGTGCCAGGGTTAGCAGATATATTCTGTAAGCTCTGTGCCCTTCTGGAAGGAGCAGCTGAGGACCTGGCAGGATACCCTGTCCTCTGCATCCCTCAGCCACTGCCTGCAGTTGTAGGAGCAGATACTGTGGGTTTCCCTCAGCACACAAAAATATTTGGCTTTGCCACGTCTATGATCCATGCAAAATGCATAAGGTAATTCTGCATTAATACTAACTCATGCTAAACACCGGATGTATTTCAGCTTTTATAGGAATATTTCATTAGGTCAATCACTCTGATCCATTTAGTAGGAACTCTCGTGCTCAATGAAACAAATATTGAACTCCTACTAAATTCAAACCATAAATATTTTGTGTCATGGAGGTTTTAAGAATTCCAAAGGGAAGTTTGAAAACAGATTTGCTTAATGTTCGCTTAAAAATCCCCAAACACTTATCTCCCTTCAGCACCTAGTGCAAATAATTAATTATACATGTGCATATGTACCTTATTGCTCGAGACTACCAAGTATCCTTTACAGCAGTGCTTTAAACCTTCCTGTGGCCATTGGAGCCAGGATATTGCTGACATCTTAGGAAGCAATTAAGATTCTTGCCAAAAATCATGAAGTCCCTGATGTAACAGTGAACAGAACCCAGCTCCCCTGACTTCCTGCTTTTATATATGATTAATCACTGCTGCCTCCATCTCACTTTTGGCTTATCTTGCTTTCTAAAGCCCCAGCTTGGCTCCAGGGTACTTTTTGCCCCTTCTTGTTACTGCATCAGTGCCACTGCTTCTCAGGCTTCTGATCATAATCTGCCCCACCTCCAAAGTTGCATCTCCCCTTTTCTTTGCTTCCCCTTCCAAGCACTCTCAGATGCCATAAATCAGGGGTGAACTTGTGGCACTGGTGAATCTGACAGAGCTCTCACAGCAGTGTTGAGGCTGGGCACAGAGGTCCTGAACTGGACAGCTGTGATCAGTGCCTTTCCACCATCATCTTCATACCTTGGCCACTGTTTCATCCTGAGGCGTGCCTGTCAGCCTGGACAGCACAGGATATTTTCCATGCCATGCTGCCAAATCCTTTTTAAATAGCGTTTGACATCACAGTTCTTGTATTTCCTAACATCTGCTCACCACTACCTCATTCTGTGCTGCTGTACCCACTCAGGGAATGAGTTGAGAGATGTTGCTGACTGCTCCCATCTCATCTCCCTCCTGC
>JAHLSL010012476.1:12499-22647 GCA_025920805.1 Petroica traversi
AGCAGTGAGTGCTGGAGGCTGAGGGATGCTGAAGGAGGATGCAGGAGTTGGTGTCTGTGCAGACAACCAAGTGCACTTGGAGCAGAGACCTCACACAGCTGTGCCTCATCCCTTTCTTAATATCTCTCTGGGTTGTAAAAGCCATCATTGCTTTTTCTTCTCTGGGCCCCTCCACACAGTGTTGTCTGTGATTTTGTTTGAAGTTGGCTGCTCATAGCGTCTTCTGGCTGTTGCAGTCTCATCCTTTCAGATTGAACTCTTATCCCTCTCAGGGTCTGACCTGGTATGCAAATTCAGTCTCACACAGAAGAATCTGGAATTATTATGTAGAAAATCGGGATTACAGAAGTGAGAGTAAGATCTTGTGGCAGGCAAAAGTGGTTTTTCTTCTGAAAAATCTCTGAAGTTGCCCACTCATTTTCTTGCTATATTTTGCACACTCACACCCACATAGTCCCAAGCATCAGTGGCTGATGGTCACTGATGACCAGGATCACTTGTGTCCAATGCTTTGGGACAAGGGACATTGGCTGTCATGGCTCACAGCCTCATTCAGTTGTGACAAGAGAATGATCTGGGACTTGTCATTTTTGATATGCATTAGCAGTGCCTGGTGTTTGGGTTCTTTTGCACCACTGTTTTATTTCACCTTTTATAGTCTTAAGTAAAATTCTTTAATTTCACTGTTCTCTTGTATTCCCCACTGTGTATCTTAAGGCTCCAGGTCTCTTCTCCATCTTCTTGACACCTTATTTTAGGTAATTTTCCTCCTCTTCGTTCATTCGGATTAAAACCTCATATAGCTCTGTAGCACTTAATGTATTATTTTCCTGTTATTCCTTATTTTGCATTTTCTTTATGTGCTTGTGCATTTGCACACAATTAGAGTCATACTGCTTTTATGCTAATCCTAAATATGTATTTTTTTCAATCTCTGCATGCAGAAGGAAAGAAAGTAAATGGGTGCAAATCAAAGACAGGAAAAAATCAGATTAATTACAAGTAATGAATCCAAACTATTGATAAAATGCTCACAAGATATGTGGAAGCTAAATTGTTGCTGGGGCTTTTTTTTTTGCATAGAATTATAATCAGATTATTTTGGTATGTTATCAGGTACTACTTGGAAGTGCACAGTTGGAATCCAATTCTCTGTGCTGTTCTGATAACCTTATTAAATATGGCTGAGGTTGTAAAGCAGAGTAAAGGGAACAAAATGTCTGGAATGAAGATTCCAAGTCAACAGAGGAAAAAAACCCCAAGCTTTGCATGTCTATTTAGGAGAGAGCTGGGAGCATGGAGGGTGTGGAATCCCACTCTGTGCCAGCACCCTGCAGAGAAACACAAATATAAACCAAAATCATTTAGCAGAGAGTGTAAGTCAGGGTCAAATGCTGCTCCTGGTTCTGCTGAATAAGGAAATCAATGGGACGTGTCCTGAGGTCACATAATATCAGCAGAATCTGCAGCATTAACATCTCGCCCATCATATACGTGGCTATAGGTTATAAATAGTCCAAGAACAGCACAGTTTGGGCAGAAGGATTTTTTGTAATAGGATTTGAAGTAAAAATCTTCTAAGCTGAGAAATGCCTGCTGAGAACTAGCAAACAAAATGAAATATTTTCCTGCCCTACTTTCCTTGCTTAGCCATTCCTGTGCAGAAACATGAAATATAGAAAGCTGTGCAGCAGACTACTGGTCTTATTGAAAAATCCTCACATATTCAGTATGTTTTTTGGAGCCTGTGTTCTAATCCTCTCCTGCCTCCTTTATGGCTCTCAGCTGCTTTTTAAAGTAGTTGAAGGGGTTTAATTTTCTGTCTGGCTGCATGAGATGTGGCATGGGTATCAGAACTGCAGCAGAGACCTGCAACTGAAAATGCAGCTGCAATGGGGATAAGAGCAGAGGGTTCCTGGTGCTCAGCAAAGCCTTTCCCATTTGTGCTAAAAGCTGTGTGGGTTCTGTGATGGAGATTTTCCTCAAGAGGAGACTGAGGGCAGATTTCCTCATGAGGGGGCAGGCACTGCTCTCTGCTCTCTGGTGACAGGAGGACAGGTTTAGGAAAAGGTTCTTCACCCAGGGAGTGGCTGAGGCATCAAACCTGCCAGAATTCAAGGGGTGTTTGAGCAATGCTTTCAGGCACAGGGTGGGATTGCTGGGGTCTCCTGTGCAGGGTCAGGAGTTGCACTTCAATGTCCCTTATGGGTCCCTTCCAGCTCAGGATATTCCATGATTCTATTTGTCCTTGGAGTCAAATCCATCCCACCATACAGAGAATTGCATATCTAAACAATGACTAATCCTGAGCCCACCAGGAAGGGCTGAAACCAGACATGCAAAGGTTCACTCCACACCACTTCTGGCTTGTCTGTCATGGCAGGTGTGGTTAAGAAAGCCTGTACCCAACCTGTGCTTGTGCTGTGAACTCTGAAAGCCCAGAGCACCACCTTCCTTGTTCCTGTGGTTGCTCATCCATTCTACAGCAAAAAATTTCCATGATATATCAACAGCTCTGCCTTCCCTGGTTTGGTGGTGGCTGAGCCTCTGGCTGCAGAAGGCTTGGGATTTCTGTCTGACTGCACCAGCCAGAGGTAGAGGTCATTATTTGCTTCACTTCTATGTTTTTGAAAGCACAGCTGTAATGATTTGCTGGCAAAGTTGACATTAACTTCGTCCAACATCAAGAAAAGAGCAATCACGCTGTTAATTCTAAAATTTAACCTTGAAAGGGAAAGTCATTGCTACACTTTTAAGTCTGATTAAGTGGAACTTGTTCTATTAATTTGAAGAAATTTAGGGCAGCTCTGTATAACTCAGTATAAGAGCATTTTGGGTCTGATTTTTGATAGAGAAAATCTATCAGAAGATTGAGTCCATCACTTCTGTGCTGCTTTACATATTTAACTTCAGAAGCAAATTGTAGCTTGGTGCTGTGTAAGAATATCTTGGTGGTTTGAAACAGACCTTTGTATTTCAGAGCTAACCTCCGATAGAGCTTTGGAATGTGGGGAGAGTAGGAAGAAGTTCTTCCCTGTGAGGGTGGTGAGGCCCTGGCACAGGCTGCCCAGAGAAGCTGTGGCTGCCCCATCCCTGGAAGTGTCCAAGGCCAGGCTGGACAAAGCTTGGAACAACCTGGGATAGTGGAAGGTGTCCCTGCCCACGGCAGGGGCTAAAATGAGATGAGTTTTAAGGCCCCTTCCTACCCAAGTGTCACAGAGAAGGAAAGGACAGAGCTGTGACTCAGCTGCTGGAAAAAAGAATTGGAGCAACATGAACACAACTTAGGTGTATCCATGGGATGATCCATCCACTTCCAGTTGTGCATCTGAGCTTTCTGCTTGTGTCTTGGGCTGCCTGGAGTAACTGCAGTGAATGTGTATTGGAAGGCATTCCTGTCTGGGGAATAACCACAAAACACTTAAAGACATTTAAATTGTCACACAGGACTGAAGTTGCAGGTAGGTCTGCTTTTGTGATGTTCCAGCCCAGTTATAGGTTAATAGGTTAATGCCTGCTTCAGCTGGTGGTCTGAAAATACCAGGAAGCAGAGTGGCAGCAGGTGTGAGACCGGTGAATCTGGGCAGGGCTTCCTCTCCCTCTCTCAGTGAAAGATCTTCAACATTTTGGAGGTGTTAAGGATGGATTAGGCAGGCTTGTAAAAGGAAAATGCAGAGAAAGTATCTGTGAATAACAAAAGCATGAGTTAACTGTTCAGTACAAGGGGTAATCCTGTTAGCACCTTAGCAGGGCAGCTGCTGAGGAAAGGAGATTTTCACATTGTTGTTTTGTGGCTCTGAACTGGATATGGTTGCCCAAATACAGGGCTCAATAAATTAAGCAGCAAAATCAAAGCTCAATATATGCTTCTATGTTTTAAATTTATCATTCTGTAGCTTGATGTACTTTCATGAACTAAGAGAATTCATGGAGATATTATTAGGAAATGCAATAAACCTAGAAAAGTCATTAGGTGAGCAGGAGAGCAAGAAGAAAAAGTGCAAATGAAGGAGGAGAAAACATCAACCTCCCAAAAAGCAAAATCTGATCCAGCACAAGGTGTGCAGGTTCCAGTTAGGGCACTGACAGTCAATACTTCCAACAGACTCAAAGACAAACTCAGGTCATCATTAAAAGTGTGATTTCAAACCTACAGGATTGCCAGTTCCTTGTTAGGCCCACACCAGGCTCGTTCAGGTTTAGGTTGTTAACTTCAAAGAGACACTTAGGAGTAAGCAGGGAGTGTAAGCAAAGCTTATAAATGTAACTCAGCACGTGTTTTCAAGAGAGGGAATCAACAGTACTTGGGTACTTGTATTTTAGTCTTTAAAAATACAAACCTGATCTCTTTTCCCTATCAAAGAGGCACTGACAAGCTCTAAAGAAAACGCCTTTGGTCTTTCTCAGCACTGAAGAAGGTGACTGTTCCTCATATTACTCCTTGCCTGTACTTTTGATTCTTGCCCTCTATTTTTATACCTCGGTCTCCATTTCCATTGGTTCTGTGCCACTGTTTGATGCTTAGCTTCCTACTTTTTCTGAATTGTGTAGACAAAAATGAGGGGAAGAGGAGACACCAGCATACCTTATCAGCATCATTTTGGAACACAGTGTATTTCTTGTGTAGCCACAAGGACAAATACAAAGCTCCTAGGACATTGAGGGGAGAGAAATATGGAAAACAAAGGGGGAAAGTGAGTGGACATCCTGTGGCTTATGATGAGGGCACTTCTTAGGGAATTGAGCAGAGAAGTTAGAACTCCTTAAAGCAGAAAACTAAATTGAGTCTTGAGTTTCTAGGTAATATATGAATCCAGACATAATACTTGATTAAACATTCAGAGACAGTTTCAGGAGGATCAAAGCTACCTTGTAACCTTATCCCAGTTTTCATACTCAAAAGAGGGGCGTGCAACACATGTGAATGTAAGCATGGAGTATCCAGAGCTGGGAAACAACTTAAATCATAATCACCTGCAAGAAACTTGTTTTATCCAGTCTGTCTGACAACTGATTCACTGAGCTGAAATTTAGTTGTGATTGGGCCTAAGAATCACAACCTGTATGGAAAAGTGGTGAAGCCTCTATCTCTAGAGAGAGACAATGGTGATAAAGGAAAACACACCAACCAAAACCTTCAAGAAAATATTTGGCCATAGAAGTAACACTTACAGTCTTGGTGGTGACTTCAGAAAGGTGAAAGTTATTTTGTTGGTGTCCAAGTTGTTAATGCCTTTCCACTGAGAATGACCCAGTAGGTGACATTATGCGCAATAAATTATGAAAGCATTTTGAAGTCATCAGAAAAATATAGCAGGAGACAGAATGAGTCAGACATATCCATCCTCAAAATTTAGACTAGAACTGAGAAATAATTTAAAGTACTCTGGAGAAGAAAAGGAATTTTCTTCTGTGTATCTTTGTGGTTTATCTTGATTGAAATTTATAACACAAATCCCTCTCCATACCCCAACCCTAATATCTTTACATGACATGTTCTAGAACAAGCAAGTTACTTTACAGTAAAGAAATTGTGACCTAAATACAAACAGGATTTTTTCTGGCTGTTTAGCAGCCTTGGTTCCCATAACAGCAATGTTTTAAATAGCCTGGCTTCAGATGCTTGTGATACAAAAAGAAATCTTCACCAGCAGATTCCTACCAATGGAGAAATTGATTTCAGGGAAGACACGAAAGAACAGAGCCAATCCAACTGAGCAATTTGGCACAGGACCTGTCTATTTCAGACATGGGAGAGGCAGGTTCCAAATGAAACGATGACTTGTCAACAAGTAATTCAAGAGTGGAAGATGACTGGGATATAGAAGCAATGAAATTGGGTGTAGAAATAAGCAATTCACATTCCCTCAGGGAAGCATTTTGCAGCATTTTTAGTAAAAATGGGAATCCCGCATCCCCAAGAAATTCCATACAGGATGCAGACCATAACCTGTCTTTATGTTGCCATTTCTCTGGGCAGTATCTTCCAGCTCAGATAGTCCTTGAGGCATGGGAAGTCACCAGAAAAAACCCTGTACAGTCTCCTTCATAGAACAGTGAAGGGGGGAACTCCCTGAAATGAGTGAGGTTGCAGAAGATTGCAGCAATCCTAAAAACATCAAGTGAACTGAAGAAGTACTGTGAGTACCCCCTTAAAACACCAAAATGTTTTTTTCCATAGACTTCAAAAGTACCCAAGGACTAGAAGATGGTGCTCACAGGAAAAAAACTGCATAAGAAACTGCACAATCTCATCATTCCCTTACAATTTATTGGTAATGTTTTCCACTTTGGTTGATGTAATTTGGCCTATAACTGATGGATGTTCCTTTCTCTGGACTTGATTTAATTCTGAGTAAGGCAGACAAATTGCAGGCACCAAATACAAGCAGACACATAGAGGAAATCTAGTTTTTTCTAGAGAGTGACACCACTTAGTGTTTGTTAATGGCTAAACCATGGATTTTGTGGACTTGTCTCCATAATATTTTGCACACAGTTGTGTCTATAGGCTGAAACTGTTTTTATACAGTACTCAAGCAATCTCATTGCTACTAAAAATCTCTGTTCTGAGAAGTCCATGCAGAAATCTGGAGTCTAATGCTTGGAGCTGGTGTCTTCCCACCAGTTTGGAAAGGACACTGAGTCATTGAATCGAAAGTTTAAGGGGTATGAGTTACTGAAAGTGAAATTATTTACAAATTAGTAAAATGCCTTTTCTGGTGTCAAAACACCTTGGAATTCTTCAGTTTACATGGAGTACTTTCACATCTTTCTGGTTTCCAATATGTTTTTCTCTGTCCTTTTGCTGTGTGAGACTCATAAAGAGCCAGACGAGGGACTTTGCTAAGTGCTCTGCAATGAAGCAAATTGAACACAAATTTATTGCTGCCCAAGCAAGTGTATGAGATCCTTGTTACAATTTCATAGAAAAAAAAGCATTACTTGTATAAGTGTGATCTGAAATGGATGAACTTTTCAAAGGTCTAAATACCTGCAGAACTGTATCTGTATATAATTGTATCATTACCAAGAGAAAAATCTGCACAGACATATTTCTGTGGCACTGCATCAGGCTGCTACTAATTCAGGCACATCAATATGTAGAACTGCTTCAAGGAAGACTTGCAGAGAAATGTGAGGATTTTCCATGCTAAAATAGTTATATTACATGGCTGTTATAGTAATATAATATGATATGATATGATATTTATAAAATACTTGATTTTCTTGTGCAGGACTTGATAAAATCAGTATTCTTTGCCCCACCTGTGTGTTGGTACTTGTGCCATTTAATTTAGCCAAGCTAATTAAAGCAGTGCAGTTTTTGTGTGTCAGCAAATAGCAGAGGGCTGTGTATAGAGATACTGCACACAGGCAGTGTCCAATCACTCCAGGGTTATCAGGTTTATCAGCTGCTTTTGCTGCAGGGGTGAATTCTGATTCTCTTGCTCATGCATTGTTCTGAACTCAGTGAGTACATTTTTCTTTAGTGAGATTTGAAGGTGTTTCGAAATTTTAAGGCTTAGATGAAATCTCAGGAATTTACTGAAAAGGAAAAATTTGGACAACAAGAAAAGTAGGAAGCCCTTAGGCAGTGATTCAATTGAAACTGGAATTACATTTTTTTGTGTTTCAATTTTTCTCTATTACTAGAAAAATCAATATTACTACAGATCAAATCCTGAAGTGTTTTCTCAATTGAAGTTTTTCCTGAATTAAAATCACAGCCTGCGGGACTGACTCAGCATTAATATTGAAACTGATGGAAATAACTAAAATTATTATGACCATTGGTGAATTTTATATAGATTTAAAAGGACTTGGGGAACATTTAATCAGAACAGAACACATTTTGGTATAACACTTTTGCACTCTGTAGTCAGCACAAACTTCATAAAGGAAGAATTTTGAGTAAGACTGTGACACTTGTGCAGTGCTCCTGTAAATAAGCCAAGCCATAATATCAACTTATACAATGATTACCAGAGTAATATTTTATTGGTGCTACAAAAAAGGCGAGAAGCCAGACAACCCTAGATCTTACAATTCTGGAAGTAGGAGAAAAATTTTCTAAGAACTTGAGGTTGAGGGACAGGTTTGATGGGAATTAAAATATTACAGAATATATGTGTTATCTCTGTTCAGTTTTATGTTCTGGGATGTTTTGACCACTGAGAGACAGGGTGTGAAGGGAGATGAACAGAGGTAATGTGTAAATAGTGAGGTGGACCAGGATTTGAGGGTTCATCAGCCCTTCCATATTAAAGACACTTGAGCAGAGCCTGAATGTCTATCATAAATATCTCACTGAGGTCCAGAAACTGTGTGAGAGATTCCTTGCTGGTGTTAAACCCCCCTGGATGTGTGATTTGTGTGTTTCATTCACACAAAGGGAAAAATCAGCTTGTGGCTAAAAAGCTGTTGCCTACAGAGATGTGTTTTATCTTCCCACCACATCCTAGCCATGGGCATTTTCCATTTCCTGGAGAGTTTTTATCAACATATTCTTTAAGGCAGGGCCTTAGATGTTGCCAGTGTTGCTGGTGGTTTTGGCCTTTTATTGTTGGTTTGGGTGTTTGTTAGAGGATTTTATGGGTGTCCACCTGGAGGTGTGGGGCAGGGATGATCTGTGGACTGTCTGGAGAAGTCACGGTGTGATTTTTGGAAAACTGAGGGTGTCTGTCTTCAGGTTTCTGTCTTACACAATGGCTGCAATTTGGTTTGACACATGGCTCTATAGCTCATGGATGTAAGTGCTGCTGTAACTTTTATTTTTATTGCATTCAACAGAGTATTGGGTTCTTTGACAGGTGGGGTTTTCTTTTGTTTTGCTTGTTTGGATTTTTGTAGGGGTTTTGTTGTTTGGCTTTCTTATTATTAATTTTTTTTTTTGTGAGACTATCAAGGTATTTTTTTCTGAATCTATGCCTATTGTGATCTTGAAGGTGGGTACCTAGCCAGAAAATTGAAGTTAATTTTTTTCTAAGTGTTTGGCTCCTGGCAACTTGTTGAAATGGCGATTTTCCAGGTGTTCTAGGCACTTGGCATCTCTAGCTGCTCTTGTTGGTCTGCACAGACCTACATTTATCCTACTTAAAATATAAGCAGGGTTGGGTGGTTTGACAGCAATAATTGCAGACACTGGGATACTGGGCATATTAGAATAAATGTGAGGGCAAATATTTGGGCCACAAAAATGGGCTGAGAACAAATGAAATTTCAGCCAAAGTGGGGTAATATTGTCTCTTCTGGTAGAGGATAAAAGCTGATAGATTTGTAGTAGTTCTTAGTGGTGCTGAGTCAGAATAAGGGTTTGTACATCAGATATGTCAGAGGGAAAACTTTATAGATTTGTAGCGTTCTCAAAAATCAACCAACATGGTGAGAGGTGCCCAAGTCAACAAAGGACAATGAAAGAGGTTTTAGCTCAGTGTTGGGTCACCTCCTCCCCTTAAAACACCAGCCCAATCCACAGAGGATTTTTTGGATGTTCCAAAAGACTTTGTGGGGGGAAAAAAAGGAAAAAAAAACCCAGCAGGGAAAGAAACACTTGTAGGGAAAGGGTTCTGCATTGGGCAGTAGGTACAACATAGTTGCACATCTGGAGGACTGTAGCCTATGGTTTGTCTCATGAAATTTCTCATCTTAGTGACTTAGGTGGTGTATGAATGAGAGCTTCAGTCCATTGTATTTGCTGGGACTTGTGACATTGGGGTAAAGCTCATTGCAGGTGCAGCATCTTCACCCCCACTGCTGAGTTTGTTCAATTTTGTGACTGTTTTTTGTCAGTCCTCTGTCACAAGGGTAGAGGAAGAAAAAACTGTTAACTGGAAAACAGATCATGTTCCACCTTCTCTGCAGCCGCACCTGATCACCTTGCGCCAATGTATGGCATTGGGTGAGAAACTGAGGCTCACCGTCAATGCTCATAACAAATGGGTGTGACTTGCAGAATTCTCTCAGTCGAGCCGAGCTGGGTGGAAGCAGCGCAGGGGTGCCCAAAGAGCTTGGGCAGGGGGATGGTGCTGCAGCAAGGATGAATCTCCGAGGGAGCAGAGGGGCAGGTCTCCAAGAAAGAGGTCGTCAAACCCACTGCAGCAACCCACAAACAGCACCAAACCTGGCTGGAAGCCCTTTTTTTTTTT
>JAHLSL010012476.1:23047-95926 GCA_025920805.1 Petroica traversi
CGCTGAGGAGCAGGAGGGGCTCAGCTCGCAGAGCGCCTCGCGGTCCATGCGCGCCCGCACACGCAGCACACCCCGCCCCACCCCCAACCCCTTGCCACACTGGCGGCGAGGGGAGCGCGGATCACCTCGGGCAGCGGCCGGCAGTACCTGGAGTTGGAGCTGGGCCGCGGGGTGCTGCTTGTGCGGGAGCGCATGGACCGCGAGGCGCTCTGCGAGCTGAGCCCCTCCTGCTTCCTCAGCCTGGAGTTGGTCATCGAGCAGCCCATCGAGGTGCACAACGTGGAGGTGGAGGTGCTGGACATCAATGACAACGCGCCGCGGTTCCCCCGCCAGGATTACCGGCTGGAGATCAGTGAGTCTGCCGTGCCCGGGGCCCGTTTCCACATTGAGAGTGCCCAGGACCCCGACGTGGGCACCAACTCTGTGCAGAACTATCTGCTCAGCCCCAGCCGCCACTTTGCCCTGGACCTTAAAGGCTTCCAGAGTGGCAGCAAGCTCCTGGAGCTGGTGCTGCAGCAGCCGCTGGACCGGGAGCAGAGTGCTCTGCAGCAGCTGGTGCTGACTGCTGTGGACGGTGGGGATCCCCCGAAGTCTGGCACGGCCCAGATCTCTGTGCGAGTTGTGGATACCAATGACAACCCACCTGCCTTTGACCGCTCCACCTACACCGTGAGCCTTCTGGAGAACTCCCTGCCTGGCACTCTAGTGGTCAAACTCAATGCCTCAGACCCTGACGAGGGCTCTAACGGGGATGTGATCTACTCCTTCGGCAGCTACACCCCCCAGAAGGTGAGACAGCTCTTTAATGTGGACCCACATTCAGGGGAGGTGCGGGTTAATGGCACTTTGGACTATGAGGAGGCATCCTCCTATGAGATCTATGTACAAGCCACTGATCAGGGCCCTGTCTCTTTGGCTGGGCACTGCAAGGTGCTGGTCAACATTGTGGATGCCAATGATAATGCTCCTGAAGTGGAGCTGACCTCCCTGTACAGCCCAGTGCCAGAGGATGCCAGGTCAGGAACCGTGGTGGCCCTGATGAGTGTCACCGACCAGGACTCAGGGCTGAACAAGCAGGTGAGCCTGCGCATCCCCCCCGGCCTCCCCTTCACTCTCAACTCCTTCAAGAACTCCTACACCTTGGTCACCCAGGGCAAACTGGACCACGAGAAAGCAGCAGCCTACAACATCACAGTTACTGCCACTGATTCAGGGAGCCCCCCTCTGTCCTCCCAGAAGGTGATCCACGTGGAGATCTCCGACATCAATGACAATCCCCCGCGCTTCGAGGAGCCTGTGTACTCAGTTTACATCCCAGAGAACAACCCCCTTGGAGCCTTCCTGTGCACTATTAAAGCCACTGACCCAGATGTCGCCAAAAATGCCTACGTGTCCTATTCTCTGCTAGATGGAGAGATTGAAGGGCTACCGGTTGCTTCCTTTGTCTCCATTAAATCCGACAGTGGCAACATGTATGCTGTCAGGTCCTTTGACTATGAGACACTGAGGGAGTTCCAGGTGATTGTCCAGGCTCAGGATGCTGGGATCCCACCACTGAGCAGCACGGTCACTGTCTACATCTACGTGGTGGATGAGAATGACCACGCTCCACAGATTCTGTATCCTACCTCAACCAACACTTCAGCAGCCCTTGAGATGATCCCACGCTCGGCCTATGCTGGATATTTGGTAACCAAAATTATAGCCATTGATGGGGACTCAGGACAAAATGCCTGGTTGTTCTTCTACCTGGTGCAAACCTCAGATCCGGGTTTGTTCAGGATAGAGCTCCATACTGGGGAGATTAGGACTACTCGCAAACTGGGGGAGGACAGCACACCTACTTTCAACCTGACAGTGGAGGTCAGAGACAATGGAGAGCCATCAATGTCCTCGTCAGTAGCCATCACCATTGCTGTGGTGGACAGAGTTTCCAAAATCGTCCCTGATAGAAGAAGACACTTTAAAAGTCCAAGCAATTACTCAGAGGTCACTCTTTATCTCATTATCGCTTTGAGCGCCGTCTCCTTCGTTTTCCTTTTCACACTCATTGGGCTCTCTATTATCAAGTGCTACAGGTACAGTCTGTATGGGAGCTCCTGCTGTGCAGGGTGCTGTACGGTCAGAGAACGGAGCCCTCCTGACATGTACAAGCAGGCCAACAACAACATTGATGCTAGATTGCCCCAAGGTTTAAAAGTGCAGCCCCATTTCATTGAAGTGAGGGGCAATGGGTCTCTCACTAAGACCTACTGCTATAAGGCCTGCCTGACTGCAGGCTCAGGAAGTGACACTTTCATGTTTTACAATACCTGTGGCCCAACAGGAACTACTGGTCCCTCTGCAGTGGTGGCTGAGAGACATCTGACAGGACAGAGTGGGCAGAGTGCACAAAACCTGATCATACTTAGAAATGACTCCATTACTCCTAATGAGGTGAGGCTACGTTGGTAAATGGTCTGCACAGTGCTCTGAGCAAGGCTGTGCTCGGGCAGAGCTTCCAACTGGCAAATTCAGATGAATTATGTTCCCTTAGGGGCTGGCTGATGCTCAGCTCTGAAACTTGGTTGTGATTAATCTAATCCATGCCGTGCATTTTGTTTCTAGGTAAATACTGAGACTTTCAGGGTGCAGTTGGTAAGTTCAGTATATGCATCTGTTGTTCGAGATTCACCTCATTTTTGCAGCAAATGCTGTACTGAGTACTGCGTCCTTCCCTTTTCTCTTACAGGTCTAAAATTGCTGCTACAGAGTGCTAGGGGATGACACACCTAGTCTTACAGTTTTGATGGTAAAACTCAGTGCAGGAGACAAAATAATCTGTGATTAGCCTTGAAATCAAACGGTTGCTTTATGGCAGTTATGGCTGTTTGCTGCTTTGCTGTCTTTGTACCTAAGTAAATCTGTTGAATTTAGCAAAGCTTATTATTGCAATTATCTTACTAATGTGAGGATGTTTTAGTTGTCTGAACACTGCAATCCCTCCTCTGATAATGTTTGTTCTACCCAGTGTTGCATTTAATGCATTCTGGCCCGTGACAACCCAGTGCCATCTTTGCAGAGAATTACAGCAAGACACCACCATTAAAGTTACAGAGTGACAACTTCCAGCCTGCTGGGTTGCTGTTGAAAATTGTTTAATACCTATGGTTTGACCAGCCCTGTATTAACCTTTGCAATATTTTCCCAGAGTGAAGAATTAAGGGTTGCTTTATGCTGGCATGCAGGAAGCCTGCAGCTCGTGTGTGGTTTGCATGATCTCTGCAGTTTCCTTTTTACACGTGTTGGGACTGAACTCAGCAGCAACACAGAGAAAGGGACTAATTCTGCTGCACAAAAGGAAAATATTGCAATTACTGTGTGTTGTTTGTATCCCATAACTGTGGCAGGCATAAGACCAGTTTTGTGCATTAATGTGTGCTACGCCCCAGATGTGGGGAAGTCAGGGAAATAACTGATGGGACAGAAAGGAGCCTGAGTTGTGTATTCTTGCCACAGAAATAGAACTCATTTATTCATTTATTTGTATTTTTTCACATATGGAGATGTTAGCATCTTCTGCAACATTTTTTTGTTGAGCAAAGATGCCCAGTCTTAAGGGCCAACAAGCCTTCCATAAAAATGCTTTTAGATGGTAATGATCATCCATTTAACATTAATCCATTTAAAATTAATGCACTGTTCTTCTGTAAATCTCAGTGGCAGGGTACAGGGGAAGTACTTTTTCTCTTTCTATGCAGTTTTTGTATCTTAAATTTTTTCTGAGTGTAATAAAATCCCTGGAATGTGTTTGATATAGGAGGGAATATGAGCCATGCTCTATAAGCATGTGTGCTGAGGAATCAAAGAGTGAAATCCACACTTCATAGCTGATTTTTGGGGTAGGGAGTGTGCAAGAAGAAAAGCAGTAGCTGAAAATGGCTTCACTTGGGATGCAAGACCAGCAGGAAATCACATTAACACATTTTGAGACTCACTCCATTGAATGCAATGAATTAGCAAGTTCTGATTACCAGTGCAGATCAGGCAGTGGCAGCAAAACCAGCCCAAACTTGGATGCAAAAGCAGAGAAATGCATGGAACAAACCAATGAATGCTGCCTGTGTGGAGTTGTCATCCAAAAGGGGAATCGATTATTCAGCTCATTCTGTGTGATTTAGATTCTGTGTGATTTGTTAGAGGTGAAGCTCTAGCAAGTTTTACTCATCACAAGTTCTTTTCTTAGGCCTCTGCTTCTTAACCTGTCCTGTGGCAGGGCATTCTATGAAGATGTATCAAGGCCATGTGCACATAGGAAATGGCTGAATGTAATGGCATTTGCTGATTACTGGTTCCTAGCTAATTACATACTAAAAGTCATGTCTTTCTGCTGTTTCAAGTTCTGCGTTTGCACTGAAGATGCCATCAATTGCTTAGCAACACTGAATTCTACATTTTAAGGATAATGATCTTTGTATTATTAGATTTTCAGAGAGCTGTGTTTCTCTTTTTAGTTAAAGTGAACTTTGAATCATCCTTTAGGAGCCTGTGCCTTCACTTGTGAGGCATAGCAAGGCAGTATTGTCCTTGCACCAATTTCCAAAGTCAGTCTCTGATCTGTGTGTTACTTTTGGATAATGTGATCAAGTCCTTTCTTTTTTTTCTTCCACACCGTTTTTGGAAATGGATTTTCTACTTGTTCAGTGATGAGGGTGGGGCCAGATGAATGGGTTTGCTATGCACAGATAATCATACCTAGGGTTTTACAGTGGCTGATATTTTGAAAATGTTTTTTATACTGAGAGGGGAAGAATATTTCCCAGTCATTTGGGATTAATCTCTGTAACATGCGGGGCAATAAAGTCTTGGTTCTTTTCATATTTGCTGGGAAGGTCAAAGATGCAGATAATTACCCTGACTGACTTTAATGGATCATTAGAAGGATACAGTAGAAGTGAAAACAAGCACAATAAGGTTAGGTAGGGAAATTTTTGTACCTGGTGAAGCTCTGACTCCTGAATGGATCTTCCTTTTTTGCTGCCAGTGTTGTGATGGTGGAATGGAAGCTTGTTTCTGCAAGATAGCCTCTGCTTCTTTTCTCACCTTGCTTACCTGCACAGCCCTTTATGGCTTTATGACTCAGACCAAGGGTGTTTTGTAAAAGAAGAAATGTTCTAATGCAGCTGCACAGAAAATCTTGGACTGGGTTATTGCTGTCAGGAGGCTGCTGATAAGGGAAGCAGTGCGGGGCTAATGGATATTGCTCTTTCATCAGATAACTGCTGCAGGGGGACCAGGCAGGCAGTGTAGGCAAAATAAAGGAATAAAAAAAAAATACTGTGGCTTCATTTCTGGCACTATGTGGGTTATGGGCAGCCTGGATTCCTGTATTCAGAAGAGGGGTGCACACACTGAAGAGGCAGTGTGTGAAATGGTGATTCTGTTACTGGGCGCTGCTGCAGTGATGATCTGTCTTTTTCAGGAAGGGTTTCAGTGCTTTAGTCTGAAGTCTGTTCCCTCATATTCCTGTGAAGATGCTGAGTGATGTCTGGGTAGTGCCTGGTCCTTGGTTTTTCTATTCATCTTTCCTGTCTTGTTCTTACATCCTGTGCAGTTAAGCTCATTTCTTATGTCTTGCATGTCATGGCAGCCTTTTCCCTTCAACACAGGAAAAAACAATCAAACCAAAATGTTTTAACAGGAGTTTTCTCTCCCAGAAGGCAGCCTGGCACATCCCTAATGAGGAGTGGGCAGTCTGGATACTTGGTAGAACTAGACATAAACTCTTTTATATTGCACATTTCCTTGTACCCTTCTATTGTGTGGTGGCACACGTGGCTGACAAAATGTGATGTTAGAAATAGAGCGTGTTGATCTATGGCCACTTTTAAAGAAAGTGAAAAAGACTCTACACTGATGGTAGTAGGACCCAGGAGATCCATTGGAGTTTTACAGCTGTTTGCTCTGCTTCTGCCTCCTTCTCTGTGTTTTTCACTTCAAAACCAGCTTGCTAAACACATGGAAAAAAGAAAGCAACACTTGAGTTGCACACATTTTGATACTGCTTTAAATGCAAGCATGTTTTGAAGTGTCTAAACCTAGTTACCCCACAGCATTGTTTGTAGCAGTCTGTCCAAGAGATTTCCCTCAGAGGATTTAAAGGTATTAATGGTGGAGTATCTTACAATCTCAGGACAAGAGCTTAAGCCTTTAAGAGATTCTCCAGCCCTGCTGACATTGAAAAGGTTAACTATAAATGTTTGTTCTTTTGTTTAATGGCAGTGCCTGAACCTGCTCAGCTAAGCAGGGACAGTGCTCTGTGCTTCAGGGTTTGAGGCTTCTGCTGTGCCAGCAGGAATTTGCATCCAAGATTAAGCAGAGGTGTTTTCCTTCTCCTAGAACTCATTAAATGAACATTACAGAAACCCTTGCCTGTTCCCTTCACCTGTTTTCTCAGAGTTAGGAATGCAAATGAACATCCCCAGACTCTGGGCTTTTGAATTACACCCTTTTCCAGCTTCCTTTTTGTTTTCTTGAATGATAAACACAAGTTTTAAGAGTTTGTTCTCCACATCACGTTAATTCTAAACATTTACAGAAGGAAAGCAGGAATAGAAGCCTCTGTTTCCTCACACCTGTCAGCATTGTCTCACTGGAAAATAAGCAGAGCCTTATGCGGTCAGGGGTTCTAAAAGGCTTTTATTATTGCTTCAAAGCAGACACATTTGATAAATATACCTTATGTCATTCTGTTGTGCATTTGTGTGGAAATCAGAATGAGGCATGATGTTTTTAGGAGTCTCAGCATCTGGTAACTGTTTGTAAATATTTCATTCACATTTCTCTACCTCAAGCAGGTTTTGTTCTAGCAAGCACTGAAGTGAAAGGTAATGTTTGCATTGATCCATCAAATATGGGACCAGGAAAATGTTTTTAAAGAGTAGAATTTTCTCCTATCCCAGGCACAAATTCTTCCTGTATTAGGTAAGAAAGAGAACTGAGGCAAATGTTTGAAACACTATATTTTCAACTAAATTTATTCTCCACTAACCAATGAAATGATTCTTCAGTTAACCCACTTGAAAAGCACTTGTGACATTTTGCATGATCTTTCTTGCTGTAAGATGGCTCTGTTTGATATTACACATCCCCATTATCAGACTTCCCAATAGGGTTGGCTGTTTATGATAGTGACCTTAATGCTTGTGGTTGTGTGGTTGGCAGAATGTGACCCTGGTGCCTGGAAGAAGCAGCAGGAGCAAACTGGTGGCATGAGGTGCTCACCTGGTGCAGTGACTTCTGTAGGGACCTGAATGGATTTTTACTCGTCTCACCCTGTGATTTTCTGGGCTGTAGCTGAATCAGAAAAAGCAGCTGATGGGAGAAACAGGAAATGGTTGATTTACTTTGTGCTGGATCATGGAATTTCTTTCACCTCCTGACAGGACTGCTGGACTTGCTACATGACCTCCAAAAACCTCGGAGGGAAGTGACAAACTAAGATTACCTTAAATCTAACAGAATGTGCTCGGTTGTGAGAAACAGGGTCTTGTAATGAGCTGGGAGCTGGGGAGGTAAAAGAAACATTGTGTGGCATAGTGAGAGTGTGGGGAACTACAACTGGGAAGCAGCTGGGCCAGTTGGGAGCCTTTATTCCTCTTTGTGCTTCCTCTCTGCACTCACACTTCCTGCTCAGCTGCACCCTGTGCTGGTGGTGTTGATTTAGGACCCAGCTGCACATCAGCCAAATCTGTGATGGGCTTTGCAGAGGAGCCCATGGAGAGCTGCTGTGCCCTGGGGCTGCCTGAGGACTCAGCTCCACTTTGAGGTGGTGTCCTGGCACAGTGACTCTGCTGTGGGACACCCTTGGCTCTGTGGCGGGTTTCAGGGAGTGTTGTGGTGAAGGTGGACTGTTCACAGCCAGAGTTACAAACTAAGCCAAGTGTGTAGACTCTGAATTCCTGCTGGGTTTCTAAGGAGCCGCACTGCTGCATCTGAGCTGGGGAGAGATATTACTGAATAGGTTTGCTTCTTCTACTGTGCTCAACTTGTATTACTGGTCATGCTTTATTGCTTCTCTAGTCCAGTCTCATTTAGAGATGTATTGAAACAACTTTTCTCTTATGGCCAGAGAAACTGAAAGAATTACAGTCTGTAGCAGAACGAATGGAGAAGCCAGTTATGCTGACAAAATAGAAATTTCTCTGATTTTGTTAGTTGCAGGACACTGACCTATGGTAACACAAGTGTGGGACAAATGTGCCCCTTGCTGAGCTCTGAAAATACCCAGTCAAGCAGCAAGCACAGGGTAAAACTGGGTGAAAATAGCTCTGCAGAAAGGCAAATTTCTGTCCAACTGTCTTGTGCTCTTGCTCCTCTTGTAATGACTTCAGAAAGAAGTCAGAGATATTGATTTTTTTCACGGTTAAAAAAAAATCAACCCAGTCCCTGATAGTCAATTGTGGCAATAGATATTCCACCTCTAGAGTACATTTTTCTCATCCTGTTCCCTCCTTCCTTCTTCTCCTCCTCCTAAAGAGTCATAGCCTCAAGATGCCAGAGCTTCTGGATGGTAACTCTTGAAAATATCAGTCTCCTAATTGCTATTTCTCTTATATTGACATGAAGAGTCTTGGTCCGTGCATGTGGAGTGAAAAAATGATCAATTTCTAACTGATGAGTTTCTCCTGCCACCAGCATCCATTTAAGATCTGATGTCCCATTGCAAACAGAACATTGATTTTTGTCTTCTAGCCAAGAGCAGGAAAGTTCTCATCTGAAAAACAAAAATCTATGTACTTTGAGTGAGTGGTCGTTTTCCTCTTCTCTTACTCCTACCCAACTCATGTCAGACTTTTTCAGTGCTTTGATGTAAATTCACTTTATCTGTGTTTTGCCTGGGACTATGGTAAGATTCCTCCTCCTCACATTGCCCACAAGCCTGTACAAGTTAGTAACCTGCACTTCTCAAATTGCAAAATGGAACAAAGGGGCTTTCCTCCAGTCTAGCAGTTCCCCTGCAATAAAAAATTCCCCAGCAGAAGAAAAGCAGAAGAAAAGCCAAATCTTCTGTTGTCAGCCCCCTTCATGCTCAAGAAAGGCAAGCTCAGGAGAGGGTCTGATCAGTGTGTGATGTTCTCTATCCTCTTCCATTCACTGTTACTTCATGGTTGACTTTGGAGTTGCTTTGACATCCCTGGGACTGGGGACAAAATAGAATTAATCAGAAAAGACTAGAACCATGCATAATGGGCTTCTTGTCAGACCACTTTCTGCTAAACTCAGCAGAACCTGAGCATGACAGAGAACAGGGGGCTAAATGGGAAGGAAATTGCTTAGCACAGATGTTTAATGCGTGGTTGCAAACAGAAGCCTCCTCCCTTTTGGGTAACTCAGACCATAAAGAATACTCACATGTGCATCATCCAAGAGCATCTCAGTCTTGAGTGATGCTGGACCTGGGAAGTGTGGTGATAGAGCAATTCTGTAAGTTGTAATTGCTCCAATTTTGTTTGAATAAAACCTATTGATCCAGGGAAAAGCATACGCCAAACCTCAAGAGGAAGGACGGAGTTGGCTTTAAATAATTCAGAATATTCAACACTTTCTTTTTCTCTTTCAAGTAATGGGGTCAAGTTCATTTCTGATCTGCCTCCAATAATTTGAAGAGAATTAAACCATTACTGTCATTTATTATTTGTGTGTTTGGCACTGTGCAAGACACATCAGGAATGAATGTAGTCCATTATGGTTTTGGACTTAAGTTCTGCCTTTGAATTCCAGTGCCTGAACTTAAGCACTCACTACACTGTCACCTACAGAATAATATTTTCAGTATCCTGAGAAATAACCTTGGTATGTCCTCAGGGCTTAATTTTAAGAGACCTGAGCTTGCACTCATTGGCTATAGTTGAAAAATTATAGTGGCAGTCCCCTGACAATGCAAAAACCATTTTCTGGAGCAATTCTTGATCAACAGAGGATTTCTTAATTATCTCCTTATTTAGCAAGTCATGCTGCAGAGCATCCGCATATGCTGAGGTTTGTTGGTCAAAGGGCATTGCTGGCTGTTTTCTCCTTCTACCTCTTATGCCCTCTCATAAATATGGAGAATCCAATAGGTTTTGGTATTATGGACATGTCTGTCCTTAATAAAGGGCTTGCTGCAGTCGGCAAATCCGATCCCATCCATTGCAGTCCTCTGCAGCACTGAATTCCAGCAGAAACCTCACTGCCCCCCATGTCCCCCTCACAGGGAGCTGCATTTACACACCCTCAGGCAGATAATATTCAGAGCAAGAGTGGGAATTTCCTCACCTTATCAGGTAAACAAATAATGTGTTTTCTGGATTTATGTGTTTTCATCCTATGCCCAAAATGTTGATGAATGTATGAACTAACTTTCCACCAGTTTGCAGCATGAATTGTTGTTCCTCAGAGATCATCTCTAGCCAAGTGCCTTGATGTGCAGACAAGTTTGTTACAGAGACACTCCCTGTGCCCATTTGAAAGTTCCTTTCGATTTTTACGGAGATTTGGCAATTCACAAAAATGAAGTGTGTCTGTATAAACTTTCCTGACAAAATTAGCCAGATGCAGATGCTTTTTAGCACACTGTACTGTAACTAACAGCATTGTCCTGGGTTTTTCTTTCTGCAGCCAAAACACCCCAATCCGGACTGGCGCTACTCTGCATCCCTGAGGGCAGGAATGCAAAGGTATGTGTGGTGTTTCTCCAGAGAAGGGGACTTCTGTCTTTTTCCTCTCTGAAAAGGACAAAGTTTCTTCTGATGCCCTAGACTGATGATATCTGTGCTGAGATGGGAAGCACCTGGGTTCTGCTGCTGTCACTTCCAATCTCCACATGCTACAGATTCAGTCTGACTCTTGTCTTATGCTATTATTGCACTGCTGTTCTTTCTTTTTACCTTCTTCTTTTGTATCCGTTGACTGTCAAGGCATAATTGTTCCAATTATTGAATCGTTTAATTGTCATTATATTCGTTTTGTTTATTTTAAAGCTCCCTGCAATCATCAGTGCTGATGTTTCGATAGGCAGTCTGCATTTCCATCTCCTTGTTTCTCATTACCATAAAAGTAGCTGCTCCTGCAGCAGGTTTGTTAAACACATGGTGCAATCAAGAAGATTAATACAGTTGAAAAGATTTTTTGAAGATATGAGATGGATTTTCAAAGACGGAAAAGTAAGGCTTTTGTCCAAATCTCTTTAGATATCTTTGAAAGTCCACTGCCTAATGCCACAAAGAGTATCTGCTATAATTTTCTACTCAGTACATTTAGAAAAAGAGAATTGCACTAAAATTATTTCTGTAGAGCCTAAATCAAACAGTATTTTTTCTCTCCCTGAGCAGCCTAGAAAGCTGGTTCTGTGTTCAGATGTAATCTGATGTGATTAATAAGATTCCCCTACAAGGGCAGATGCAGTTTTGAGGCTGAAGTCATTCCTAGAGGCATCACAAAGTGCAGGATTGTGTGGGTTTCTCAAAATTGGTGGTGCAGTGGTGCTGCACCTTTGTCCATTATCCACAGGCTGGAGAGTCTTTATGACATTGAAGTCCTAAATTCAGAATCACACTCTGCTTCTTGTGGGTGAGGACACAGAGTAGCTCCCAAGTGACTTTGAGATGCTGCGTAAAAAGGAATCTAAACCCCAAGGACCAAAAGCAAAGGAGGACAGAGCAAGCTTGACTTTGTGACCTATTGGGCAAGCTGTTTTCTTTCTTTTATATTCCTGCTGTGACTTTCAATTTTTTTTGTGACCTATAACTGCAAAATCAATGAACAGTCTGGGGAGCAGGATCCTGAAGAAGGAATTCTGCCTACCTGAGCACCTTATCTGCTGGTCCTGAGTCAGGCATGCTCTTGTGGATCCACATTCCTTTCTATACAAAGTTCCAGATCTTGTCTGAAGCTACTTGAACAATTAATGAAAAGTAAGAGCTTATTTAAAACAATTAATCCCACAGTTTCCCAGAAAGGCCCTATCAGCAGCCTCCCTGTCCTTACCTGAAATCTCAGTTTCTGAGCCTGTGTGCCCTGCCCAGCTGATGGTTTTCATAAAAGGCTGATTTTTTATAAAACTTATAGAAATTTGCTGCCCTTCATGTCTGCCACATTTGGATGAAACTGCCCCATAAGTTCAGCTGGAAGTGTGAAGGGGAGAGTGAAGCCCATGAGCAGAGTCAGGGACACAGACACAATCCTTTTTCTCTTATGCTTAGTTATGTATTAAAAATGTCAGATTTTTTCTTTTCCTTCTATGTGAGGTGCAAATTGGTGCTTTTGATGCCCAGTGCTCGTGATGTGACACTGTCAAATTTGCTGAATTAGTTTTTGAATTTGAGAAAATGCATTTCTCTTCCTGAATTGCTCACAAGAAATGTGCAGTAACCCAGGAAGGTGGGATCTGTTAAAATGGCATAATGACAGAAGCTCAGAACTAACTCCCCTGACTTTTTAATAATTTTCCTAATGTTGCTACATCCCAATAGCAAAGATGTGTCACTTCCTTATTAGTGACTCTCAATGAGAGCAAAGACTCCTGCAGGCGTGTTTGTTTTGTAAGTTATTCCACAACTGGGTTTTAGTAAATAATCAAAGGTGTTTTTTGCAAGTCAAAACAGCTGCCAACATCATGCAATACATGAACTCTGAAGAGTAGCAGGAAAGGGAAATGCTGGGAAACACAGGGCAGAAGGGAACTGTGTAATCCAACTGTGATTTTGCTTATCCAGTGCTGTGCATATGGAGGAGGCAGCAGTCCTGCGTGGAGGACCAGCAGGGCCTGATCAGCAGTGGCCAACAGTCTCCAGTGCTACAGCAGGTAAGGATGTGAAAATCCATTATATTTGTGAAGAACTGATGTTAACTGCAGCAGATGTCCTCATCTTCTACTTATTTTTTCCTCTGTTTTGTATCTCTGAGTGAAGACCCTCAGATGAAACACCCTCAGCTCGTCAGAGTATGGTGCTGATAAACCCGAGGTTGGGGGTTTAATTCCTGCATGAGATAAGAGCCATTCTCTGAAGAGCTGGACTTGATGATCCTTGTGGGTCCCTTCCAACTCAGAATATTCTGTGATCTGGATGTAAATTCCTTGTAAATTAATCTGTGAGAATTTAAATAGAGTGCATAAAATACATCTTTTTCTTTACTCAGTCCCTGATGAGCAGTGGAGATGAGAGTCCCTGATCCCAGCTTTCACCCTGCTTTTGGTTTGTGTAATGGAATAATGGAATGATGGTTCAGTTCAGATGTGTGTATTCAGGTGTGTGCATTCCAGAGCTGATTTCCCCTGATTTCAAAAGAACAGTAAAACTGGGGTAGGAGCTTATCAGTTTTCCCTTTGTTATTTTTACAAAGCCATTAAGTCTCTTTGAATGTCTCTTCTCATTTTACTTTTCTGTGATGAAATCAGACCTGATTATTTTGCTAGCTATTTTCATTCACTAATACACGATGATGAAAACGGAAACATTATTTATTTGTCAAAATAAATGACAGAAATCGTGGTTTAGAATGTAGCTTCATTTACTCTGTCACTGACTGATGACTTCACAGCAGTCAATAAGAATTGGCAGAAGGTTCTCATGGAGTTTAGGGGGAAAAAAGCACCTGGATGTTTTGCAGTGCAGACAAAAAATATTCTAACTTTTCATTTTGGAGAAGGAATAATACAGAGACAGCAGTAAGTCATTGTTTTCAGCTCTGTCCAAACTAAACTGTAAGCTCAGTGGATGCCCTGTGTAGGGTGGAGAGCAGTTCTGTGAGCATTGTCCGTCAGGAATTCAAATGAGGAGTGATGCTCCTATCACAGAAGCAGCTCAAATGCTGGGAAGTGGGGTCTCCAGCAGAAAAGATGAGAATTGCTTCATTTAATCTTTTTGGTGCAAACCTTTCTTTCTATTTAAATGGGAATTTCATCTGGGCAAAGGGCTGAGGAACAGCTTGAGGACTTGAAATCACAATTACAACATCCACAAATTATTGGTGCCCAGCAAAACCTGCACTGCTGTTGGAGAAGGGTTGTTTGCAGAAACAGATTTAGAAATTAATTTAATATATAATGGGGCCCTAGGCTATGATCACCTGGGGTTTGTGTGCCCTTCTTTCTGCTTCAGGCTTTGCAGGAAGACGCAGCCTTTGCAGACCATGAAGGGTATGTTGAGCTTGCATTTGAAAATGTCACCACAAGAACACTCTAACCTTTGCAAGGGGCTCCCTCAGGCTTTTGGCTGCACTCATCATCCTTGGCTGAGCACTCAGTGTGTTGCCTTAACCAAGTTCAGTATGGATACAAACACACTCCCAGATGTTTGGCTGGTACTGCCAATTTCCAAGCACCTGAATGCAAATGCAAAAGTAGGAAGGTTCTGTCATCTGAGGAGGTCCAGTGGCATTTGGGTCCCAGAGCCCTGTTCAAAAATCTGAAGTCCTGCTTGCTGTTCTTTTTTGGGTCTCATCATTTCAGACTTGCTTTGGGAACCTGAACATCTCTTAGTTTGAGCAGCAGTAACCCTTGGCTCTTTTTGCTGCTTCCCTTCATGGCTTGTGAGGCACTTGTGCAATGAATGCATCCCAGCACAGAGAAGATTATTTTGTTTTGTCTTTGTCCACTCCCAAGGGATTAGTGACTCTGATATTACATTAATTAGACCTTTTTTTTTGTTTTTTTGTGTGGTGGGTTTCAGATAATATTCTTCTTCTCTCTTTGTAACCAAAACCTGCAGATATCCCTGATCCTTAAGAGCAAACAGGTGTTTCATGGAGAAATCTCAGGTTTAATGGTTGTGTTGGCTATTGTAGCTGAAGTACACCACATATTTAGCAAATTATAACTACTGCTTTAGAAACCTGCCTCTAGTTTCCCACAGATCTCTCTTTCAGTGCTTCTTTATTTTTTTTTTTTTTGGTTTAGCTTCAAGACCTGTAATAACAAGTCAAGTGTTAAATCAGTAAATCCTTAATTCCTAACACATAGCAGAACTTGAACATCATCACGTTTTTCAGCAAATATTTCAAATATGTTGCCCAAGCAAAACCTAGTCCTTATTTGACTGACAGCATTCCTGTTGACTTTGTTGCTTATTTCATCCATGCAAGGGACAGTGAATCTGGATATTATAATTTTAATTTTGTTTGCATCTTCTTAGGCACCAGTCCAACAGATTGTAGATTTGCAGCCAGGAAACGTCCAGGTGAGGTGGGACAAGAAGGCTCAAACTCCTTCTGGTTTGAATTCAGCTCTCTGGGGCATCTTGTTAGTCCTCCACATGCTGTTTAGTGAGTTCATGGAAAGAAGACAAATTTTGGTTTCTGCTGTATGTCCTTTGGCAGTTTTGGCAATTCTATCAGGCTTTAGGTGACCACTGATCTGAGTGAACTCTGTTTTTTGGTAACTAACTCACAATAAATGAAGCTTGATTCTCAAAAATGGTGAGAGCTCATAACAGTAGCTACGATGAGTAGAAATTTTTTTCATAGACTGAAGATTTCTGAATAAATCAGACTTATGAATAATTCAGAGCTTAGAGTTAGGCATTAGACAAATCTGTGTGTATTTCTCTGTGCTGCTGGTTCCAGTCTACAAAACAGACCTGGTGTGATGCAAATGCTTCACAAAAACAGGCTGGAGATGCTTTCATAGCACATGCAAGACTCAGGAGAACAATAAGGATTTGTGATGAATAAGAGTCATGAGAAATTTCAAATCCTGTATTCAGTGTAGACTTTCTGTGTGTGCACTAAATAAGGCACTGGGCCACACACCATCTTTAGGGAGGAGAAAATTAAATGCTTCCATTCAGACAGCTCTGTGAAAGATGAAAGGACCTCATGATAAAATCTGCATCTGAAATTTGGAAGTGTGTAGGTGAAGCTATGGGTGAAATACTGGCATCTCTGGAGTCCATGTCAAATAGCCCATAGACTTTCAGGAAATTAGGATTTCAGTGTCTACCCATGCAAATATGCACAAGGGACTGAATTAAGATTCCTAGGCAAATGCCATCCTAAAATACACTGATTTTCTACTTCTGATATTGCAGTGGTAACATTCTTCTAAATATATCTGCTATTTCTTTTCCTTTTCTCGGGGAATTAGCTGGGGAGGAGAGGTGGCAACCCTGTTTTTTAAACCTTCAACAGGTCAATATCCTTCCGGTGCTGGACTCCCAGAATTGGATGCAATTATTTCAACACAGTTTGTCTGCACTGCCTGGGCTCTCCCAGCAAAAAAAACCATCATGGACTGGTTGGGAGCACTGCAGGAAGGAATTTTTCTCTGTTAGGGTGGGGAGGCCCTGGCACAGGGTGCCCAGAGAAGCTGTGGCTGCCCCATCCCTGGAATTGTTCAAGGCCAGGTTGGATGGGGCTTGGAGCAACCTGGGATAGTGGAAGGTGTCTTGTGGTACAAGATAATATATAAGGACCCTTTATACAAAGCTCTTTGCATCCTATCACCCCAAATCTGAATCTTTCAGCATTTGTCCTCTGAAATCTGTGTGTCTTACAGCTTTCTTGGTTTTATTAATTTTTTTCTGCTGTTCCATTTTTCCTGCCTGTGACTTTCTCACTTGCGCTGAGCTAGCTGGGGATATTCCTTGCCCTTATTCTCCTGAAGTGCCTTGGGTTTGTGCTGGGAGCCACAGTGTCTCTGGAATAGATTTGTATTGTTCTCAGAGTATGGTTCCTGCTGCAATCACCTGGAATGCAGATAAGCTCCATTGATGGGCATGAGAGGCAGAATAAGCAATGAATTCTGAATATTAAATGTGAAACAGCTGTAAATGTGTCAGATAAGCAAAATTGCCTGGAAGGTGAAGCCAGTCTTCGTAGTGAGTTTTATACTGCTGCTTTGGAGTAGGGTGTTGTGAACAGAATGACTGTGGGAAAACTGTGGAGAAAGGAAAGGGGTTCTTGTGTGGATTTTAAGGAAAATGTCCAAGAATGCCTTGATAGGGAAAGAAATCCTTATAATGCCAGTGGTAGTTGTGGCATTCCCAGTTCTCTATTTCACAGATCAATTTGGATGTCAAGCAAGTAAATTGAACCTGAATAGAATATTGTATCTGAAAGAGATCCTTAATTCCAATGGGAGTGTGAGAAGGGCCCAGATGAGATATAAGATGATGGAGGAGGAGAGATGTGAGCAGAGAAACCTGAGGGCTTGTGAGGGGACACCAGTAAAAATCTTGTAATAGAAAGCTGAGCACAGAGGTTCTGGTGGAGAGACACAACTGGGAGAGATGCTAAAAGGTCTGCAGGAGCAGAGAGCCTTGGGAAGGGCACAGCATCGATTTTTAAGTGACTGCTGAGCACAGGTCACTGGAAAGAAGATTGGCACACTGGGGTTGGGTAATGGATTGTGCTGAGTGGGACACAAAGCCGCCCTGCTGTTGTTCTTTTCATGGAATAACCATTTAGCGTTGGATTTGACAGGATTTTTGGAGGGGGATTGACTCTCACAGTTAGAACAGACACTGGTCTTGAAATCAGGCAGGCATTTCAGTAGAAGCAGTAGTGTAACAAAGCTCTTGGCCACTGAATTAATCTTCTAAAACCCAAGAGAGAGAAAGAGCCTAAGAAAATAATTCAGACTGTGGTGAGGCCTAAGTTGTAACATATTTCATATGATATAGCTTTACAATGTGGCTGTAAGTGGAGGGCAATTTCTTCCTAAATGTCAGTGAGTTTCTATTCTCCTTCTTCAGGTGACCTTTCTCATCTACAGGAAGAGGGTGTGATTAAGACTCATCAAGCAGCCCCTGCAAAGAATGTGCAGGGGCTGAAAGTGCTGTTTCTTGGAGACAGTTAACGGTTAATTCACAAATAACAGCAGAGGACCCTGCTCTGGCTTAGCTTTAGCAGTTCATTGATTAAAGCTGTAAAAGATAATAAGTAATTAGCAACCCAGAATACAAAACTGGGCTCCTGGTTTGTTGCAGAGTGCTGCAGCTGTTTAAAATGGAAGGAGCTAGAAAATGCAGCTGTGCGTATCTGTAGCCTCTTTCTCTTTTTTAAATTAATAATCAGTTTTCTATGGAATTTTATCATTCCAACCTTCAAACCCAGAAACATATAGAAAGCCAAATATCAGCCCTAAAATTCATATCTTTAGTGGTCTAAGAAACTGGGATAATATGTGTAATATTTCAAAGAACAGATTAGGGGAAATACAGAATGGCCTAGTTATTTATGTTTCTCATGAAAATTAGTCTCCAAATCTTTGATTTAATCAATTCCCAATTTAAGCAGCTCCTAAGACTACATAGGGAAGTATCCCAGAGATTTGGTTCACAGCCTCTTGAATCATGGAAAAATATCATCCCCATAAAGCACACTAAAGTAATTATTTGAAGCTGCAGTGTCTATCAGCTCAGTGGAGTCTGGGGAAAGAAATAAAAAAATTCCAGCTTACTTGAGTAGATGCAGGGCAATGACAGAAACTGAAATAGAAATTATCTGCAAGGGCTATATAAGGCTAAATCCCTTTCTTTCATTTTATGTTTAAGTTTTGATCATTAAATTCTCAAGTCAATTCCAGCCATTTGCTGAGACCTTCAGCATGATATTCAGACCTCAGTTTTGCCCCTACTCCCAGAACATTTTAATTCCCAGGACATTCCCTGCATAATTCCTGCTTTTTGGCTTTCCACTTGTGTTTACTCCATTTTCACTCCCTTCTTGTTACCCATCTGGTTTGCCAAGTATGTGCCTCTCTCTTTCTAATTTTTCTTGTTTATTCCTTTCATCTAATGACTTTGGTCTCTTCCTGCTCATCTGTCCACTGTCTCCCTTCTGTATTGCTATTTCAGGAATGTTGAAATGTAGGTCACCAGCTTGGCCCCACATCACCTTTTCAATATTTCATACTGAACTAAGAATTTTCAGGGGTAAATGCTTCTTATTTTGACAGCCTGATATAAGTTGGAGAGGATTGAGAGTTTCAAATGCTGCTTGGACTGTAGAAAAGCATTTTGAAATCAAAAGGACTTTTTCAAGAGAACATGTCAAAAATACATATTTTTATGACAGATGCAGCTTGACACACTGATCATTATTTTTTAAAAGCTGATGGCTGTTATGACCAGGAATTCATCTGCTTCACCCCATCTGAACTATGGTTGAACCAGCACTTTGGGCTTCCAATATTTGGACTCAGGACTGGGTAAATGAATAGGTTAGTTTAGATTTCTGTTCAGCTGATTGAGCAAAGGAAGGAGGAGATGACAGACGATGTTATACAGAAACTGCAGTCATGACTTGGCTGAAGTGAAATTTACTTTCTGTTAATTTATTTTCCTCTTAGCTGCAAAACCCTCATGAGTGACCTGAAATAGTGTTTGTGATCTTTATCAAGGGGTCCATTATTTTTCAGCAGGGTGTACCAAGTAAATGAGATGACATGGATGAAAGATTTAATAGTGTGTAATACCTTAGTCCTTGAAGGCTCAGTGTAAGGAAAAAAAAGATAGGACTCATCAGAATTTGGAAAAGGCTAATTCTGGAAACGTCTGAATTGTGTGGTCTCTTTGACTTAATATATTTGAATAAGACTTTGTGTTAATTTTGGCTGTCAAAGAGAATGGTGTTGGAAGAGTTGATGTCTTCATGTGCTACAGCAAATTCTTAATTTCACCTGCTGCAAATACTTGTGAGAAGAATCCGCCTTTCTCAATAGGCCCAGAATGCATTTGAGCATCTCATAATTTAGTCCAGTCCCTGTGTTTGTCCATCCTTCCATTGGAATCAGGTCCACATTTGTCCCTGCCTGGAGCCATTTGTTGAATTTTCCCAACTGGAGATCAAGTCCAGTTCCTGATCCCCACATGGGGTGATTGTTTCAATGCAGGTTTCTCAAAGGTAGGACTAAGAACTCCAGCTGAGATGTTTACAACCCAGGGAACCTGCAAAATTTCTGAAACCAGGAATGAGATAAGAGTAAAGGGGGCAAAAGGCAAGAGGTTTTCTGGGGCTGAACAACATGAAAAAAGGCTTCTGAAACTGTGGACAAAAGCAGCTGCAGCTCCAGACTTCATCATTTTAAGAAGTGATAAAGAGATTTTACGTAAGCAGTTTATCTGGCTCTAATTTCTATATTTAGGCACTAGGAGAAAGTTTAATAGCAGTAGCTCCTTGTCTACTTAATTCATCCTATCCTGTAATAATCTTTTTGCTTCCTCAAAATGGAGGTTAAATGTGCACTTCAAAAAATAAAAATATTTCTCATAACTGGACAAAATATAAAAGGGGGGGACAAATAGAACATCTGCCAGATGATGTGATTAGTTCCTAGACATCTGGTAGGAAATTATTTGATAAATATAATAAAGTCAGATTTTCAAATCTATGCAACTGTTTCACTGTCCATTGCTTTTGGCATGTGGTTCTTTGTGATTTTGGTAACAATACCAGTGAGTTTGCCTTGTCTGCCTACTGGTAATATTTTGTAGCTACACAGAGGACATGGATTTTGATTCCTGTCTTTATTATTTTCGCAGCAGTTTCAATAAATAAACAGAAAAATCACTCCCTTGCCGCTGCACTACCTTGGGTTGTGATCTTGTCAGAACTTATAAACTAAACAAGTGTTTATCTGGTCAGTACTTCAGGGAATTGATGGTAATCAAATTGTTTCCACTTGAGGTTACAGCTGCTTTATTTTTTCCCTGTTGTGCCTCGCTTTTGTGTGCATGGTTTGGGGGTTGGTTTTTATCTCTTTCTCTACTGCTGTGGGCTTAATTGTATTCTATTTCAATTTTTTTTAAGAAAATCTACTCAAATAAATGTTAAAACAAGCTATGATATTTACGATTCCCTAAGTTTAACCCTTTTATCTCTTGCAATATATAATTCACTGTGAGGCAGAAAATAGATGGATAAAATAAGGATTTTTCTAAGTAATCTAAGAAATTCTGATCTGGAATATATTTATATTGGGAGTGATGGAAGAGAAGGAGGCTGAGGGAGTCCAGACCTCTCTGATATTGAATCTTCTCTTAATGGATGTCTGCCTGTGCTGCTACAGCAGCACTTTGCTGTACACATGGGTCATAAATGTATTTTTCATGTGTTTATTTTTGTAACCAGGCATTGCTTCAGCGTCTGTTGTTAATGTTGTAGTGTGGCAGTGCCTCTCGGGTCAGATGGTGCTACACAAAGCCCACACAAATAGCAAAAGACAAGCCTTGCCTTAAGGAACTTGCCACTGACATGAGCAGGGTAGACAAAGTCTGGGAACACAAGGGAAAGGACATGTTCATTATCTTTGTTTAAGAAGAGGAAAAACAGGAAAATTAAAATTACTCTTCTCACAGAGTCCTCTGTGGGGATGTTGATCAGCATTCAGCTGGCCCAAATGCTCTTCACTGCAGCAGGAGTGAGTGGACAATTAACAGCACTGTGAGACTGTTTTGGGGCTCTCCTTCCCTGCTCTTTTGCAGCCATGCAGAGCCCATCAGGTCAGGATTTCCTGAGCTCTGTGCAGTTTCTGCCCCAGCCCTCCTGTTTCACTGGAGACCCTTCACCCATGAAGTCTGACCTTTAACAGCTCCCAAGCCCTGCTTTCCAAGAGGCAGGCAGAGGCTGCTTCCTGCTCTGGGCCATTGGGGAGAGACTTTTTACGTGAGCATGGAGTGACAAGACAAGGAAGAGTGGTTTCACAATGAGAGAACAGGGTTAGGTTTGATATTGGGAAGGAAGTCTTGCCTTTGAGGGTGGTGAGGTGCTGGCAAAGACTGCCCAGGGAAATTGTGAATCCACATCCTTGGAAGTGTTCAAGGCCAAGTTGGAAGGGGATTGGAGCAACCTGGTCTAGTGAAAGGTGACCCTGCTGATAGCAGGGGGTTAGAATGAGATGGTCTTTAAGGCTTTTTCCAACCCAGGCCATTCCATGATTCCATAATGATGTTTCTCTCTTTGGAACCTCTCTGATCTCTTGGCCATACCCCAGTTTTGCTGAGACTCCAGAAGAGCACAGGGCTGCACAAGGCAGGGAAAGCAATATGTGCATGTTTTCCCAGCAGACATCCTGGCTATTTATGAAACACTGACCTAGAGATGCTGATTTTACTTCAAGAGCTAAACCCTGGAATCATTCGGTCATTACTCGTGTGCACTCGGAGGGTGAAATGAGAGATGTAAAACAGCAATTGCAGCATGCAAAGGCTTCCCCTTCATTATGGGGATTTAATTCTCAGAAAATCAAGGCTCTGGCTGTGGAGGAAATGAATCCAAATGCAGCTTCTCTGCTCTTGTCTTATATAATTACAGTCAGCCATCCCTAAAAGCATCCCCCTCTTAGCATGCACACGCAACTAGCAAAATAAAAAGGTTGATTAGGGAGCAAAAAAAGAAAAAGACCACACCAGAAACCCTTTGTGGCCTTTTGGAAATTGTTCCCATGTGTTTATGCTGAGAAAAAGAGTGTGCTGCTCCTGTTTGCACAGGTGGATGGATAGTTCTATCCACAACAAAGCTGTGGAGACTGGAGCTGGAACAGAACTGGCTGAGAGTGGTTTGAATATGATTAAATTAAATTATTTATATATTTTATTGACTTGGTTACTAGGAACAAGACAAGTGCTTCAAAAGAATGAGGGCATGGAGTGACAGGACAAGGGGGATTGGCTTCAAACTTCAAGAGAGCAGGTTTAGGTGGGATATTAAGGAATTCTTCCCTGAGAGGATGGAGAGGTCCTGGCACAGGGTGCCCAGGGAAGCTGTGGCTGCCTCATCCCTGGAAGTGTCCAAGGCCAGGTTGGACAGGGCTTGGAGCAACCTGGGATAGTGGGAGGTGTCCCTGCCCATGGCAGGAGATTGGAACTAAGTGAACTTTAAGGTCCCTTCCACCCCAAGCCCTTCTATGATTTGCTGTTGGTGTCCCAGTTCTGTCTCATGCCTGCATCACCTGACTTCCTTTAGGGCTGTTCTGAAAAGGAGCTTTTGAAAAAGCAAGATGTGTTTCCTGACAAGCAAATCCTATTCTCATGGACTCACATATTCTCTTGTGGTGTCTGTGCTATCCTGCAGCATGGAGTGAGGTGGGATTTGAGGGGCTGCAAACGGAGTTCAAACTCCATTTATAGGTCAGACCTCAGGTGTATAATACGGAAGCACATGGAAAATAGGCTGCTGTCCTGGCTGGGAGTGGCACTAATTAGATCCCTAATTGTGCAGCTAATCTCCTTAGGCTCACTTAGACAATTAAGGGCAGGAGAGGTCCTCTGCCCTTCCCTCTCTGCATTTGTCCCTGTGGTTACCAGAGCTGGCCAAGGGATTTTCCTCAGGTTATGCCTTTTTATCCTGTAGCCACACCTCTCTGGCCTAGTGCCTGGGCCTCTGGGTAGCTTATTCTAGCTAAATTATTCAAACCTTGAAGAAACAGTGAGTTATTTCCAAGGTGCAAGCTCTGATCTTCAAGTCATTTCAGCAGTTTTTTCATATGCAGATTTTTAATGCATTGAGAGGCACTTGAGCATCCACAGCCCAGACTACGCTTAAAAACAATCAGGAAAGCCATGAGCCTTTTTTAGTTCCCTTGATTAAATTTTCTGATATTTTTGTTCCACATAATCACTGGAAAATGGTAGCTGAGTTTGAAGGAAGACTGTTGTAAGACAGAATAAAATGAAAGAAGTTTTGACCAAAGGCAGTGAGTGAAGAAAGGCAAAATAAATATTAAAAATATCATCATAATACCGCAAAATGCAGAATGAAAAATTCCACCCCTAACTTTCCTTCAAACCCTGCTTGTAGTCCTTACAACTTTGCTTTCAAGTCCCAAAATCCAAACTGGAATTTTCTTTACCAAGGAACTTTATGCATCAAACACATCTTGGGATTTGTGATTGCAAAGTATATTAATTTCCCTCCTGCTCTCTGCTTTTCACTACCTTGTGCTGCCTTTGGGATCCAGGATGATCCCAGGAGCAAGAGACTGTCATTTTAGTGTTAAATCAACTTACACACCCATAGTGGTGTTAAGTGGTCATAATTAATAACCACAGCAACTGGTTGTCCACACTGCACCTTTCCAAACTGTCCACACTGCACCTTTCCAACTTGTCCACACTGCACCTTTCCAAACTGCTCCTGTTGTCTTCTCTGAGAATATAATCAGATTCTCATGGTAGCAGTGTCCTCTCCAAACACCTGGAGTCAAAAGCCACGTGTAGAGGATAAATTATCTCAAAAAACCCTGTTATTGCAGCATGCACAGACTATCAGAAAGAGGAGTGGGCCAGCAGGACCCTGCTGATTCAGTTTCCAGGTGATTTCTTCTCTCGAGCTACCATGCATAATGTCATCTCTTCACGGTGAAAATTACCTGTTCTTCATAGATTATTATCTTGCTGTAAATTTATGCTAAGTAGGTAGCAGAGTCTCCCACATGTGCAGCTGGAAACCCAGGAATTAAAATAAATTAATAACGTTAGTGTCAGATTATCTGCTTCGTTTATTCCCAGAGTTCAGTTAGGAGAAATAAAGCACCGTGAGGAACATCACCTTTTGCTTTTAATTGAACTGATTTTCTGTGGGGCAAGAAAGAGGACAGAGTTTCTCAAGGACCACACATGCTCTGGGTCTGCCTTTTTCCCCTCTGCAGAGTGCAGGTGCAGTTAGACACTAAAACTGTTTTCAGCAGTGAAGTCTGGAGATGGAACAAAGCCCATTTCTGTTGTTCCATGCTGTGAATCAGCACATCCATCCTTCTGCACAGCCTTTCAAACTGCAGCTGAACCTATCCAGAAGACCTGCAAATGGGAAAGAGAACTGCTTGACTTCTGGGCTAACAGAAAAAGTAATGTGGTGATTTTAATCCAGCTCCCCACTGGCAAGTTGCCACATCAGGGAAAACACTATCACAACTGAAACTAATTGGCAGCCCTAGCAGGGAGGCCAGGGGGTCGTGCAGACTAAATCCATGCAGGTCAACTTCTGATCTTCTCTGAGGCACGTTGGCCAGACAGCATGATGGAAAGCTCTGGGCATTTCTGCCAGCTTTGGATCTTTCTCAGTGGAAAATATATTCCCTGCCATAAATTCTGATGCTCCGGGTGTTTGTTTCTTGATGCATTTTTATGAAGCTTGAAATTATATGTCAAATATGATTTTAAAAGCTTAGTGCACATCAGGGTCTGGAATTAACCTCGTTATTCTTGCCTGTTTTTTTCTCCTTTTGCCATGTGCAAATTTGCAAGTTTTTGTAACAGACTTTGCAGAAACTGCATCTGGGTCCTTCATAGCTATGATGTGAGGTCAGCTCTGGCTTTGATCATCTTTGATGATTGCTCCATTGTAATCTGCAGATTCTCCTTTCTGTTTGTTCATTTCCCCTGACCAATTTGATTAAACACAAGTCTAAGAGCTCTTCATCATTTTTTTTCACATGGAATGAAATATCACTAAAGGATGGAATGTAGGTAAAAGTAAAAGGTAGGTGTTACTAATCTACCAGCCTAAAATTGTACTTCACTTGTGCATTAAAGGAGAGAAGGAAGCAGTTAAAGATTCTGAAGTCTCTCTCTGAGAAGAGCTGAAGCAACCCTGTAACTGGTGCTCAGTAAAAAATCACTGCTGAATTGGCCTTCAGAGTTGCTAGGAAACCAAAATAAAAATCCCTAGTCTGTAACACCCAGATATCATGAGCATGACAGATTTTTGCTGCTATTCCTCTCTTTTTTTTCCTTCCTTAGTGAAGGATGGAGAGAAACTGCCCAAACCAGTTTGAAGGAAACATCAGGAAGCTGATGCCTGTAGTCCTACCTGCAAGTCATTTGAATTTTTAAAAAGAGCTGTGTTTCAGCTTTAGGAAGAGCTCACATGCATTTCAGGGAAGTTGAAATGCATGGCTTTGTGTAGTTCCCTATCAGCTTTTACCTGTCTAGATCTTTCCTGGAAGTGTTCAAGGCCAGGTTGGATGGGGCATGGAGCAACCTGGGGTAGTGGAGGTGTCCCTGCCCATGGGACAGGTTTGGAATTAAATGACATTTTTGTCCCTTCAAATCCAGGCTATTGTATGAAATATCGGGATCTTTTGTTTTGCTTTTTGTTTTACTTCTTGCCATATATTTCAGTCCTCTACCAAATCAGCATTGTTTTGCCTTTGGCTATGGAATTAGCTGGTTCAGGGAACTGCTCTGCCTGAAGAGCCTTGTATAGGTTTGATTTTCAGCTCAATTTGCTGCTGCTGAGAACTCAAACAGGCACAGGGTTTGGGATACCACAGACTAAATTTGTGGAACTGCATGTTCAGGACAAAGGAGTGTTGTGCTTGCAGAGAATCAGGCTTATGAAAACAACACAGAAAGGGGAAACAAGAACTGGTCTTGTTGAAGAGTTGATTAGAATAGATAATGAAAAGCAAAGGAAGATAAGGACTTTCATTGTCTTACTAAGTAAAACACAAATAATGAAAGAGATTCTATATCTAAGGATAATAAAGCATTTAATAAGGGATTTGAGAAGTACAGTAACCCCCTGAAAATATTATTGCTTCTCAAATATTTTGGGTCTGAAGTGTATTTATGAACTAGAATGTTGAATAGAAATCTGCTTGAACAATATAGAACTCTAGCACTGGATACATCCATTTTAGAAATTAAAGATGAGATGCAGATGATTTCAGCTATGCTGTGACAAGTTAGACAAGTAGGGAACTAAAAATCAGGAAAAAAAAGGTGAATTTTTGGTTGAATTTTAGTCTCCGGTGGTATCAGTGATAGCATCCAGTCGATCACACCAACTTCTGAGCTCGAGCAAATTCTGGTGGAGAAAAGTGATATGTTACATTTAATTTGTCATTTCCTTGAGTAGGTAATTAAAGAGATCAGCTGAGCTATGTTCAGCAAGTTCCTTTTTCGCTAATATTTGAGCATTCTTATCATCCCTACTGGAAATACTGTTTTGCAGCTGGAAGTGAAAATACCCAGACCCATGACTGTTCAGTTAAGACTAAAACCTTTGCCCTTTTCTGGGAAAGATGACTAGTGATACTAAAAATGTAGAAATATTTACTCCAGATCTGGAAAAAGCAGCCATCCAGTCTTAAACAAACCAGGTACAAGAATCCATATGGTAATGTGGAAACATTGGATGAATATGACACCTCTGGCATGGTTTTGCAGAGCCAGACAGCCTCAGCAGATCTCCTCAGCACAGAGAGCTGCCAGGCATTCAGCTGCCATCTGGGCAGCCTGATCAATGACCAATTCCATTTCAGATGGATTGTGCTGCCAGCTGCAATATCATCAGCAATGCTGATAAGCAGCAGTGCTGGATTGGAGAACGTGACCCAGAATTGCATTAATGTTTAATGGCTGGTGGGCAGTTGCAGGCTGTTGGGAAGAAACCCACTGACCATGAGAGCTCTGTTATTTGGAATTTGTCACAGGAGGCAGAGTCACTCCTGCATGTGGTTGCAGTGTCGCCTGAGAGAAGGGAGAACCCGTTTTTGTTCTTCCTCCCCTTTCCACACCCTCTAAGAATGTTTCTGTGAGCGAGCTGAAGTCAAGACAGAGTCCACTGTCCATGAAACTATTGAAATGCAGTGACCATCAGATGCTGTAGTACCACTGCAAAAAGAAGAGTGTGTCAAGAAAGGAAATTATCTTTATTACAATTAGAAAAGCAAATCCACAATAAATAATTATTTAAAACTTGTGGGTAAGCTGAGAATCATCCTTGGCAACCCAATGATAAAGGTGTTAGCTATTTCCACTATATGAGGACAAATTGACCTGCCCAAGGTGGTATTTCTTGATTTTGGTGCCAGGACTCTGTTCTTTCAGACTGAACTCACTGTCTGTCTTTGCCTCAGTTTTTGGGAGGCATTTCTGGGAGGAAGTGCTTAAGGGCATCAGGGTTTGAAGAAAAATTATTTATATATACAGACAACAGAGGAACTAGAAATCTAAATAGCACCCAATGTCCCTGAATTACCATTTATTGGGGAAGATTGCAAGCCTAGAGAGAAATCCTCATATCATACCCTAGAAATGAGTGTAGGAGGTGTGAAGCCAACTGGAGTCCTGGAAATGAGTGAAAATTTTTCGTTAATATTTATCCAGTGCTTTCCATGGAAAGTGAGGCTGCTCAAGTGATTGTTCTCTCCTTACATGGGCCAACCAGTGACCCTCTTACCTGAAGCCAAAAAACTAAAATGCTGAGGGTGTGGAGAGGAGCCTCTTAATTGGAGACCTCAATTATCTGTATCTTTTTAAATTTTATTTTTAGCTCAGTTACCCAGCCTAGTTGATGTCTTTCCCAAATGAAAGCTCCCAGAAAGCCAAGGAATTTATTTTTTTCCCCAAACCTTTCATCAGTCTTTGATATTGCTGCTTGGGATTTAGGAAATATTCTGGCAAAAGTGGGCAAGATTGCATTGGGCTGTACTGTTGAGTTACAGCCTGGGAGTTGGAGAAAACAGTAATTAAATATTTGCTCTGCCATTTTGAGTTCATGACCTTTCCTTTGAGCTGTGCAGAACATTAAACTTGAGAAGATCCTTGCAAAGTAATTACTACCAACACCATGTACAGAGCTCTGTAGTTATAGATCGTCTTATTTAAAAAAAAAAATTAAACCTCTTATATGTATTTTCTATATCATTTGAGTTGTGATTATTTTTTCTTCCTTTGCCCCTTGGCCAGATTTTTCTAAAACCATAGAGATTATAGATTTGATTTTGTTTAATTCTGTGATTATATAATGCTGGGGCAGCTTTTAAGCCTTCAAAAACCCCAGCAGCCATCATGTAGCATGCATAAAATGAGAGAACTGGGCATTTTGCACTTCAGAGTAATTACTGGTAAAAAGTGGAGCTGTGTTAATTCTGTGGCATTAATTTCCGTGAACAGTTTGTGACTTTTGGAAGCACAACTACTCACATCCTGTGAGTAACTGTTAGATTAACAGTTAAGGTCAGCTCAGATATTCAGTGTATTACTGGCAAATAATTGTTCTTTTGGAGCAGAGCTTGCTTTCTGCTCTGCCATATGCTGAGTTTTTGGCTTTCTGGTCTCTTTGCAAAGTCCTCCTTTCCCAGGGGAGCTGAGGAGACAAGAGATGGTTTTGGTTTGAATGGCCTTTATTTGAGCTGCAAAGTGGCAGCTATTGCAGGTCTTTTTTTTCCAAACAGAAGATGTGATCTGACGCTGTGCAATTCTCATGCAAATATGACAAATATACAACATGAATTAAATTAAGTGGAATATTTGGATGTCGAGGTCATTTTAGTATTTGGGAAAGGGAATAAATCATTGCACCTGGCAGTGAGGTTTCCTGTTTGCTGCAGAGAAGAGATGCTGGGCAGAAAATTCCACCTCCTTTGCAGACCTGCTTCATCTTTGACCTGCAAGAATCCAGGCTAGCAGCCACTGGCTAGTTTTTCTTTAGGTGTTAATAAGTTTTTCTTTGTTGGCCTCAGCACTTCACACAGGTGTGCTGGGAGGAATAAGGTGCAGCAGATTCTGGAATCTGGAGGCAAAAGCTTCCAAATCATGCTGATAACTGAAGTTTGTGAAATTCAGACAAGTGGCACACGTCTGGGTATTGAGAATCACTCCAGCACACCTTTATGCTGAGACAACAATTTGAGTGTACAAACAGAGTTTCCAGATGAGAATGTCACTGCCTAATCGGGAGAAACATATTCAGGTCAAGTGCCAGATACAGTTATGCAGGATAACAGTGCTGGTCCACACAGCCTTTAGGGAAGCTGCATAATCCTGGAATACTGAGAAAGATTCCAGAATCTGGTGCTCAGCTTTGAAGGGAGCCATCAGAAGATATTTTTCTGTCTTGCAGACCGTGGTTTATTGATTCCACAGTTCTGGGATTCTCAGGCACGAACTCTTCATGGACTGGAATTAGATTTATGGGGGCAGTTGCTCTCTCTGCAGCGTGTTCTGTTTGTCACAGATGCCTGGGCAAGGGAAAGCACCTGATGTTAAATGCATGATGGTGTAGAGAACAGGATGGATAAACAGACCATGAAATTGCATTGGGTCAGTCCTGTGCTGAAAATCCCAAACACTCAAAACTTAAGCCTCAAGTGACTTCCTTTTGTTTGCTTTCTGGTGCATGAACAGCCAAAATTCATTTTTTGAAGGCTTGGGGTTTTTTTTTAATACTCCCACATGAGACCTGAGATTCTCACAAAATTACTGATACTTAAATAAAGGAACCTGGCAGGATGAATGGGTATGACATGACTCCACATTGCAAAGAGTGGAGACACTGAAATCCCACATGGAGTTTTCTACCCCACATGGATAGAAAAAAATGACACGAGAAAATCCAGACTGTAATTTATGCTCTTTCATTATTTAATTGTGTTTTAAATACAACAGCCACGAGGGAACAAGCTTGATTCCTTTCTCTGTGTGTTAGACTATGGTACTGCCACCTGCTCAGCATTTTTCTATCTTAATGCAGCTTTTCTTACTGAGCCCAAAGCAGAATTACCTGGAGGAGCAGCGGAAAACCTCTGCAGAGAGGTTTGTGATAGAGTGAGGATTAGGAGGCAGGAAATGGGTGATTCACTCTGGCTTCCCAGGACAAGCATGAAATCAAAGCTGTGGGCAGGAGTGGGAAGGAGATTTGGGAGGAGGATGAACAGATTCCTAAGTTATTTATAGAGGGGGAAGAGTGGGTTTTGCCTTAAGAAAGCTCTGGAGGTTTGGATGCAGTTGCAGACATATTTGTGCAAATATGGGATTTGGGTGGTAGGAGAAACAGAAGATTCCTACTCTCTCATGGATTAATGAGTTTCTGTGAGATTCCTCAGTAAGGATGAAGCCACCCTTGGAATATTTTGGTGAAAGTCTGAGGCCCTGGAGAGAGCAGCTGAGCAATTAACACAATATTTTCAGTAGTTGAAAACAGTTGTTTTTGTTGTCATATTGGTGGCTTTCCCTCTCACTTCTTTTTTTAAGTTGGGTTTGTATCTTTAAAAAATATGTGCTAAGAGAGAGCTCTGGCCCCTTCAAAAAAAATAAAAAAGAAAAAGAGAGTAAAGCCATCATGATTAATTTTTGTTAGTTGATTCTCTGAGATACTAAAAGCTGCATGGCTCTTTTCTGAAGAACCATAGAATCACAGAATGGTTTGGGTTCACTCCCCTGCCATGGACAGAGGCACCTTCCACTATCCCACGTTCCTCCAAGCCCATCTAGCCTGATCTTGGCACTGCCAGGGATCCAGGGGCAGCCACAGCTGGGCCTCCCTACCCTTCCAGGGAAGAATTTCTCCTGTAACCTAAATTTCCCCTATTTCAGTTTGAATCCATTCCCCCTTGGCCTATCACTACAGTTCCTGGTGAGGATTCTCTCCCTGATATTTGCTATTGAGCCTAAATGGTTGTCCTCTCTCCAGGTATTGTCCCCTCCTGAAGTTTGACACTTCAAGCTTTAAGCAATTGGCAGATCTGCTCAAGCACAGAGGTAAAAATCTGCCTGTTCACTGAGTTGTTTCACTAGAGATGCAAATTGGATGATTGCTGAGGCTAAAATGCTCCAGAGCTGCTTGTGTAAGATCTGCAGGCATGATTATCTTGGGTTTTTTTGCAAGAGGAGATATTAAATATTCGTGCTAGTCTCAGGAAATACGCACACATGTTTTTGAATATCAAATTGTGTCCCTCCCTGGTGAGCAGGATGAACTAGATCAACCAGAGCATCCTTTTGCTGTCTTTCCTGCTCTGTGCAGAGAATATCTGCTTTGACTGCACTTCCTGGAGCCTCAAAGCCGCTGCAGAAATTGCAGCCACTGAGCAGCTGCGTGTATGCTTGAATGAAGTGTGTGCTATTCCATGTGTCAGCAGGAGGAGATATAAATAGAGCTTTTTTTTTTCCTCCTTGTTGTCATGCTCTGTGTTTCCGCTGGCTGCCCCAAGCTCCTTCTTCTTCAAGAAAAGAAGGAGAGTAAAGGGAATGCATTTAAGTGATGTTTGGGTGGGGAGCACAGAGAGCAAATGAAGCAATTTAAGGATTGCAGCCATTTATACCTAGTGCTCAGTGGAGCACATCGAGATTGATGAGTGGCAGCTCTTGCTGCTGTCCAGCAATTGGCATTTTGCTGCTGGAGTTGACTTTTCCCCCTTTTTTCAGTGAGGGTCTGTATTGAAATAGCTGAAAAAAGTTGCCTTTTATGGCACTGTCAGGTTGCACAGTCTGAGGATGAAGAATTTTTGACTTGTGCATCCCTTCTTGGGTTGGACTTAATAATCTTAAAGGTCTCTTCCAACCTAATGATTCTGTGATTCTGACACAGAATCACAGAAAGGTGCTGGTCTCACACCTTTGCAACAAAAAGTTGCCAACTCATGCACCAAGGCTGAGACAGGACTCCACAGTCCAAGAAAAACAAGGAGTCACTGGAGAGGGTCCAGTGGAGGCCACAAAGATGATGAGGGGTCTGGAGCATCTCTTTTATGAGGAGGGACTGCAGAAGCTGGGCCTGTTTGGTCTGGAGAAGGGATCTCATTAATGCATATAAATACCTCCAAGGGGTGTCAGAGGATGGTGCCAGGCTCTTTTCAAGGCAATGAACTAAAACACAAGAAGTTCCACCTCAACATGAGGAAGAACTTCATTCCATTATGGTGGCAGAACACTGGAACAGGCTGCTCATGAAGGTTGTGGAATTTCCCTCTCTGGAGACATTCCAAACCCAACTGGACTCATTCCCGTGTCACCTGCTCCAGGTGCCCCTGCTTTGGCAGAGGGGATGAAGAGGAGGATCTCCAGAGGTCCCTTCTAATCCTAAAAATTCTGTGACAGCATCCACTCAGCTACTTCCAGGTACAGAGTTGATAATGTAAGAAGTCCTTTCCTCCATGACCTGACCTGGAAGTGGTGGGACGGAAAAAGATGCTGGGAAATTAACTCTGATGTGTAAAATTCAGGAGTCAGTCACTACTTCAAGGGTTGCAGAAACTCAAAACAAATGACCCAGTTTTATGTTAATATGAACACGTATAATACACAGAATTACAACAGGAAAATGGAAGTGTGAAGTTTAATTAAGTGTTAAAATAGTTTAAAAATATTCTACATGTAGATTCCACCAGATGGTAAATTAAAATTCCTTTTGAAGTGAAGGATTCAAGAAGCAATAATATCACCTTTTAGCCTTTATGAACACTAAAATCTTCTAAATGTTTCTATTCATTGACAGCTTGTCCTAGTTACCTGAGCATATGACACATTTCCTGGAAGGAAAATAACTGTACTGTCAATCCAAATACAGTCTGTCCTTGATTTTTTTCCCTGCCTATTCATTTAGAGGAATCACAAGTAAAAGAAATTTTCTCCAACTTAATCAGGGTAGGATTTTTACCTAAGTCAGCCTCCATTAAGAAATAATGTGGAAACAAAGTTAATTTCCCCTTTGCTCTCAGATACTCATTTTACATCCATTACAATCTATGTGTAATAATTAATTTCCTAGATTTGATCTTCCTGTTAATTTCGAGCCAGGTCTTCTATTTTTAATGTTTCATTCAGAGAAGTGAAATGGCAGGAATATTAAATAAATAAGTTTTAGACATTTTACTACGACTATTTGAGCCTTTCTTGAAAGAGAGTTTATTAGCAAATGAGCAGTTCCTGAGTACAATGTTAAGCATCATTTTGTGTGAAAGGACAAGTCTGAGCCACTTCTCCAGTTATTCCATTGAGGGAATAATTCTTGGCTTAAAGCATGACTGGGGCTATAAAACTAAAATCAAAATATTGAAATACAAAGCTTATAATTAATTAATTTACACCTTTTCTATTCTGAAATTGTTACAGTGATCAAGTGAGATAACTGTACCCACTTTTTGTGTGTTAGCCTTCAAAGAGCCTCCCAGACTAAATACTCACCATCTGATGAATATTTAAGAAAGTGTAGACTAAGAGAAAAGTCACAAAGGCAGCTGCAACTGTTAAAGTGCCTTTTGCAATGTGCTGCCATCCATTTTGAGCACAAATTTGATTTTAGGTTTACTTAGGTAAAAACCTTAATATTCCCTAATTGTGTATTATCCCCCCTCAAGTCATCTTTTTGTTAAGTTGATTTTGTTTCAGTGTTATGTGGCCTTTGCAGAACAGCACCTGGCAGTTTGGGATTTCAGTTTGTGTGACCAAGTAGAATAAAGCACTGAGCAAATTAGGAGGCTCATAAACACATTTAAGTGGGATTTTAACAGCCATGCAGAGCTAGGGTTTGATATTTGATAGATTTACACCTGTAGAAATCCTTTGTAAACCTATGGCTCAGTGTTGAGAGGACACCTTTAGCTGCAGCAGAGGACAGACAGAAGGTTTGGCTCCATGATCCAGTGGAGCAGCCAGGCGGGTTCATCTCATCAGCACCAAAAAATCTGTTTTAAAGGGTTCAAGACCCAGATGACTCTCAATGATCCTAACACCTGGATTTACCCACAACCCGAGGGAAAAATCCTCCAAATGTGGGCCTTGCAAGAGCTTGAAAGAGCAGAACTATTTCTGCAGCAGGAGAAGGGATGTGAGGAGTCTCTGCAAAGTCACCTCCATTTTCTTCTCCAAGAATGTTTAAAGGATCCTGAAAATGAGAGAAATCGTGGAGCCTGCTTATCCAGGGGGCTTATCATATTGTATTAGCACTTCCTCATCACATTTAATTAAGATTCCTTTTTAACTGATGTAGAATATTATTAGCTCCATTCACCCCATATCAGTAAAAAAAGGAATAATAATGGGATGTGATGCTAACAGGAGATGATGGGAAGCTGCTAATGTGACATGCATATTGTGGAAGGGAAAGAGTGCTGTGGCTGCCAGAGTCTGTTTTGAGGCCTTTGATGTCTTCAGCTCCACAGCCCCATTTTGTGGAAGGTATTACAGTGACAGATGTCTTTTAGGACAGGTTGCTGGCCGGCAGCCACGTTGGAGAGAATCAAAATAGACATTGGTTAGTATTTGGTTAATTGGCTTTCAGAGGGGAAATGTTTGCAGAAGTTTAGTGGTAAATTAGTCAAAGTAGATCAGCTAAAGGATTCTGGAGGTCTAAATTTTATATACCTGAATGGCATAGTTTGCTTTTAACATTCTTAAATCGGTTGGGGATAAAAAAATCAAACTAAATTAAACATTAATAGTACCCTTTCTTCCCCTTCATAGATGGAGAAAAGGCCAGTTTAAGGTTTCATCTATAAAATACTGGTAAAATTATCCCTTTATTTGAGATCAGAGCCAGAGGAAGCCAGGGAACAGGTGTCAGCTCTGATGTTCAGAGCCACCTTCAGGCTCTGAGAGACAAAGAACTGCATTCCTCACTGTCTGAAGCTTTGTGTGTTTGGGCTTTTTTTTTTTTTTTTAAATTTTTTTAAAGAATATCCAAGCAGAAAGCTTCACCCTGAAATCATCTGGGCTGGAGATTGCAATGGTTTGGGCTGCTGGGGTGAGAGCCATTTGCAAGAGGAATTGTTGAAGTCTGTAAGCTAAGGACTGATGATGAAGTAAAAAAGAAAAAATTATCTCTAAGACCATTTCTCATGTGTCTCTGCTCCCTTACTATCCTATCTTCTCTAAATGGTGGATCTCACACATCCATTCATGTTTAAAATAGATGCCTCCTAGAGCTCTGACAAAAATGTGTCCTTTTTTCTTTCACTACCACTTCAAGCACCCAATTAGTTGGTTAAAATTAGATTCTGCCTTGAAAGGCTAAAATTGATGCTTCGAGTTTCCATAGTTACTGTCTCTCTTTAAATGGTCCTCATTTAAATAGTGAGGATTCTCTTTTGCCTCCCAGCACTTGGTTTTTGGGGGCTGTGCTGGGCTCTTTGCTGTTTGTGCACCAGCAGTGATGGGGGCTGTGCTCAAGTACCTGTGGAAGGTTCTCAGAGCTGCAGAGACTGGTAATTGATAAAGTTTTGTTGAGGGTGAGCAGGAGGGAGGGACTGAATTGAGATAAATTCTCTTAGCCATGTTCACTCTCCAAGGTGGACACAAATGAAACCAATCTAAGCCTGTCCAGGAAAACACAGAATCACAGAATCATGGAATGGCCTGGCTTGGAAAGGACCTTAAAGATCTTGTTTCCACCCCCCTGCCACAGGCAGAGAAACCTTCCACTATCCCAGGCTTTTCAGAGCTCCATCCAGCCTGGCCTTGGACACTCCTCAGGATCCAGGGGCAGCCACAGCTTCTCTGGGCACCCTGTGCCAGGGTCTCACCACCCTCACAATACAGGATTTGTTTTCTAAAATCTAATTCTCTGTCAGTGTGAAGCCATTCCCCTTGTCCTGCCACTCCAGGCCCTTGTAAGTAGAAATCCAATACTAGAACATTTAATCCTGCCTTCCATTTAAGAGACCTGAATTTTTCCTTCTTTGGGGATCAATCACAGATGGAGGCTGAGGCAGGAATTGCTGCAGAGGCTGTAGGCAGGAGTCCAGGCAGGTCCTGTATCACCCCATAGAGGCAGAGTGGCCTCCAGTGGCAGGAGATGCTTGGGAAAAACGCACGTCTGTGCTTTGGCTTCAGTTCCACAGCTCATCCAGCAGAGAGCAAGGGGAGGAGGGGGCTGCCTGCAGGGCACTGTTACAGGCTCCAGCAGCAGCCAGGAAATGCTTCCTCCTTTTCACCTTCACAGCAGGATTTATGATCCTCCATGAGCCTGTTGTCCCTCACAGGAAAGGGCTTGTATGTTAGAATGAAATTATTTTTTATTTCAATTTGACAGAAGACAATAATGAGAATTGGCTTTCCATAATGCAGATGAGGCAGTGCACAGACACGTTCTGTCCTCCCGACATTCAGGGCTTTGTCTTCTGCAGTGATTTCTGCTCTCTTTACAATATTTAATGTCTTTATATAACAGAGGCAAACCCCACCCACAGCAGCAGCCTCCTGAAAATGGTTAGAGTGCCATCCCCACTCCTGGTCACATATAAAAGATGTGAGCCACAAAGCTCAAAAATTTTTAAAGATCTGACTCAAAGCCCACTTTTTTGGGGATATGTTTCCAAGCACTGCTAAAATCACCCTTGAGCAGAGGTCTGGGTAGCTGCTTGCTGCTCTAGGTGTTCAGTTTAGGGAATTTAAGGACTTTTAATTAGGGCATTTAGGCTACATAGCACCTGGTTTGACACGAAAGCAAAGAAAAGCCTTTCCTTTGTGGTGTCCAGACCAACCTACCCCAGGTTTTCAGGGGATCATTGTCCTCAGCCACTGCCCACACCCTCCCTAGGTACTGAGGGGCAGAGCATTCCCCCAGCTCCAATTTCAGTTTTCCTGCACTGCTCACTGCTCTTTGCCTTACTGCTTGCATTAAAACAAAGGCAGAATGGCTGGTGTTGTAACTGCCCACACTGTATAGAAAACACATTTATGAGAGGAAAATAATGTGGCATTTTTGTTTGGTTGGTTTGGGTTTGGATTTTTGGGGTGGGGGGCGGGGTGGGTCTGTTTTCATCTATGAACTCTTGCAGGAGTAATGTCTCTCTAGTCATCTCTTCATGCAACACAAATGTTCAGTGCTGCATCCCCCTCAGTCCAAGATTCAATTAGAGCTGAAAAGATGATCAGGAGCATCCTGGATGTGTGCACATGCAGTCTCAGTGATGCAGCAGATTAACCCTCAGTTTGGGGAGGAAAGGGTGGGAGCAGGACTGGGCACAAGTACAGCAGCAGAAGGAGATTACCTGAAATATTCCATATTTTTTATGGTAGGAAAAGCCTTTTTTAGCCAAAGAGGAGTGAGAGGAGCTGCAGACACCACGCTCTGTTTGCTCCTTCAGCAGCTGCAAGAAGCCATTTACCCTGGGCTGTGCTCTGGCCACAGCAGGCTGTGGTAGGCAGCAAATCAAATTATGCTTTCATATATCTCAGAATCTGCTGGCAGGGCTATTTGATAGCTGAGACAATTACTTTAATACACAGCCATGTAAAATTGGTTTTTTCTAATGAGGTAAATAATCTCTACTTAAATTAATTGTCGGTGTCAGCGTGGACAGTAACCTGAGAGTGAGCTGGAAGTGACCTCCGTGTCCTCCCCCTGCTTTGTGCCTGCAGGTTGGAGCAGTGGGGGGTTACAAATCTCCCACAACATGTGTGCTATAATTACCCTCTTTAATGGTACTGAGTTTAAACCCAAGCACTGGATTAAAGCTACAGGCTCCTTGGTGGGGAGAAGTTTCTATTTTGTTCATGCCCATTTTCCCGCCTCCTGATTCATTAGCGCAGAACAGGTTAAAGAGATGGGAGGGCAGAGTAGGAATTATTTAGGGTTTTGTTTAATACTCTGATTTGACAAAGTTGTTAGAGATGGTTGGATCTTTTTCTTTTGGCAAAGTGATAGTTAAACTGGTCAAGTTTTATTTTTACTGAATAATTTCTCTGTCTCTCAGTCCTATATCTGTCATTTTATCATGCTGATGATGGATTTTTATTCGCTTTCTTTTTTTGCGGGTTTGAGTTTTTGATTTGTTTTGTTTATCGGAAAAAAAAATAAAGATTAAATGGGCTTTTTAATCCCAAAAAGGCTTAGGGATGATCAGAGAAGCCAGAATGTCCGCAGAGATGCTGCAAATGACACAGAGAGGGTTTTTCAGTGCACGCTGTTTGCACTGGATGTGCTGTTTCAGACTCTTTATCATGGTGAATATTCATTAAGCCTGCCAGAGGCAGAAGCTGCAGTCAGTACAGCATCAGCGGAGGAGGCAGGGAAGAGAGAAATCAGGTTAATGACTAGCTTTCCCTGCAATTTGCTTCCTGCTTATTGCCTGATCTCAGTTTTAAATAAATTTGTTTAATTAATGTGTTTTGCTACTTTGACCTGCGGACAGAAGGGGCCATGATTAATGTTGGGGTGTTTTGTGTCTTACGGTGGCTTTAGCCCACATGTTCTGCTGTCTGGAAAAAGAACATTGAAAAATATTTCCTTCAAATCAAATATTCATAGAAGTTTTGATTGAAAGCCTTTTATCTGAATTATTTTCTGGTTCCACAAGCTACCAAATTTTTAAAGACAGGGACAAAGCAGTGAATGGGGAGGGGTGGAAGAGAGTGAAGACAAGCTGCTGTCTTGGCTGAGCATGTCACACAGTCAGACATGTCTCTGCAGGGAGGCAGAGCTGCACAGAAATGCTTTCCTCTTCTCCCCCTTGAGCAGGGGCACATCTGTTCCAACACGAGTTTGCCTTCTTCTGACAAAGGTTCTTTAAGAAAGCAGCAGAGCCATAGGAGGCAGGGAGGATGGAGATGACACTCAGAATATATGGGCAGCTCACATTATGGGAAGTGAGCACCACCTGTTCTCAGTAAACACCAGATTGGAGCTGTGGGGCTATACAGGGTCAGGAAAAAAAAACCATGTGGCCTCCCCAAAAGCGAGAAAAATGTCAGGGAGATAGAAACTGCAGGCCTGATGGGATAGCCCAGACCTGATGGGATATTGACTCCTGGGCTGAGTGATGGTATGTTCTGTGAGCAGACATTTTGCCCCAAATGCATGAGACATCTCAGTTTCAGACTGTTTGTACCCATCGCTCAGCATTACCTTTTAGCTTGGATGGGTTTACAAGCTGATGAAAGCCAGCCCTTCAATCAAGTGAATTTGCAAATCCCACATGTGGAAAGACAGCACCTCAAATCTCAGTGACAGAGCTGTACTTCAGAGCTCTGCACCAGAGCTGTCCTGGTGTCACTGCTGCCATAACTGAAATGTGGCCTTATAAAGGGTGGCAATGGGGCACCTTTACGGATATGGCTGTGCTCTCTCTGTTTCTAGACAGAAGATGCCAATGCCTGCCTAAGTGAAAACTCCATGAAAGGATTAGGGCTGAGGAAGTTGCAAATAGTTGCAGAAAACTTTTTTCGTGGCTGTCACCATTAAAGAAATTAGTTTCAAACTCCTTCTTTTTCCAAAATATTCTGGTGTGGTCATTAGTACAATACCTGCTGAGCCATGGTGCTGCTTACCTGGCTCCACAGGGTGGAATTCAGCTCCTTTTTCACTAGCTACCTAAAATTTAGCTGTTTCCAGCAGAGAGAGGAGAGGAACAAAGAAAATTCAGGATTTTTTTACAGAATAATTTAGGTTGGAAAAGACCTCCAAGATCATCAAGTCCAACCTTTGACTGATCACCACCCTGTCAACCAGAACAGAGCACTCAGTGCCATGCCCAGTCATTTCTTGAGCACCACCAGGAATGGTGACTCCACCACCTCTCTGAGCATCTCCTCCCAACTCTTTGCAGCTCTTTCTGGGAAGAAATTCCCCCTGATGTCCAACCTGAATCTCTCCTGGTGCAGTCTGGGACCGTGTCCTCTTGTCCTGTCACTTCACAGGGAGAAGAGGCCGATCCCCAACTGGCTACACCCTCCTTTAGGGAGCTGTAGAAAGCAAGAAGGTCTCCAAAGAGAGTGATATGGTCTCCAATATCTCTAAAACCAAGAATTTAAACCAGGTGGTTTGAACTGCCTTATGATCTTTGTAGATCAGAGCGTGAATTAAATTAGATGTGGTATATTGGATGCCTACATTTCTTGTGGCTGGGTTTAGGAAAGAATCACTAGGAAAAAGAGATTTAGGTACCTACAGTTACTACAGGTTAAATTTTAGGGACCTGGTTCCTTGTAGGTGTCTGGGCTTCCTGCACTGAGCATGGATACCCCTAGAAAACCTGTGTGCTGAGAGCAGGGCTGCCTGGAGCAGGCAGGAGAGGATCAGGGAGGGGACACAGCTCTCCTGCAGCCTGCTCCCATTCTGGAATCTTGGAGATTATGAGATCCACATAGAATCCTGAAATTGTTTGGGTTGGAAGGGAACTTAAATCTCATCCAGTTTCACACCCCTGCCATGGGCAGGGACACCTTCCACTGTCCAACGTTGCTCCAAGCCCTGTCTAGCCTGGCCTTGGATGCTTCTAGGGATCCAGGGGCAGCCACAGCTTCTCTGGGAAGACCCTCTGTATCTGACATTGTGCGTAGGAAATCGGGGGTTTCAGAGCGATTAGGGCTTGTTGAACAAATTCCTAGTGATCAGGATTTTTATGTTGTTCAAGTCCTGTGAGAGGTAGAGGGCTTTAATACATGACCATTAAATGCCCCTGGAAGAGGGAAAAAATTAACTATGCACCATACCCTATTCCCTCAAGCTTTCTGATAGGTGATTTGAGGATATGGAGGTTTTTTCTATGTAAGTCTGCCTTGCATTTCAGACAGCAGTCACAGGATGGAAAAAAGAAGTACTTTCAAAGACAGCCTAGAAGTTCTTTCATGCCAGCTAAATATGTGACCTACTCAACTACAGAGTCTCTGCTGCTCTGGGTTCCATTTAAAGTCTACTGAGACATTCGTATTTCGGTGAGAGTTGGAAAGGGATGGGGTGAAAAGTTCATTTCCCATTTTAGCTTGCAGACACACAGGCAAAGAAGCATCAGGACCTGCAGGTGCAGCCTAGATTTTGGGTTCTGCTGCATGCAAGCATTTAAAAATTTAATTATTTGGTCACTGAACATGAAGTCTGATGTATTCCTTGAGAATAAAAGAAAAGGTCCAAAGTAATCCTTTAAATTACCCCAGGAAATGACCAGATTTTGAACTTTTATGTATGAGCTCTGGCAACCCCCCCTCTGTAGCCGTAGGTAGAAAAGAGCTGTAATGTTTTAAATTAAGTGTTATAAATATAACCAGAGGCTTTGTTTTATTTAGATTTTCCTCTAAGTTTAATAAACAAATTTGTAGCATTCAATTAAAGATGCAGAAAATATGCAAGAGAAGTACAATTAATCCCATTAAATGTAAAATGACACATAAGTAGAAAGCTTTTGTTGTTGAATTCCTGCTGAGAAGAAACAGAAGAGATGTTTAAGGAAGCCTTGGAAACTAGGTAGGAAATGACATTTATCCTTGATCTGAAATGCCTAAACATACAACATTGTTAGTGCAGCTGACCTTCCAGCCTGACAATACAGATAAACACACATGTTGTCAGGTAAATCACGCAGAAGAGAAATTTCCTGAGGTCTGGTGAAGTCCCACTCATAGGAAATGCTGGCTGTTAACTCATTAGATTCTCTGTGTCCCTGTCTTTTTATGTGCAAGCTCTCCATGCAGCAGTAAAGATAATTAATTTCCTTTGGCTTTAAGGATTATTAAAGTGCTTTGTTTGTAAGGACAACAAACATACTCAAGGGCTGGGACGAAACCACGCGTAAGTGCAAGCAAACCCCCATATTCTGACTGATTGCTGATTGCAGGGCAGGTGTGATGGGTTTGTTGTGTTGGGATGCATGAAGTCAGATGTTTTGGTGGCAAATGTTACTGACTTCATCTAGTGAGCTGATTTGCCTGGGCAGAACCAGATTAAAGGGTTGGTTTCCTGCCCTGAATTAGATTTCAGTAGTGCAGGTGAATATGTGCACCCATTTGTCTGGCAAGAGGTTTCATTGCAGGAGGTTCTTCACCTCAGGGGTACCCTGGATTCTTGCACATTACTGTGTTTGTGTGGTAAAATGGACAACATGAAGTCATTGTCCCACGTCCTGTGTCCAGCCTAATAAATTGATCAGAGGGCTGGAACACCTCTCCAGGAAAGGCTGAGAGAATTGGAATTGCTCAGCCTGGAGAAGAGAAACTTCAGGGTGACCTCACTGCCTCTTCCAGCACCTGAGGGAGTGCACAAGAAAGATGGAGAGAGACAATTTACAAGGGCCTGGAGGGAGAGGACAAGGGGAATGGTTTCAAACTGACAGAGAGCAGGTTTAAATTAACTATTAGGAAGAATATGAGTGTTGTGAGGCCCTGGCACAGCTTGACCAGAGAAGCTGTGGCTGCCCCATCCCTGGAAGTGTTTAAAGCCAGGCTGGATGGGACTTTGAGCCACCTGGGATAGTGGAAGGTGTCCCTGTCCATAGCAGGGAGGATATTTGGGGTCCCTTCCAACTCAGGCTGTTCTATAATTTCATATTTCTATGCTCACACCAAAATGGCCCAGCCATGCACTGCTGTTTCAGCTGTGCCACAGCCCTGCAGCCCATGGAGTTCTCACCCTGTGCTTTTCAAAGTCATTTTTCTACCATTCACTGCTACAGGGCCCTCCCCAGCCAGAGCAAAGGTGGGTCAAACATGCTTTGAGGTCACCTTCAGCTGTCTTTTGCCTGCCAGGAACAGAAAAAGAGCATTGGGTCTGGGCCAGTGTTTGGAATGCATAATGTGTGTTGGGAAAAAGAGAGGATTTATTTGTCAAATAGGGCTTAATTTATTATTTGCAATATGAAAGCCTCACATCTTAGTATTGCAGTAGAAAGACAATTGATTAATAATTTGGAAAAAGGCCAAGACACACGATTTCCACCTTTGTAATTTGTCATCTCAGAGAAACAAAAGTGGTATAAAAGGTACCTGAATGAAACAATTTATTAAGCAGAAATGAAAGCTGGTTTATATTAATGCATTTATTATGAAAGGACTTTCTAGGACATTGTTGTTACTTACAGGAAACATGTAAAAAATCTGAAGCTGATAGTTAAGACCATAGGAAATTTACAGAAAAACTACAACAGGTAAAATAGAGGAACTTTTACATTAACAGTAACTTCAAAAAAGCTGTTTGAGACTCGAGAGGTTACGGTCACTAAAACAACGTCAGCAGTTCCTGGAAAGAACATAAAGCCAAAGCTTCTTCATCATTAAATACAGTCTTAGGGGAAAAAGAAGTGCACAACCTCTCCTAGTTCTTGATTAAACATCAGATTTTAAAAGCTGTCATGTCCACGTGCTGTGGAGGTGCAAAGGTGGCAAAGATTCCATGTGCCAAACCTCTTACACAGATGGGCTCAGAGATGGCTCTGATGTGTTTTGTATACTCATTTCTTTGGCTCTGTAACAGGTTAAAAAAGGAATCCTGCTTCCCAGCCTTGTTTGTTTTGCTGCCAGGCAGGAGAAAGCTTGTCAAGCAGCAAAATATGTTTTTTCAGCTTTTGAATGTAAAAGGAGAGCCTTATGTCTGCGTGCACCACACACCATTTATTCCATAAAATAGAAAATTGTACGAACAACACAACTGAAGATGAAGAGTCACAAAAGAATAAGAAACACAGGAGTTGCTGAAGTTGATACAGCATTCTTCATTACAGCTGCAAGGGTACAGAAAACTCAGTATCTGATGTTTGCTGTCAAAACATTGGGGATCTCTAGATTGCTTTGTTTTCTTTTCCTGTTTAACCAGCAGGAGACCCAGGACTTCTCACTTTCTTCTCCCCATCCAGTGTTGTCTCTTTCAGGGGACACAGGGTCCCTCTGAAATGGTTTTCTGACACAGTTCCCACCTCCTTTTTCACCCCAAGCATGTTTACCTGTTCAGCTGGACAGCTCTGATACGTGATGCTGAGATTTAATGAAATCAGTGGTATTGGAATTGTTTGTGTGGAACTGTGAAGATTTATATGTGGCTAAGAGTGTTACAAGGGTGAGAGTCCCATGTTTTGTTACTGAACTTCCAGGGTGTAGATAAGAATGTTTTCATCTGCTTTGAAGGCGTTAGCATCAGTGCATAAACAAGTGCATGACATTTGTTAAAAGTTAACATGATACATTAAAATAGATATGCTGCTCCTATTAAAAAATGGGAGTTATGTAAATTACAACAAATGTTCAAAGTAGAAATGGAAAGAAAACAACCAAGTCTTAAGGTTTTCATAGGAAAACCTAATTCTGCTGCATTTTATTATGCCAGAAAATTGTCCTTGTCGCAACAACATATGCAAACATTTCAATCTGATTAACTCAATCTAATCAAAATAATGGAAATAAAACTAAAACTTGCTTAATACTACAAGCCTAAAACTGGGGATAGAACTTCATTTTATATTTGTCTGTATAAACCCTGTAATCTAGAGGGAATATCAGGATACTCTGTGATTCTGTGAAGACCATGAATATTTCTGAGGCCAGATTGTGCAGCCCTGCAGCGTCTCTGTCCAGGCAATTCAGTTCACTCCTGGTTTGGCTCTAGGGCCGTGTCTGCTGCTCAGCCACATTGCATCCATCCTTACACACAAACACACAAACACACAAACACACAAACACACATTCTGGTTCCTCTCTGGGATGCAGCAGCTCAGAATCACACAAAGGATCAGCTTGGAGGGACCACAGTGGCTCATCTGGTCCACTCTCCCTGTGCAAGCAGAGCACACAGCACAGGGTTGCATCCAGATGGTTCTGGAATATCTCCAGAGAGGGAAACCCCACAACTTCTCTGGGCAATCTGTTCAGTGCACAGGAAAGAAGTTCTTCCTTGTGTCCAGGTGGAACTTCCCAGGCAGCAGTTCCTGTTCCCTCTTGTCCTGTTGCTCGGCACCACCAAGCACAGCCTGGCTCCCTTCCATCCTCTTGACACCCTCCCTTCTTTCCCTGCATGAGGATTCCTGGGCACATCCACCACAGAATGGTTTGCTAAAGTACCCACCTGGACAATGCCAGGGCTGTCACCCCCTGTCCCTGTCCCACTCTCCTAACCCCCAAACACAGCCTTTGGCCATGCAATGCACGTGTCTGTGTTTCCTGCAGTCTAACACTGCAGTGGGCTGCATCACAGCGATCTCTTACTCCAAACACTTCAAATCCAAAAGAACAAAGTGTGATGCAGAGCCTGTTGGGCCCAACAGCACATGGAGTGAGTCAAACACTGAGCAGGCTGGACAGGAACCAGTGGATAACCCCCAGATGAGCAGCCAGGCAACCCAGGGTCACTGTAGGCTGAAGCCAGAGCTTTCCATCAGAACGCTGCTGCTCACTGAGTGCTTGTGTTTAAAGATGTTTTAAGCTTTTCTTGCTGTTTTGACTTTTTCAGAACCTGAGGCGGGAGAGGTGTCCCCCCCAGTGGGAGCTGGTGTGAACAGCAACAGCTGGACCTTTAAATTTGGACCGGGCAATTCCAAACAAGGTGGTCCTGGTGAGTTGCCAGACAAATTCATTATCCCAGGATCTCCTGCAATCATCTCCATCCGGCAGGAGCCACCAAACAGCCAAATTGACAAAAGTGACTTCATAACCTTTGGCAAGAAAGAAGAGACCAAGAAAAAGAAGAAAAAGAAGAAGGGAAACAAGACTCAGGAGAAAAAAGAAAAGGGCAACAGCACCACTGAGAACAGTGACCAGTGAGGGAGTTATACTGAAAAAACCCTCTTAGCAGTTTTTGTAATAATGGCAGATTTCTCCTATGTAGCAAATCCCAACTTCTTCCTACTGTTAACAAATTTCCTGTATGTACAGACTTGAGAAAATCAGCAGGAAATTCAGTGTCTGTCTAAATTGCTTAACAGGTTTTGTCTTAAAAGCTTTATTAAGTCTGGTGTTAACTCTTTTTCTCCACTCTGGCTTGTTTTCAGAATCTAAAAAGCAGACACAAGTTTCCTTTCTCCTACGCCGAAAAGGAGAATCTTCACAGTACAGCCAGTGAGAGGTTGGACTCTGCACTGTGGTTCCTGTGCTCCTGTCTTGATGACACTTACAGGACAGGTTTAAAAGTTTTAATGTTGTGCACCCTCTTATCTGATTGGAAATATTTGTGTGCAGATGTCAGCTAGGTGATATGAGATCAGATTATAAAATGCAAGAAGAGCTGGTAAATATGTAACAGAGGAAACACCTCATGAACACAAATGTTCAAAGATGTTCAGGCTGGGGAGAAAAATGTCTGAAAGGAGATGAGCAGACTTGTCAAATCTTGAGAAGTCACTGTGTGGAAATACTGACTCCTATACATGACGTATTGTACACACTGCTTCAAATGAAACCTCACATTTACAGCTCTTTAAGAGACCAGAAATTTTATCTCTTTGCCAAGCAAGCCATTGGAAAAATTGCCCCTTAAAGCCCTGCATTACCCTGGTAAGGCTAGCCCTCAGAGAGTAAGAAGGGCTGGGCTGACATCCCAGGAATGTAACTGTGATGCTCTGTGTCCCTATTTCCACATTATTTTGCACATGATGTCTCTGCAAAGGTCAGAGTTTTTCCACGACACTTATGCAAAAGAGAGAAAAAAGTAACATTAACTATGCTATTTGTTATCTGAGATATTTATTTATAAAGAAATATAGCTGTAAATGTTAAAGAAATATGATGCCCTTTAACCCAAACAGAAGTCAGTCTAGAGCCATTATAAATTACAATTGCTGCTATTAAAGTGCTTTAGAAAAAAATGCCTGAAACATCTGTATTATATCGGCCACTTGCCAATAACAGCTTTATTCTGTCGGGTGACTTGGGGGCTGCCTCTTGCATGTATTAATAAATACAAGAATATCTTCTTTTTTTTTTTTTTTTGCATTATTCTGCACTTTGAATACACTTTTGCAAACAAACTGTCCTAATATGAAGAAGCAGAAGCAAACTCCTCACACAAATGGATTTATTAACCTGCTAGCTCTGTGCAGTACCTTGGTGTTACCTCCCACATGACCTTTTCTGATTTTAGTTCTACTTTTCTATGAGATTATGAATTCCCAACCCTACTAACACTCCTTATGTAAAATTCAAGTACTGTATGTATGCTGTATGCTCTTATAAGAATCCTGAAATATTTATTCTGTGCTTGTGTATGTGAATGTCAAATGCAACTATTATTAGAGTGGACTTTAAGCTTTACCGTTGAATGTAAATTCATTATTTCTTTTTTGTACACTTGTGAAAAAGTGGAGTAGTGTTAATTTTTTAAGCCACTGTTGATTATCGTTTTTTTTGTGTATGAAACACAAGTAAAATATCTTTCTTAAACCAAGCCATGCATGCATTTTGGGATTTATTGGTAAGAATCTGTGAAGCTGAAGTTCTGTGAATTACTAAACCTAAGGGTGTAAATGGAGTATTGAATGTGGTTGAGGATGTTGATATAAAACCAATACATGTATTTTTAAATAGAGTATAGCCGATGAGGGAATTCCAAGGAGTTTTCTACATTATTGTACATTCACAGAATAAAGCTCAAGTGTCGTGTTAATTGGAACTGTGTAAGAAACTACATAGCTCTGAAATTTCTAAAGGCCCTTTAATCTAGGATCAAAGAGAACAACTGGATTTCTTGAGACATGTCCTGGATGTTTTAAGTTTCCAAACTGCTGACAGTTCAGAACAGAACAATTCCTATTCATTTTTAAGAACCTGCAGCAAGTCTTAAAACATCACAGAAAAGCTCTAATAAAAGCATTTGTATCTCAAAGCATGAACCACCAATGGCCTCATGTGGTCTATTTAGAGTTTTCTTTTGTTACCAGTCTTGTTTTACTGGCAATAAAAAGGTGCTACTGGAGAAAAAGAATCCTTGATTCACTTTTAAAGGCTAGACGCGAGGAAAAAACTTAAGCTTTGGGGAGGGAACTGTTCTTTTATGCAAATGTCCTATGCAAGTACATTTAGGTATATTTTTTATTATTTGGTGACTAATCCAACAGCTCCCAAAACGTTCATCAGCTGTAGTTACAGTGGTATCTTAAACACACAGAACACTGTTGTTTTGTATTCATCATAAAGAAGCTCTCTCAATGCCCTTGGCAAAAGTTCAGTACAAAGATGTAATTCTTACAGGAATCTTCTACATTTGATTATTTTTAGATTTTAATTGAATATTTGTTTTTCCTTTTGAGTGCTTGTGTTTTCCCCCATGCAAGCCAGTCTGCTCCATTCATTTTTCATCAGTGGCCATACACAGCTGGTTATCCAAGGCTTGCATCTATTAGAATGAACCAAGAGCTGCAGTATGTCTCCAATTTGCTGGTTTTAACACAAAATTACACTTATCAATGCTGCCTTTTTTGCAGGTGCTTACTGCAAGGTGACTGCGTGCTCAAGTGCCATGGGAGGAAAAACAATCTGAAGATAAAATTATTCCAGTATGATTATCAATGATGATAATCATTCCAGTATGGAGAGGTGATAGAACAGAGAAAAAACTCTCTGAGGAGGGGAGGAGCTCTTGTTGGAATTGTTTGAAAAGAGGCTGGATTGCACTAGGGGGATTTACATTCCACACAATCACTGTGTTTACAGAAGACTGAATCCTCACCAGATTTTATAAAGATTTTTCCTTTTTTGCACCCTCTAGGACAACTGGAATGCTGAGATATCCACAGGGAAATTTGGGTATTTCATAAATAATATACAAATTATGCCATTGACATCCTTGATTTTGGGCATCCAGGAGGGGGAGAAATCCTTGGCAAGAATTATATTTGGAGAACCAGGGGTAGGTGAGGGCAGAATCTGCACATTCCACCACAGTTTAGTGGTTAGTGTTTTAACACCACACAACAATGAAAGTTGAGAACCAGAGGTGGCCAATAACAGCACGAATTAAGAAACAAGAATTTCTTTAATCCTCCTGCTGACAATGAAATGAGCATGACAAAATACACTGCAGAGTTTGCAAACAAGGAAATTACAGTTTTGGGGCTTTTTACCACTGGAACAGTTCATGTCTTTCAGAATTCATATATATTTTCTGTCAGCATATTGTCTTTGGAAGTCTGGTTTCTATGCATACGAGATCAGTGATCAAAACTATTGGGCTTTTATAACAATAAACCTGAGTTATGTTGTATATTAATTACATCCTGTCATTAAAAAAATCTCTCATTTTACATTAGGCTTCTAAGACTTAGTCTCGTGCAGTTTCTTTCTGCTCAGTACTTGGGTTATTGCACATCACATGAGGGGATCTCATTAAAAGTTTTCCAGTCATCTCACATAAGGGGGAAAGGACACAGGACCCAAAATGCATTTTCCAAATTCCTTATATGAAGATTAGTCATGGATTTAATTGTGGGTAGTCTTGATACCTTTTAGAATCTTCTTACATTTCCACTTCTTCACTTGTTCAAGACCTGCTTGTGTCAACAACTGGGTAAAATAAGCCAGGTGCAACTTTCCTTCCATTATCCAATTCTCCCCTAGCAGCACTTTTGTGGATCTTGTGTAAGACGAGTATTAAGGAAGGAGCTAGCCATCTTCCTTGTTTGATCCCAAAAGAATTAGCAGGTTTCTCAGTTTTGCTGCTATTTGATTACTTAGAAACTTCTGATGGTTCTTCAACACAGACACCTTTTCAAGACAGTGCCAAGAGTCCTGTGTTCTGTTAAGGCTCCTGGATATGCAGAAATATCTCTTTAATCAAAAGTTTGACTTTGGTAAGTGAGTGTACTCTGAAGTCCTTTGGTTTCTTCCTTTCCAAGTCTCTGAACAAGAAAAGAGTGAACAGCTGAGCAATGTTTTGGTATCACACATAGCTGAATCTGCATGAAGCAAATAGATACTCTGGAAAATAGAGCTGAGGGCTTCAAGCACAGCAATAATAAATCGTGGCTGTGAAGGGCTTCATGTGGTGGCTGGAATCAGATCAGAAGCTGCATTAGACTCACACATGCCCAAGTGCCTGGCTTGGCTGCACCAAAACTGAACAGAGAGAGGATTCAGAGCACAGCTCTAACAGAAAAAATGCTTTATCACATTGTAGTGACCTTGTGCAGCCTGAACCAGCGTGCTATGGGATCAATATTGATAGCATTTACATTAATTTTCCATTAGCTCTGGGCATGGGTATGCTGTACTCTCTACTCTCCTGGGTTCATTCTCCTCTCTGGATCCCCAGAGGGATCCCTGGAGGATCCAGTGACACTGCTTTGCATTTGCAGGCTGTGGGGTGTGTGGGGATCCAAACATTTACAGAGAAAAGCAATGATATCCTGGGCTCATCCCACAGCGTGGCCATCAAGGGAGGAGATTCTGTCCCTCTGCCCCTCTCAGGTGAGACCCCACCTGCAGAGCTGCTCTGGGGCCCAGCACAGGGAGGAGCTGGACCTGCTGGAGAGAGCCCAGAGAAGGCACCAGGATGGGCAGAGGGATGGAGCAGCTCTGCTGGGAGGAAAGGCTGGGACAGCTGGGATTGTTCAGCTGGAGAGGAGAAGCTTTGGGGTGACCTTACTGTGGCCTTCCAGGACCTGAAGGGAGCTGACAAGAAAGATGGAGAGAGACAATTTGCATGGGCCTGGAGTGAAAGGACAATGGGGAATAGCTTCAAATTGTCAGTTTAGATTATATGTCAGAAAAAAATATTTCCCTGTGAGGGTGGTGAGACCCTGGCACAGGGTGCCTAGAGAAGCTGTGGCTGCCCCTGGATCTCTGAAAGAGTCCAAGGCCAGGCTGGACAGGGCTTGGAGCAATCTGGGGTAATGGAAGGTGTCCCTGCCTATGACTGAGAGTTGGAACTAGATCATATTTAAAGTCCCTTCCAATCCAAACCCTTCTAAGATTCTATACATCAAAATCTGGGACATGGTTGTTGTTGTACAAAATACTTCAATATCCACTGTCAGTGATAATCTTGCTCAGGTATCACAAAAATCTGATTTTTCAAAGAGATTCTACTATGGTGACATTAGGCACCTGCTTCTAGAACATTTGTAGTTCAGGTGCCTCAGGCTTGCTTAGAGAGCTACTGAATGAAATCCTTCAGCATGAAGTACCAAAAATTATCTCTGCCACACAGTGAGAAGAGCATATATTACACTGCATCCTGATTTCCCTTTCATGTCCCAGGACTGCCTCCATGAAATCACCCTGACACAGGTATTAACATCAAAAGATGGCAGAGGTGTGGTGAAGTAAACATCAAGTGTCTTGGCACCACTTGAGCTGCGCTGAGAATTAGAAAGTCCTTGCCCATTAATTTCAGGAATGGTGCTGCACAACAAGCCTGACAAGATGTAGTAATTGTTAAAACACATCAATCACAGCCAGCCTAGACTTTTAATCCTGCAATAGTTCTGATGTTAGACTAATCCTTCAGCTTTTCTGTGGCTCAAATTCTACTTAGTGCGGCCTCAGTGGGAGCACTGTGTGTGGTTCTGGGGGAAACTGGGCTGAAAATATCCCAACTAAGCCCCTGGTGTATCTCAGCCCTCATCGAGCGAGGCATGGATCACTCCCTACCTTGAAGAACTTTCTTCTGCAGATGTTTGAAGAATCCTACCTGAAGTCCCTCAGGTGTGGAGTGGTGTGCTAAGTAATCACAAATGAAATCAACTCTGTATATTAGGACTTAAAGCCTTCCATACATTCCCACTCCCACCCTCAAATTATCCCCACTGTTAAAGGTTTTACTGCCTGGTGGCCAACTTCTTCATCATCACCTGTGGGGCAAACAGCCTTAGGCTCAATGAGGACCCAGGACCTCGTTGTGTTGGCTGGCACAAGAGGCTCAGGACCTGTCTAGAGCAGGTTTTTCAGCCTGGCTCTTCCCAGATGCTCTGAACCCCAACTGTGAGCAGTTTCATCCAGAACTGGGGCCACATGGTGACAGGATAAGGGGCTTAACTATGCTGAACTTGCTCTCACCTTTCACCTTCAGTGTGGAATTCCCTGAGGTGTATGTTAGATAAGGGACAAGCCTAAAATAATGAAAAATCAGCCCTAAAATCTGCTTGTCTTCTTAAAAGGGGGATTATGCAACACTTATGTACTGACATTTGAGAAAATGACCCACAAAGCTCCTGATGGGTTTTTACACAATAAAGAGGATCTGCCAAACCCCAAGGGTGTGTAAATTGTGTTAGTCCGGCTACTTGAAGGCTCAGAAAGTTCTTTGTACCAATATAAGCAGCCACCAAGCATCACAAAAGCTACCTTAATCTTTCCAAAGCTACACGTAACAATCTCTTGTTAATCTACTTCAGTGCAGTCACAATAAAAATATAATCCTGAAGATGAACTGCATCTTACCCCAAAGGGTGATTGCACTGAAAATGGCAGGCACAAGTGTCTCCTTCTGTTCTCAAGGAAAAATGACACAAAAAGGTGAAATCAGTTTTGTTTTATCCTCGGGCTCCCTTCATACACACAAGAGTAGGTCTCAGCTGGCCACATTGAGCCAGTCTGACCAGCAGCACAAGCAAAGTGGTATTTATTTGCTGGAAAGTGATAAAAGCATTATGTGGCTAAATTCTTTCACAACATAAGAAGGTACCAGAGAAAGTGTGACAGGTCAGCCCAGGTCACTAAATGCACTTACTTTCAGTCACAGGGAGTGGCTGGTCTGCTTACAGAGCTTGCTAATGGCCCCCTGGGTCAAGCAGGCTTTCACAAATGCACAGCCCATATCATCTCTAAAGCTGTCAAATATGCTGCTGGGCTCATGGCGGGAACTGCTGACCTGTGAGTTTATATTGCTCCATTTTTTTTAGTATCTAAGAAAAAATTAAAATTCCTACAAAGCGCCTTAGCTGAGGCCCTTATTGTGCCCTGCTGGGCTCCTCTGCGAACCTGTCAAGCCATGTAGGGTCATTCATTAATATGCACAGAGGCTCCTGCAAAGCAAGTCCTGGAAGTAACAGGATATTGCAGTGCTGTAATGCCTTTGCAGCCCGATCAATACTGATGGTGCAGTTCGTTCTGCATTGATGAACTTCCAGAGCAAAACCCCTGCAGGGAGTGGGTTCTGTGCTGAGGCTCTGCTGCCACCGTGGCTGCCAGAGCTGTGCAGCTGTGTGAGACAAGAAATAGGTCACAGGAGAGCTGCAGGTGTGTGTGCAGCCCAGATGTTACACTGCAAGGAGCACTTCCAGGAGAGCTGCACACCCCACGGGGTAATTCACGTTGTGCAAAGTCTTGTCCTTCCCCTACAAGAGGTTTGTGCTAAAATCTCTTTAACCCCAGGGGCATTTGTCCATGCTCCTGACCTCAGTGTGTGAGGACATGTGTACATTCCATCATGTATGTCTGAATTGTGTGCTTTGGGCTGCTGGTACCTGCTCTATGTGAAGGCATAGGGTTGTCCCCAAAATCCATACATGCAGCTAATCAATGGTGGCACCATGGGGGCAAATGGAATAGATGTCCTGATGCTTGTCTGCCCACAGGGCAAAAAACTATTTGGTTCAGCCCATCCTGAAAGAACCCAAGTTTCTTCCTGCCTGTGCAGCTGGGTGAGGCCATTTCCTCTGCTCTGGTGAGCTGGCCCAACCACAGGTCCTTTGGCCTTTTTTAAATGCATGGAGGGAACGACACCTTCCTGAATTTTCTGTGCTTCCTTCTCCTCCCCTGCTCCAGCTCCCCTAAAGGGCACAACTGGGCATGTGCAGCAAGACTGGATTTCTGCCCATGTCTAGACACACATTTAAGATGACAAAAATGTTGAAACACTTCCTGTCTAAGCCCATCATGTCAGCTTCTCTTTTACCCACCCACCTACCCCAGGTTCTGTTCCAGGAAACTCATTAATTTTAATGAGTGAAAGTGAGATGCTACGTCCCTCCTTTCTGGCAACAGAAGGCTCATGGTTTTTCAGCCATTTGTAAATTTGAGTGGCCAATGGCTGAACAAAATAAGAAGTCAAACATCCCCAAACTACACCAAATCAACCCTTCCCTAGCAACACTTACACATCCAGGACCATCCCAGTTGACATGCTCAGCATAAGCTCCCATGGACTCATTCAGTGACTTATCCAAAGCCCTTTTCAATCCATGGCTGTTGTGGTTAGGAGTACTCCACACAGTACTACACTCTTGATCATCTCAAATAATGCCTTTGGATGTCATAAACTAGTCGTGTCTCAGTTGCTCTTCACCTTCCAAACTGGTTGAGCTAAGTGGGATTGGCCTAAGTGTCTCATTTCTGATAGTATGTGCCATCTGCATGATTTTCCTTAAATAATTTTGTATCTTCTCATACATTATTCATTTGGCAGCATTTGATGAAGAAGAAATTCCCTGAGGATGTTCAGAAGATCCCAAAGATTCATTCTGGTCACATTCTATATGATCTACTATATTTTTTTTAGCCAGAATCTTTCAATGACCCTTGTGGGTGCCATCTGACTCAGGATATTCAATAGTTCTTTGATTACAGCTTTATTATATATCATCACTGTTGTGGAAAAATAAGGCACAGAAATTGATTTTTTTTTTGCTAGCACACTTTTCTATATAAATCAGGCCAATGAGTAATTAAAAATTGTATTGCTCTTATTTGACAAGACCCATTTTTCATAAAACCATTGTTTTGCTTTTTACTGTTTACTTACTATGTCAGTCTTTTCTCATTTTTTTCCCTGACACAAATTTCAGGCTCTTTGCCCACTAATTTAGCAAAGTGGTTTAGCCTCTTTCACAGGTCTCTCTCCTGAGTTCCAAGAGGTGTTAAAAATACTCAGTCACTGAAGGGACCTGAGCCAATTCTTGTATTGTTCTTGAATGGAGATAAAAAATCATGGAACAGAGTCACAGAATGATTTGGGTTGGAAGGGGCCTTGAAGCTCATCCAGTTCCAAATACCTTCTGCTATCCCAGATTTCTCGAAGACCAATCCAAGCTGGCCTTGGACACTTCCAGGGATCCAGGGGCAGCCAAGCTTCTCTGGGCACCCTGTGCCAGGGCCTGCCCACCCTTACAGGGAGGAATTTCTTTCTTGTATCTAACCTAAATTTCCCCACTTTCAGTTTGAACCCATTATTTCTTGTCGGGTCCTGAACTGCCCCAACTTTCTCAGCCTGTCATCACTGCAAAGGTCTATTTTATACTCAACAAACAAGAACAGCCGTTTTAGGTAAAGCCTATGGGCCTATACTTCAATAAAATAACAATCACTGCTGAAAATCATGCACAGCACATAAGAAACCTGTCTAGAAATGTTCTCATTTCTTGCAGTAATTTTTGGCAGATACTGATCTAGCAATTTCTCATTCCCTTCAATGTTCTCACAGCTTCTCAGGGCCTGTTTCTTATCTCATAAACAGCCACCCTTATATTAACAGTGGGGTGTACTGAAGCCTGGACTTTAATGAAATCTTTTACTTGGTGATTATTGATTATTACAGTGAAGTGTAATAATCCAAATAATGTCACTGCCAAATGTAGTTTAGTGTAGGATAGGGAAATGTCACCAATCTAATTGTCAAGGCCACGTACAAGCTGCAGCAAACAGAGTCCTAAATCCTACTTTCAAGTATCTCATTCCACAGTTCCCTGGTGAAAAAGATGAGAAATTTTGCAGTGGTTTCATTTTCAATTGCTCACATAATCAGTACAGTTCTTCTAAACTGTTTCCTTTAATATGAAATTGCATACATGACACACTTTCTCTTTTTTTCTCTAGAGCCCTGATTGTCCTATTCTCAGAAAATAGTCTCAGAAAAATTGTCAAAAATTATTAGAAAAGAATTTGAGCTTTTGACACATGAAAAAATTGTGAGAGAGAGTTGTAGATAAAGGAGCTTTTCTGTAAAAATGAAAGAGTTAAAGGTATTGATTTTTGAACTATGAATATTTCATTTCACCATTTTCAGCTCTTTGGGATGTGGCAGTTCACATTTCTCTGGCTGACTGGCAACTTGGGACAGCCCCCTCAAAATGGAGCCACGCTGTCAAGTTCATCTTCTGTGTGACAAGGACAAGCGAGAAATAAAGCAATAAAACAGGAATTTGATCATGCAGTGGGCAAATGGTGCAAGGTCTTTCATCAGCCTCTCATTTTTAACAGTAATGAAATGTAACATGCCACGATAAAAGCTGGGGGCAAGTTTGTTTTTGCTGGTATATTTTGGAAAGAGTGCATTATTCCACCCATTTCTTTTCTCTGTCAGTACAAGACATTTTCTGCTGCAGCCTCATAGCTGGGATTCTTCCTCAAATACATCCAGCAAGGTCACTGTGACCACTCCTTTCCCCTGCTAATATAAGATTATCGTGGGTAAGAAAAGGCTCATGCAGACTTGAGGCATCAACAGGCACAATTCCTTTTCCAACCCAGCAGCCTTAATAACAAAGCATCTGTTTTTCATATGTGCCTGCTGTGGGCAGTGTCCACACCAGATCCTACAAGAAATAGTGTTACTGTTGTTAGAGACATTGCCCAGAACTGGCAATTTTTGGTAGTTGTCTGCTTAAGAAGCCCAGAAGACTGAGTGGAGCCTGATGAAACCATACCCTTACAGCTGGAAAAGTATTTAGAGTTTCCTTGTTGCATTGGAGATGCTCTCTCCCTTGTTAGGAGAGCTGGTCATTTCTGTTCTTCATGCCTTTCTATTCTAATTCACTTTTGCCCAGGGAGGAGTCAGGGAAATGTTACCAATAAAGCACCAGCTCTCTAATGCAGAAAAAAATCAAGTAGTATTTGGTGTTAGTTATGATGCTTATTATGCAGAAGTTGTTTCCTTCAAGAAATCAGTTGTTTTCTTCCCTGTGAAAACTTTTAGAGGGCTTTTCTAAGGTGGGACATCACATAGCTGAATGTTGGTCTAAATGCTGGCTTTTGAGCTCTTTTTATTCTAAACAGAACCAGGGAAGAAAATCTTCGCTGTATTTGAATACTCAGTCTAAAAGAAAACCCCTTGTTTTCAAATATGTGAAATGTTATCCTTGTTTCCTTAGTCCCTGGTGTTGCAACCTATCAGCAATAGTTTTACTCCAAATCATAAATATGAAATGATGCTGTTGAAGACTTAGCAGACTTTCCAGATGAGGCTCTTTATTTTTTTCTGTTACAGTCTTGCTTAACCACCACTGAACTTTTAATGTTCATTTTTAAAGCAAACATGGAAGTCTCACTAAAAAGCAAATGGAGTAAACCACTAATTCCAACAGAGCAGCTTGAAGAATGAAGTCCTTTAAATTGTAAATAAGGCTGCAATTTCTTCATTAGTATAATGATACTTGTATTTTTGGACAAGGCACTTGAGACTGATAGCTCTTTCCATACAAGATGAGGCTTTCAAAAAATTCTGTAGCCAAACTGGAAACCTGTTGCACCCCTGGAAGTAGGAACTCCATAGGCAGGATATAATTAATGCCACTTTGTACTGAATTCAAACACGAGGACATTCATATTGCACAACTATCAAACAAGGCATAAGCAGTCCCTGGTGTCCCAGTAAAAGTAATAATGGCATTGCTAGGAACAGGTCACAGGTTTTGTAGGAATTGTGCCAGACTGCAATTCTTCCTGGAAGAACCTTGTGTAAACTTGAACTGGGGTCTTCAGCACAATTTAAACATAATATAGCAGTGAAGGCTTTGAAAATATGGGCACGTTTTGAAGCAGAGCCCTCTGCAATTAAATGTTTATTTCTGATCAGGCACTGGTGATTAAACACACCCTGAAAAGCTGGGAAAGCACTGCTTTTGTTATGAGGTGGTGGCAGGGGAAAGTGCAGCAACTTGTGAAGAGGTTAAAAAAGAAAAAAAGCACATAGGTGCTGGCACCAATCAAGAAACAAGTCACAGACCAAGACACATTGAGTAGCCTGGGGAAGTGACACCCCCAGAACACTGCAGCGACCAAGGGAATGGCTCAGAACTGTCTAGAAAATGAAACACTTGTAAAAGGAGAAAACATTGAATTTGCATGTTGTGAAGAAAGCGGAAATGATTTCTCAGAACTGATCACCTTCACCTCATGGACTGAGATCATCAAGGACTGGGGCTCTTGGCCCTGCCTTATCACCTGTTCATGGGATTGACCACTTACAGCTAAATTAGAACAAGGTTGTTAAAATAACCTGTGTGGCTATGTGGTGATGGTTATTAATACTAAGTACCAACAAACATTCATTGTGTGTATTGTTAATATCAAACAAGTCAAGTGGGGTTGATTTTTAGAGTTAAAGCTGCCTTTGTTTATCTGCCTTCTAAATGTTCCTATGGCAGCAGTCTCCTTTTCCCTGGTTTGTACACTTGTAGTCAGTTGCAGCATGGTAAGGGATCTCCTAAGGAATTCTCAATACAGAAGGAATAAAATATCTAATATTTAATTTTATATCAACTGTTCATGCATTTCATGTTACATAGGAGAAATGCGAAGTATGTGGACAAGATTTACAAAGTCTAGTGGGACTCATCTCACCTAATTTGGGAAGTCTGCATCACAGATATCTGCATCTGATCTAATCTTCACGTCTTCTTTCATATCCAGTGGAGGGAAATAAGCTCTTCTGAAATTCTAGTCATTTGTCCTATCGCCGAGTGAGATGAGGTGACCCTTGAAAGGCCTATTTCTGTCTCTTTGTCAGGAGAGCCCAGACACTGAGCTCCAAGGTGACAGCCTGCACCACAAACATCTCCACTTTGACAGGGGAACCTCACCCTTTGGCTATTAGGGATGTCTGCTCCTGAAAGCTTTTCTAGCCAGAGGTCCCTCTTCTGTCTCTTCACAGGGGAAAGCTACTAAAATATTGATTTAGACAGAACAAGAAAGCCCGGCAAAATTACTTTTTGTTGTTTCTAATCTTCTTCAAGCAGTTCAGGTTTTGGAGTCAAGTAGGTATTGATTAGTCATTAATAAGTCCTGAGTGAATAAATTAAATGAGTTATGTGTTTTTTTTCCTCTCTGGTTAAATTATTCTCAGTCTCCCTTCTCCCTAAACCTTGCCACACCCATCAGATTATTGTTTGAGTGTGGGAGGAATGCAGGTTTCTAGATTGATGAAAAGATTGAGAAGTTATTGTTAATATCAGACAAATCAGGTGGGGCTGATTTTTAGAGTTTAAAAATTCTTTTGTTTCTTTGTCTTCCTAATTCTGAAACTAGAATTATCCTGGGGAGCAAGGGATGATGACAACGCAGTTTATATGGGGTGAAGGAAAAGGATGACTAATGGAATTAAATCCATTTTCTAGAGATCACTATCTCATAATGTAGGACAAACAGGCAGAGCTGGAGAATTGGTTGTAGGGATTCAGGGAACAATGCAAAGGCCAGAAATGAGGCAGTGTGAGTCCTGAAACTAAGGTTTCCTTTCCTCCTGATTGAAAAGCCATTGCTGACTGAACAGGCTGGACCTCAAGAGATACAAAAAGGAAGGATTTTAGTGGAGAAAACCTGTAATAGGTCTGATCCCCAGAACAGATCCTTGTCCTACTCCTTCCCCAGGATTTTTTGGCTGCTGTGAGCCCAACACCACCCTAAACTCTACTAAGCTGCTATGGCATATCTTCATGCCACAGGAGATTATTTGGTAAGCAGTGGGGGAAAAGAACCACTACAAGTGGCCAAAAAAATACACATAGGACAAAAAATACACTAAAAGGCAAAATATTTGCCACCAACTTGAAGGCTGTTGGAAGAGACAACATGGATATGTGGGACTGTACCTGTCGTGGTGGCTGCTCTTGGGAGCTTTGCTCAGAACACGTGTGCTTGCATTTGCACTAAAATAGCTCCCAGACAGAGAAAGAAATAAATATAAAGTGACAGCTGTTTGAATTCAAGGTCTAGTAAAGACTCTAGGGATGTATTCTTCTACAGACTGCAGACAGATTAAAGGCATGGGACAAACATGAGTGATTTACACTAGCTGCATGTTGCTGACTCAATGAAAAAAAAATTGTATTCCTTTTGCATATATTCCAGGGTCATCACCATCTCCCTAACCTGTTGGAACATGGTTCAAGGTGGGTTTAAATCTAAAATATGGTTAGCATGACATGAAGGTACAGGTTGTGAAAGACAAAAAAACCCTGTAGAACGTTTTCTGCTCCCTTCTCCTTTCTTCTCTGACACCAGGCCATGAATGTGCCTTTGGATTCGCTCAATTCCAAGAGCAATTCCAGCTCCTGGGGCAGAGTGTCCCAGCCTGCCTTTCCCAGGATTCCTGAGGTAGATCCACTGCATTCTCTGCAGGTCTTGCAGAGGATTTCTGCTCCTACCATGCAAACACACTGGAACTTGGCCCTGTTATAATGTGAGAGTGAAGAGAACACATCCCAACCTGTCCCACTCTTATTCCTGAGATGCTGCTGGTTTTCTATGAATAAATAATTTTAAAAACTAGGTGAAAGTGGGAAACTTTTGGGTTGAAACCAAGAGGTTGTTCAAACCCTGTGGCTGTTGGCTACCTGGCTAGTCCAGCATTAAAAAGGATCCTTTCCCATCTAGGCCCAGAGCAAAGCACAAAACTCTTTAAGGGGATTTCTTGGTTTTTTCTTCTTGTTCTTGTTGGTTTGGGTTTTGTTTGTTTGGTTTTTTTAATGTTGTTTTAGTTTTGTTTTACTACAGTAGAAGGGGAAGAGCATTTTTATTTATTTTGCACCTACTGAGGTCTTTGAGAGCAGCTGAAGGGATAAACTTCTTCTCACAAGCTTAAAATAATGGAGATGGATAAAATTCTGAGCTCCTCAGTCATTTACTGCTGCAGCAATTTAACTGGCTTATTTTTGGGACAGGCTGTTGTTCTGGAATGTTTTATCCACCTTCGGTTCAGGTTGCTTCACTTTGTAATTCTTGGGATCTGGGTTTTGTTGGGATTTTTTTCCTGATAGATCTGTTTTATGATAAGTAGCTGTCTCAAGTCTTCATTAACAATATTTTCTTGCATCCCTATCCCGGTGTAATAATAATTGGTGGATGTTACTTATTGCCTATTATCTCCCAGCTTTTGTGTTTTATTTGCTGGATCATGTGTTCATTGGAAGCGCAGGTCTCTTACCTTGCACTGGGCATCACTGCTTGCCTGATAAAATAATGCACAAAAGTGAGAACGGGGGTTATGAAAGGAGCTGTTCAAGCAATTATTGATCCTTCAGATAGAAAACATGTCATATATTTTGAAATTCTGACAACTCTTACAGGCAAGAAACAATACAAGTCCCAGACACAGGCAAGTGAAATATGATGAAAATTTAAAAATACAAAGTCATGATCACAGCTTAGTATAAGCAGATTGTTTATCTGTTTATTTAAATTTTATTTACTCAAAGCATTTACCTTGGACCACTGGACAGTTTTATGAGTTTGCTAAATGTAAAATTCCAGCAAACTTTCTGTCCTTAAAAATACCTTATTCCTCTGTAAATCTAAAGCTCCTAAGCTCAGTGTAATTAAACCTACAAACCACATTATATGTTGAGAGACTCTCATTGTGTCTTGTTATATCCAGGAAGGAGGTGAATTCAACGTGCAGGTCACAAAAGAAAATATCAGGCTAATGGGTTTCTGCCATTTGAAAAGGTTGTTTCGTGTCAAAGCAGCTCAGGAACCAGGAATTCACTCAGTGTCACATGGAGAGAAAGGATTTCCAAGGAAAAGACACAAACAACTAAGCTTTATAAATAAAAAGCAATATATTGAAATTTTCAAATGTTAAAACTCCACTCTTCAAAATACAGATGCTCTGTGGGTATTATCTAACAAAAGAATTTTGGAAATTAATGAAGTCCAGTGTCAAAAATCCTGTAGCATCCTGCTGACAGTCACAGGCTGCTCTAGCAGGACCTGTCCTGTAATAATTTATTTTTCTGTTCTGTTCTGGTTCATAATGAAACGCTGTCATCAAATAGTGCTGCTAATGAACCTTGTCAATGTGTGTGTGTAAATAACAAATTATATTAAATATGGTTGGAGTGCATCCTGATATAATTTAGGGAACACTTCAGGAAGCCTCTCACAGGAATTGCTGCTAACTCTGCAATGAAAATGCAGATGAGTGGGAGGTCAGAGGCACAGGTTGGTCCAGTAGCACAACATGTAGAATATGTGTAGATGCAGTGTAAAATGACAGTGAAGATGGAAGAGATGACCAAATGGTTTTCTACCTCACTTGAATCTTTAAATCCATGCAGATCCTATCCCTGACACACCAGACAAAACTGTTCTTAAGGGATGCTACTGACTCACCAGTGAGCCTCTTCCAGAGCTTAGAGTGACAAGAGTTTCTGGTGTGTAATGTAAATCCTCTTTGCTGCAAATTAAGAGGATTACTTCTTGCCCTCCTCTGGAGGACACAGAGAACAAGCGATCACTGTTTTTGCTGTAATAACCTTTGATAAACTGGAAGATTCTTCCCACCTTTCCTCTTATTTGTCATCTAAACAAATCTTAAGGACTGTGATTTTGGGAAAAAAACCTTGTCTTTCTTGCTCTCTGTTGGATATTCTTTATGTTCTTGCTTCTTTAAATGCAGAACTCACAGCAGGAACCCAGTTCTCGCTAGTAACAAGTAGAGCAGAATAATTACCTCCCTTGTCTTACATACAACACTTCTGATAATATACTCCAGAATGAGATTTTCTGGTTTTTTGGAAGTGTCATCTTATAGCCTGTGAACCGCTATAACCCCAGATATTTTCTGCAGTACTGCTCACTCATTTAATTCCTAGTTTTGCTCTATTTACTCTGCCCTTCCTGATTGTACCTTTTTCAATGTGTCATTATGAAATTTTGTCTCATTTCAGACCCTCCCTCCCAAATTGACCAGGTTCTTTTGAATTCCAGAAATCTTCCCTATTTCCATCTCCTGTTTTGACATCAGCCAAGATTTTGTGTGCATGAAGTAGCGTATAAGATGCTAACAAAATAATTTTGTGGAGTTGGATGCATGACAGATCCCTGAGGATCATGCATGAAATGTCATCCCAAATTGTCAGAAATCATAGTTTAAACACTGGGTTTGATTTTTTTGGGGATTTTTTCAGAGCCAATTGTTTATCAACATTGTGGTGATTTAATCTGCACTGTTTCTGGATATAACCAGGTTGCTGTTTGAAATCTATCTGCAAATTCAAGTGCATAAAATGTAAGATTCACATTGAAGAGAGGAGAAGGAAGAAGTCAGAGTTGGAGGAAAAGGTCATTAAAAGGACTGTTGACCTACATGGTCAACAAAAGAGAAGAAAATAAAGTGTTCTGGAGAAAAAGAAGATGAGGCCAGGCACAAGGATTCACAAAGGTTTTGGGGAAGAAGAGGAACAGACAAATATTAACCAACAGTTAACAGCCATATGTAGGTTAAGAAGTAAATGTGAAACAAGACACAGTTTTCTTTAGTCAAGAGTGGACCAGATTTGAAGAACAAAATTAATTTGGAAAGCAGACAGATCATGTCACCAAAAGACAAATTCTTGCAGAATTGTTAAACATCATGAGCTAAAGCAGAAGTGTGTTTGGGATGGAGACCCCAACTCTTGCTTGTGGAAATAACTCCCTTTTGAGTGGAAGAGGAACAGAGAAAACCAGGCAGTAGCCTCACTGATAAGGCAGGAGGGGGTCCTAAGATTGAAAATGTGGATGACAAGTAAAAAACCAAATTAAGGGAAAGAGCAGAAAGAGATAAGAGATACTTGTTTATCTTCTCCAAAAATAGATGTTGCTCACTACAGCAAACATGGGAATTGAGATGGATTATGCACAGTGCAAGCTTAACTCACATAGGATTTTTCAAAGCTGTCTTGCTAAACCATGGAGATTTTAGGGCATTTAACCCTTGAAGAAACTGTGTTTGATGCACCACTTTGTCAAGAGCCCAGTTAACAGAGGTATTTAAAGTTGTGTAAAGAACAAAAAATTCACTGTCTAACCAATTCCCATGATGCCAGCCCCTCCTTCATGTGCCATCTCTCTGTGTGAGAGCAGACTGGGATTTCCCTTTACATTTCCTATAATTTAAATTCTGTGTAATCCAGGGTGACAGCACAGTGGGGTGAGCCAAGCCCACTGGTGCCTGTGAAATTGGATGCTCCTGTGCACAATAAGCACCTTTTGCTGCACAGTTCCCAGAGTCTCTCAGGTGTGAATCATTCTGTTCTGCTCGTGCTTCCTTCACTCTGCATCGTTCTGGTGCTCAAGGGTGTTTTGTTCTTACTTAAAGGAATCTACACCTCCTTCCTTTTGATGCTTCGCTGTAGCTCAGTTATGTTTAAGTGAGATACGCAGATGTAAAAATTAGGATTTTAAGCAAAGTTAGTATAGCCAGAACCAGCTGAAGTACATTCAGTAAGCAAACCCAGTTAGAGGTAATTAAAGAATTAATGTTTAACCAAAGAATTGAGTTAGAAGTAAGCCTTAAGGTACAGGTAACTAGTTGCTTGTCATTTTATATTTGCTCAGCTGTACTTAAAATGAGAAACAGCAATTACTAACTGTTATACCTAAAAGACCCATTCAAATAGGAGAAGAATAGAAGAACAGGATGTTTTTCAAAATCAATTTGTGTTGTCAAAAGCCAGAAAAGTCAAAGAGAGGAAGACGAGTTTTACTTCATCATTCTAGCCCTCCCCTCAAATTATGTGACCACTGACTCAATTTAAAGAACAAACCACGCATGCTTAATAACTATTCAGCTAATTACCATACGGAGCAGGAAATGGGAGGTATTAATGTGATTAATGTGTATTTGTATTTTGAATATTCAAAACCCCTTGCAAATAAATAAACCTTGTATTGTTTTGTGCATCGCTCTGCGCATTAGGGAACCATCCCGCGCTGAAACAAACATACACTTTCTAACAACTCCGTTAGAGAGTCTTTTTCCATCTCTAGTTGGGTATCAATATTAGATCAATACCGATATTTTGGTAAATCATAAGAGCTGAAAGAGTTGAATCTTAATTTCAGCTCACTGAAGCCTACCTTTAGGTTGTCCTTGCCTGCTTTCTGGGGCACCAGTTGGCACAAACTCGGTCTTTGTGCATAAATAATGAGCTGTAAGAAAGGCAGGTGCTTTCAGACACAAGGACACACAAGGTTCTTTAAGTAGAGAGAAATGAGGAAATGGTTATATAAATGTTACAAAGGGCTAACTGAGGCTTCAGAACATTTTGGACATCTGGGAAGGTTTCCCTGATATTATTCTGGGCACTGGTTTTGGTAGACACCACTATGGGGGGGTATCAAGTAAATGAGATTTGAGGAAAAAGAGGGGTTAATCAAGGAGAGATAGTGTGGCCAGACCTAAATGTGGTTTTTTGCAGCCTTTTGACCCCATGGTGGATGTCACAAGGCAGATGCCTTGAAAAACAGTAATGGGGAGGACCAAGAAACAGCAAGGTTTCGAGGAGCTGGGTAATTCTGAGCAGAGAGAGAGAGATTTGGGATGGAACGCTTAGAATTCCTAACAACAAACCTCAGGTAGGTCCCATGAGGAGACTTGGTCTGGCTTGTCAAAACTATTCCAGAGTCCATGCTCCAGAAAGTTGTCAGAGCAACAAATGCTGCAGATTTATAGAATTTTCACCAGTGCTCAATGATGGTGATGTACCAGCAGAAAAGAGAGGTACTAAAATATCCACATACAAGGAGAAGGTTTCCTTAGGGATTAGGCCTGAAGAAAAATAAGAATAATAATTAATAAGAAAAATAGTTTTAAAATTTAGTTGCCTTATACTCACAGCCTATGTGCAATACAAGCCCTTCTATTTGTGATATAAAAGTGCCTCACAACATGGTGGCATTGAAGCATTCCTCCTCTGATTTTTCTCCCTCTGTTTGAAAATCCCAAAAAGTTAATTTATGCAACTTCTTCCCTGAGGAGTAACATTGACACAGGGCTTTAGGAGCTGCACTTTTACTTTGTACAGGTCATACCTCGAGTCCTGGGGCCAGTTTTGAGTGCCACAGTAGAGGAGAGATCTGAAGTTATTAGAGACCTATAAAACTTGAAGGTGAGGTACAAAGGTGGTGAAGGGCCTCAAGGGGAAAGCACAGAAGAATGGCTTCAATGCATGGCTGCTGATAGAGAAGAGAGGAGCCAGGCTTAAAAGTAAAAGCATAATTTCTTCTTGTAAGTGTGCAGAAGATTTCAGAATTTCATATTGGTCATCCCTCACCTCATACTGGATTTGTGTCTCCAGCTTCAGTGTTGAAACCATGGCTCTTGTCCTTAGTTTACACATAGGGTCATATTCAGGGACCTTAAAACACTTAAATTTTCATAAAGCCTAGTCATATTTTTTGTAGATGCAATTTAAAATTGTTTAGAAGCAGGGAAGCCCTCTGCAGAGTGTCCAAGGAAATGTCTTTAAGACATCCCATTGCAGAGTACTGCACTTGTGGCAGCATGGAACCAGGTCTTCTGGTTCTCATTCTTTTCTGTAGCCACAAGAATTTCCTTCCACCAGGTGTTTCTGCAATGTCTATGAACCCACAGTAGCTGAACAGTCTTCATTGCATACCAGCTCAGGGCACTTGGCTTGTTCAGATGAGGTCAGACCTCACCAGGGTCTGCGCCTTTCTCTTGAGGGGCAGCTCTGACCTCTGCTCTTTGTGACCAAGGGCAGGACCCAAGGAAGCAGCTGGAGCTGTGTCAGGGGAGGGTTAGTTTGGATATCAGGATATCAGGAAAGGTTCTTCCCCCACAGAGTGGTCAGGCACTGCCCAGGCTCCCCAGGGAATGGGCACTGCCCCAAAGCTGCCAGAGCTCCAGGAACATTTGGACAACGCTCTCAGGGATGCCCAGGGTGGGATTGTTGGGGTGTCTGTACAGGGCCAGGGGTTGGACTTCCATGACCCCTGTGTATCCCTACCAACTCAGGGGATTCCAGTCTGCAGGGATGGGATGCAGCTTTTACACATTTATCCTGCAAAAGGTGTAACTAAATGCCACACCAGAGTGTGGTTTTTAAAATGTATTGCAGTGTATGTGAAAACACAAGACTCAACTTTCCAGACATAACTTAGATATGTTATTTTATTTTTTGAGTAAGAAGCTTACCATTTTCTTTTTCTTTTTCTTTTTTTTTTTTTTTTTTGTGTCTGTGAAATAACCACAATATCAACCTGACGCTGATAAATGTGTTGCTTTCTTGCTGCCAAACTGAGAGTTCTGAGAGTCTGCAAACTGAACTTGGAATGTTATTACAGAGAATCAATATGTGTGGCCCCAGCTCTGATCTTCAGAAGAGATAACTGTCAGAGCCTGCATTTAATTTCCTCCCAAATATTAGGCTATTTTAGAGTGATTTTGGAACAGATTACGTTGCTGTAAACATTACTGGGTAAAATAAATGAGTCATTCTCTAACTTTACCATTCTTTGTTATTTTTGTGATATTATCTAGAGTGACTGCCTTCAACCCTAAACTTTTATCCAGCAACATTGTGGACTTGCACAAATAACTTCAGCCTTAGCTAAGTACAAATTCAGGGCCAAAATCACCAACCTTTTCATTCTTAGCCAAGTAGGGAGCTTAGGAGCATTCACTATTTTTTTTTTTTTTTTCAACAACCAATGACTTGGAATTCCTCTAAACTTTGTGGATCCAGAGAGGCTGTGGACTCCTCACCCCTGGGAGTGACCAGACCAGGCTGAAAGGGTCTCTGAGTAACCTGGTCAAGTGGAAGGTGTCCCATGGTCCCTTCCAAACCAAACGATCCTGTGATATCTGCTGAAAAAGGAACAGAGCGGGACTCAAGCAAGCCAGGAAGTTTGTGGAGTACACCATTGGTAACTCCCTGATACAGGAGATTGAGGAACCAAGGAGAGGAAGTTCTTTGCTGGACCTGATGCTTTAGACAAGAAAAACTGGAGTGTGAAGGTTGGAAAAGCCTTGGATTTAGGGATCATGCCATGGAGGTAGGGATTCTGCGAGAAGGGAACTGGGCAGAAAGCAGCCTCTGAACGCCAGAATAAGTTTCCAGGATTCAGCAGAGTGGGCTTTGGCTTATTCAGGAGCTGATGACATCCAGAATGATGCAGAAGATGTTTCTGGAGAGGAGTTCTGGACATTTCAAAGCTTTTCCTTCCCTGAGCTCCAGAATGCACAGAAAATCAGATTTGAGTGGCAGAAAGCATGCATGGATGATCAAAGAGCTCCTGGCTCAACTCTAATATCAAAAATAAGCACCAAGAAGGTGAAAGAAGGGACAAGTGACCCCACCTAAATATAGAGAATCTGTTCAACATGCATGCAATTACAGGATCTGAAAACCAAAGCTCTGCTGGAGTTGAATGTAATGAAGGATGGAAAAGGCAATGCATTGGCAGCAAGAGAAAGATGAATAAATTGAGGGCCCACTGCTGAGTGACCTGAGGGAGGTGGTGACAAAGAGCAAGGTGGTAAAAAGGAGGTACAGAACCAGAGCTCGTTAGATTTACCTCAGTCCCCGGAAGGATGGAGGGCAAATAACCATTTTGAACCATATGAAGGACAAGAAAGTGACTGTGAGCAGCAAGCACAGTTTTATGAAGGAGGTTTGAGCAACCTGCTGTCTTTCTACAATCACATAGCCAGATCACTGAAGGAGAGAAGAACTGCAGATTTTGTTTACCCTGAGCTGAGAAAGGCTTTCAATGCTTATTCCTTTACCTCTCCTACAAACAAATGGATGGATTATGGACTGGGTAAGTTGATGCTGAAGTGAACTGAGAGCCAGGTAAAGTGCCAGACTTAAAGGATTGTGACTAGATTGTGAAAGATGTCCACAAAAGGCTTTCAAAATAAAGATCCTCCTTTATATTACCTCCTCACTAAAATTATCTCAAATTTCTTTTCCAGGTAAGGGAAAAGACAGCACTAGGAAGTTCTACTGGAGAGCAGTTAGCAGTAAAAGAAGGTGCTCAGAGTGCTGATAGAGTTTATCCTAGTGAAGAGGAGAATCAGGGGGAATTAAAAATCAATCAAATATCTGGGAGGGTAAGGAGGGAGTAAAGCCAACAGACTGTTCAACAGGACAATCGGCAGGAATAGAAATATATTAAATTCAAGTCTAACCATTAGGAAAAAGCTTTCCTGCTCTAATGGTAGTTGACACAGAGACTTTGGAGGGTATCTATTCCAGAATGTATTCAAAAACCAATTGGCTGAGAGCCTGAGCAATCTGGTCTAACTTGCCCAGGATTTAGGGGGTGAGGGGAGTGGGTGTGATGTGTTGAAAATCTCCAGAGGGTCCATTAAAACCTCAATAATTCTTTAGATCTGTGAATTATAGGAAAACCAGTTTTTTATAAAGGCGCTTGACAGTGAGCTCCTAGGACAAAAAGACATGACTGGAATCAAAGAAAGCATTGGTCACATTTAGATAATATACAATTTATGCATTTTTAGGTAGAAGATGGGAATTCACATTTTGCTGGAAGTGGTTTATTATGCCTCTATGGTTAGTTGACCAAAATATATTAGGAGTAGGCTGATACATGTAATTTGATGAAGCTGAATGAATTAAAATGTGGTCTACACTGTATCTCTTTAGTTCATGTATTAAATTTCAAAGTCAGCTCTTTCCTTTTGCAAGTTTTTCATGCTGTATATACTCTAATCATTAACTTTCTAATTTAACAGTGTGCAGTACAGTGTCAAATTGGTTTTATGTCCACAGCTTCCCTCTGTGATATGTTACCACTGTGAAAAATTCTGTCAGATTTGATAGGAATAATCTCCCATGTGTGAATCCCACTGAGTCAAACTCTCCTTAATTAAATCATAACAGTCCAGCTGGCCTGCTCCATCTCGCCTTAATGGTGTCCTCCGTTACCCTTTCTGCATTTTTCCAGTCTTGTGTTTTCCTTAGTACAAAAGACAGGTATTACATATGAATCTTTCTAAACACGTCCTTGCTTCCAGAAGTGTGCTGAATACATATGCTAATATTGGCCCATTTTTTGGTACTTGCCTCAGGATGCTGCAAAGGAGGTTTTCTCATTTTGCACAGTTGCTTAATCTTCAAGCGCTCTAATTTTTCCTTTTATTATCTTCTTTTTTTTCCCCCTTCCTTTTTAAGTACCAGGTCTGGCAAGATTCCAGTTCCCTTCAGCAAGTTTTGTTTTCTAAAATAATAACAGCTGTTCCTGGGAAAAGTGGCGTTTTTCAATGACTCAGTTTTTTCAATAATTCCCATGGGTGTTCTTGTTTCTCTCGGGGCTGAAATGCTGTTGCCAGTTATGCTGATATCTTGATTATTCTGAGCAGTCACAGGCCACATGCTCTTTGTCAAAACCATGAGCACCCTGCTCAAAAACTTGCTCAAAACTATTATAGGCTTGCTGGTGTTAAAAACAATGTGAGCACATATACTTCCTTTGCATTATGATATTCGTTTCACAAGAGACACAAAGTACAACCATAAGGCCAAGATAAAATATCATCATTTTTACTCATGCTTTTCCTTCTCTTTGTACAGCTGGATAAATTTAAATCAAGAATTTTAATATTAGGTATGCTTATTTGTTTCAGTAATTACAGCAGTCCCTCTTAAATTTTAGGCGCTTCCCTGTAACTTTTAAGTATTTCTAATATAACATGTAGCTGCAGAAAAGGTATTAGAAGGCAAATGATCAAGTAGGTCAAGAAGGTCAATTGTTTTCTTTCATGGTCTCTGTTTCACTCCAGAATATTCAGCAAAAAAAAATGCCGTAATCAATTTAAGAATGTGCTTTTATATGGAGATTATGTTTGGACTTGCAGGGATGTATATGTAAATAAACCCCAGCAGTTCCTTAGCACTCAGTTTACATCTTCCTCTAAGTCACTCTGAGCTCATGCTTAGTCCTGTACCCCTCAGCCTCTGCTGCTTCTTGCTCCAGTGTTGGCACACTTTTGATTTGTGTAGACTTATATCTCACTTTCTCATCTCTTTCTCCCTGAGCTATGCGTTTTAAACTCTCTTGCCTCACATTTAATTTCCTTCAAGGCTTTCATCAGTTGATAATATTTCTTTGGTCTGGCTTAGCTTATGAACATGTTGCATTTTGAGCTCTCCTGTGTGATGTGGCCATCCGGATATTATAGAAACAGAGAGAATACAAATCAGCTGGAAATACACATGGACCTAGGAACTGGAGTTAATTAAAAGTATAACAAAAGCTTCATGACTGCTGTTTGGAAAATAGGAAGCTTTCTGGAAAATCATTGTACCAAACAGAGCACAGAGATGCAGGAGTGTATTTGAACTCCTTGTGTTTTTAATTTAGAGTCAATGGCTTAAAGGAATACACAAACAAAGCAGCAAGCAGTGATGTAAAAACATTGCCAAAGTCCACAAGTGCCTTGCAGAGTGCATTGCCTTTTACCTTAGATTACACCAGCTAAAACCATGGTGACAGCCCAGATGAGATGCTGCTTTTCAGGATATTTCAGAGATAAGCAGATAATAAATTAATATATTATGTAATGTTAATATATTATTGCAGAGATAAAAGTGCTTCCCAAAATCAATATTTGCAGAGCTGGCACAATAAAAAAATAGTGTCGCCTTAACTAGAAGTAACAATCTTATTAATTTTATATTACACTGAAAAAATGGTTCAGTAATTTGCATTTCCTTTGGACTGGAAAAAACAGCAATTATTTGCAGAGGTAGTGATGTCATGGTAGAGAAATTTCCCCAACAATCCCATTCTGGAGTTCATGCCTTGAAAACCTGGGTACATGTAAACACAGAACCTCTTGGACAAACAGCTGAAATTCCAAATAGTAACTAACAACATTTGAAGTGTGTTTGTCTTTAGTGATATAAACCCACCATTCTGAGTTATCCCATCTCAGAGTGCCTTTTAGCTCAGTAAATGTGACTTCTAAAGCTTTGTGCAAGGATGTGTTTCCCAAGGGATCCTCATGCTCTCCTTGTGAACCACTCTGGGGATTTCTCAAGCAGGGTTTCTGCCTGAGACATTCTCTTTTCCAGGTTCATACCCAAAGGTCTGCTGCCTTCGTTGTCTGCTCTTTCACACTTTCTGGAACATTTCATCTGCAAATATAATTAATTTTATTATTATTAGATTCTGTCAGGCCATGCTGAAATGATGAAGCAATCATTCTGTTGTCCTCTTGCCTTTTCAGAAACAGAGGAATTTTCACAGTAGAGGGTTTGGAAGGTGGATTCTTCCAGGCTGTAAAGGCAGGATTTAAGAATCCCTTGTTTACTGTCTTAACACAGATCAAACATGTTCCTGATACACAAGAAGTGTGTTTTCTTTCAGCATGAAACACCATTTCTAGTTAAAGTCAAATTGCACTGTCTGATGAACAGGTGCTAAAGGAAGATAACATATAATGTATAATGTATAATGTATATAATATATAATTGATATATAATATATAATATATAATATATAATATATAATATATAATATATAATATATGACATATGACATATAACATATTATATATTGTATATTGTATATTGTATATTGTATATTGTATATTGTATAT
>JAHLSL010012476.1:101111-111897 GCA_025920805.1 Petroica traversi
AAATATAAATATAAATATAAATATAAATATAAATATAAATATAAATACAAATATAGATATAAATATAGATATAAATATAAATATTTACTTTTAAATTCATATTTATATAAATATAAGTATAAATATAAGTATAAATATAAGTATAAATATAAATCCCTAGATTTAAATGGGAGATTTACAGTAGTGCAGGATATGCTTGCTTCTCTAAAGGTTTTTTAAATCACTAAATGGGTCATGGACAAACTTGAGAATTTTACTTTAAACTAAGACATGAGGTGAGAAATATTAAATATATGTATTCCTGTCAAATGCCTCGCTTAAGAGGCCTCTGATCCCTTTTTTGTCTTTTGTAAAGATTAAACAGAAGTCAAGTATGTAATAATGAATGTGGACACAATTCTTTAAGCATGTTTTAAACTGTGCAAGTACTTTCTGCATTAGAGCCTCTGGCCTGACAGGGGAGGAGGTTAAGAGATTATTTGGCTGCTGGTGTCTCCCACACCAATCCCAGATCCCCAGGGTTTAAGCTGGCTGCTGTCCTCACTTGCCCTGCAGCCCCAGTGCTGGGAGAAACCAGCACACTGCTCGATATCGCTGCAATTTCGTTTTTTTTCAATGGCAAGGTCAGAGAGGCAGCGTTAGGGATCCCAAGGGACAAACCGATACCCATGGCTGCTCCATGACCTACATCCCCCCTCAAACCCCGCTCAATCCATCATTCTGGATGCCCCTCACTATCTCACCACTTCACTGACGACCTCACATCTCCCCCTTCTCCACAGCCTCTTGCTTTGAGTCTGAGCCCCTGGATCTGAAATGGTTTCCCTGGATCTGAGTGCATGCTCCTTTTCCCAGGGCAGGACAACAGAACCCAGCTCCTGTGGGCAAGGATGCTGAGGGATGGATAACGGATTTATGGGTGGGTAGGAGGAAAACTGAATGAAGGAATGGATGGATTGATAGGCAGATCTATAAATGGAGATAGATGATAGGTAGGTAGGCTGGTTGGTAGATAGACAGACAGACAGACAGACAGAGAGAAAGATAACTGATAGACTGATAGACAGACAGACAGATAGATAATTGATAGATAGATGATAGATAGATAGATAGATAGATAATTGATAGATAGATGATAGATAGATAGACAGACAGATAGATAGATATAGACACACAGACAGACAGATAGACAGATGATAAATAGACAGATTGGTTGATAGACAGATAGATAGACTGATAGACTGACAGACAGACTGATAGACAGATAGATAGATAGATAGATAGATGATAGATAAATAGATTAGATAGATAGATAGATGATAGATAGATAGATAGATAGATAGATGATAGATAGATAGATAGATAGATAGATAGATAGATAGATAGATAGATGGATGGATGATAGCTAATCCGGGGCATTGTCCCTCCCGTAGCCGGCCCCGGAGTGCTGCCGAGCCCGGCTATTCCCGTTCCAGCCCCGCCGCTCCTTCCCGTGACTTGAATGTTCTCTGCTCGTTTTTTTCCTTTGTGGCGGCTGCTATCTGGTGGGAAAATATGGGAATTACAGCAGCCAGATTCGACCCCGCCGCCTCTGCTACTCACAGGGCAGAGTTCAGGGTAAAGAACCGCTTGCTGCTGGTCAATAAACTGCATTTAAGTGATCCCAAGGAGCGTCCAAATCTCATCTGGACAAGCCTGATCGAAAAAAGTGGTAATAGTTTTATATATGACAGAAATACAGGGACTACAGGCTGCTTTCTATTAGCCCTCCCCATCATGGATGCAGTCCAGGGGGTTTAATACAAAAATACTTTTCCCCCCCTCCCAATTTCAGGAATCTGACAGTAGAAGTATCATGAGATCAGGGTTGTGCTGCTCCTATCCAGATATAAACTCTTTGGAAAATAAATCAGCTGTCGTGCACTTTCAGTGGTACCTGCTAATTCTGTTGGGTTTGTATTTGTTTACTTTATAATTTTTCACTAGCAACAGTGTTTGTGCATCTGTCTTGAAATTGGTTTTCAGTTTGTCCTTACCAGTGTGTCCCCTCCTTTAGAAAATGTGATGTGGGTGTGAATATCTGTCTGTTGCCTGAACAGTGAATAAACTCTCCCTGGATTTCTGTCTCCAGAATGGATGTTTTCTTTTCTGTAAGTCTCTTTTTTCTGTAAGTCTCTTTTCTTTCAAATTACCTACATATTGTTGGTCAAAAGCACTATGTCAAAGCATCATCCAAAATATGGCTTTACACAGCCCAGTTTTGTCAAGATACAAAAGTATTTTAAAATGAAAAAAAATGACAAGATACAAGGGTATGTGGGACGATAAGAGACTAAACTTCACTGCTTTGTGTAACCAAGGTTCCAGATAGTTCACTGGTGACCCTGTGTTCTGGGGGATGGTTTAGCTGTGTCAGAGGTCCAAGGGCCATCCTGTGATCCCTGAGGGCTCCTGGTTTGCAGTTGTTACTGGGATTGTGTGGGAGAATCTGCAGCTGAGGAAAAGGGAGTTAAACAGAGGGCCCCAAACCCTTTTGTTTTCCCAAGTATCCGCAAAAAAAAAGGACATCTCTGCTGTTTCAGTAAAGCATAAACCAGATTTTCCTTATGCTGGGATTACACAGCTCTTGTCATTTTGCTGGCTTTGGTTTAGAAATAGTGTTGGCCACACATTTATCTGCTGAACTGGTCACTGTGTCTTCAGAAACACTGGGCATGAACCGAGGGGTAATCCCCTCATGCTGGTGTATCTCTGTTCACCTGTGCCATGAGCACATCATAACTCCCTTGATCTGTGTTTCTTTTGAAAATTTCAGGTCAGAACTTCTGTTTTCCTTCCAGGGACCTCTGTCTTCATGCGTATGAAGTTGTGCTGGAATCCCTTCTTCACAGACCTTCTCTTTATGTAGCACTGGGTGTTTCCAGAGCTGATCAAACATGTTCCTGCCATCCAAGGGTTACAGGATTTGGAACCTGGCTTGCAGAAGGGCCAAACCTGGCATCAGGAGGCAGAAAGTTGGGTGTTGGGCACTCCATCCTGTTGCACTGGCTGAGATAGAAGGTTTCTTTCGGTTTGCTGCTACGTTCTGATGTTTGTTTGTTGTGTTTTTTTTTTCCTCCCCCTTTGGAAAGAAAAGCATTCTGAGGAAGAAAGGTGGAAGTGAGAAATCTAGGCCTTAAACCAGGCACTGAGAATTGGAGAAAGACAGATGCAATTCTAAAGGATCATATATACACTTTCTTCCTCCTGCCTAACTCATTTGTTTCTTCCTTCTTGGTGTCCATTTTTGCTCCTTTCTGATCCATGCACCTGCTTTGACTTCAAACTGCATCTCCTGCCCTTCCTGCTTCTCCACAGAATTCCCCATACCCCTTTTTTACTCTAATTGGACCCCACTTTCTCTTTAATGCCCATTGTGATTCTCCTCTCACAGGTGCCACATCACCAAGCCCGTCCTAAGCTGTTCTCAGAATGGGGTTTTTTTTCCTTACCCTGCTTGATCAGCCTTGTCATCCAGCCTTGTCCTCTCTGGGTCCCTCTTGCAGAGCATCTTTCCCTCCTCTAACCATTGCCATCCCTCCTTCTGCTCTCCACTCTCTCCTTCACTTTTAAATCTTCTTCTCAGCTGAATCCCTGTTTCTTTGTTCAGATGACCAGACAGATTTCCAAAATTATCCTACTCAAAGCCAAACTCTTCCCATAGCCATTCCTTCCTGATCTGTCCTTTTAAGATAAAATGTGCCATTTCTCTGCTCAGAACAGCCCACCATCTGCCTAGTTCTTTCTTTCCCATTATAAAACTCAATTGTTTAACTTCAAACCATTTTAATTCCTATCTGTGAGTAGCCAACAATAGAAATATTTCTTCACAAGCCTGAAGATTCTTGTTCTTGTTAATGGAATGCCTGTTTGGCTCTTCCATCCCTGAAATATCTTTTTCAAGGCTTTCCAAATGCCGCTGAGAAAATCAGCTTCTTCTCTCTTGCTTTGTGAAAAGCACACAGAAAGCCAAGGCTATTTATGCAGTGAACTTCAATTTCCTGACAACCTTGTTCTGCTTCATTGTTGAACATGTGAATTTCCTTGTGAATTTGTCTCATCTGAGTCAACTGAAACAACCGCTGCAGGAAACTGAGGGAGGAGTCATAAAGAAATTGTACAGAAGAACATGGGGGAAAACCTCAGCAGATACTTCCCCCACAACTTCTAGAAATTGAAATATTATTTGTTGGCCATTTGAGATCCTGGGACACAAGAAAACACGTTATTTTAGGCATTTGGGAAGAAAATTTCTGCATATTTGACCTAGAAGTGAGGTTGAAGATGGAAAAGTTGCATCCCACTAAGCACAAAATTTGCAACGATGGAAATGCTGACTTGCCTTCAAAAGGCATTCATGGCAACAAAGAGCTGCAGCTGAGAGGATTTATTTCCAAACAGTGAGTACTGAGAGTGTCATGGCTGGAGAGGAGAGAGAGAATTTGTTGCCTTTGAAGGATGGGAAAGATCTAAGAAAACACAGACTGGTTTGGATTGGTAAGAACCTTCAGGCTTGTTCCAACCTCTCTCTAAGGGCAAGGACATCTTCCACTATCCCAGGTTGCTTCAAGCCCTGTCCAACCTGGCCTTGGAGAATTCCATGGGTCCAGGGGCGGCCACAGCTTCTCTGGGCAACCCCAAGGCCTCACCATCCACACAGTAAGGAATTTCTTGTTGATATCTCATCAAAACCTGCTGTCAGTCTGGCAGGTGTCTTCTGTCCAGTGTTTTCTTTGGAGACTGGAAAAGGCTGAATGTCTCAAGGGAAATACATGAACTCACACTTCTGAAGCCAGGAATTTTCATTTATTCTTTGAAGCTGGAAGATGTATGGGGAGGTTTTAGAGCAGATGAACTCGTGAATTGATGTCATTAGGATGGAAATACTGCTGCCTCAGAAGAAATGTGTTCTCCATTGTGTCTGAGGAGGAGCAGCAGCATTTCTGCCTCAATCAACACACTGAAATTGTGCCTGCAAATGAGCCACTGCACCAAGGGGAGATCTGTCCACACAGCAATACCTGCAGGCTCATCTTTAAGATATTTCTTGGAATTCTACTGCAGCTGACTCAAGGGACAGCGGAGCTTTGTGCTGCTCTTAAAACTCAATTGGTTCTTGACTGTGGAATATTTTAGGAGAGGGCACCCAACAGTTGGAGATCTCCATCCGAAATAAAAAATATTCAAAACTCAGCTTCCCACAGCCTGTGCTTGAAAACGCCTTTATTGCCTGACTTCTGGAAAATGTAGTGCACAGCACACGAGCAGTGTTTGCCACGTTTGCCCATGTCTTTGTTAAGCACACTTGACAGAAGTTTTGTGTAGGACAAGTCCGGATTATTAATAACAAACCAATAAATGATAAGGGAGCGCGTTCATGTGCCCAAGACTCCAGGTGGGAAATACATTCCAGAATTTGTCCTTGCGATAGCCAGGAGGTGCAGAAGGAGATTCCTGCCGAGGCTCGGGGCAGACGCTCCCGTGCAGTTCCTGCGCTGGGCGCTCCGTGGCGCTCTCGGCCAGCGCTGGGTGCGCACCGCCGCTGCTGGGCGGGCCGGGGGACACCAGGGAGCCCCAGTGCGGTGCTGCCCGGCTGGCACCAGCTGAGATCCCGGCAGAAACACCCCGCTTTCACCGGAATACGCCCTGGTGTACAGCCTTTCCAAAGGATGTGCTGGGAATCGCCGCATCGAGACGTGCCTGGAAAAGCCACGAGCACACGGCGAAACAGGGAGTGTGGCGGCCTCCGAGGGCCTTCCCTGCGGGATTTGGGAGGATTTCACCAAGGTCTGGGGTGATCCAGAGTCGGTTGGTTGGTAAGCACCGAGTTACTACCGGGAGAAATCAATGGTTTTTTTTAACAGAGCGGTGGGGGAAGCGCTCACTGTGCTGGATGCAAAGGGAGGAGGCTGGTTTATCTCTCGGATAACGAGCCTCACAACAGATACCCGTGATATTTACAATATAACCGAGAGCCAGAAGGTTAGGAATGTTTCTCCCAGCTTTCCTCACGTTTGCATCCAACTGAGAGCTCCGGGCACCCGTTCCGCGGGAGAGCTGGGAATTCGGGGCGCTGCCTGATTGTTATGGAGACGAAAGAAGAAATCCATCCTGGGAGCTGCCTGGGAACGAGAGGTCGGGAATATTGGTCCATCTGGGCACTCAGGCGTGGAAAATGCTGTGACTCTGGGAAATACCTGCTTTTCTGCTCTGCAGGCTCCTCCCAAGCCATCCTATCCTCAGGATGTGCTGGAGGGGAGAGGACAGTGGCTTCAGGGATGGAGCAGAAGCCTTTATCCAGAGGGAACATAAGCACGGGCATGAGTCCTCCGAGATTTCATTCGGCAGATCTAAATTCCCAGCTGCAAAACCAAGGAGGACGTGGGAAATTGAAATTGCTCAACCTTCAGAAGTGAGGGCAGAATTTCCTTTTAACAACGCTGTTTTCTGAAACACGGAGCCACACCAGGAAAGGAGCAGCATCTGTTGCAGCAATGCTTTTCTAGCATAAAGTTGTAAATTGCACAGTGAAGAGAACTGGTTTTTAGATTCTTCTTAGGGTAAAGATGTCGTCACTAAAGGAAAAGACGAGGAAGCCTGCAGTATCACTGTATGCTCAAAGAAATAAGTGAACTCTCTGACACATTTATGCAAATCTTTCTTATTATGGGTACAGTTTCTCAGTTCATCCTAAAATACAGTGTGCCTTCGTCTGGCAGTATTCAAACTTCTTTTTCTTTATTAACACACATCCATTTTACTGTTGTGATCCAAAGGAAAACACCAGCGTTATCTCTCCAGTGCTGCATGGTAAATAACCCTCTTTATTTATCATTTCTCTAAAATCTGAAAGAGCATAAACGTCAGTCGAAGAGCAGCATCTCCTGATGAGCAAAAATACGTTTATAGCCGAGAGCTCCGTTAAGGATCACCGTTCTTCTTACTCCCTTCTACACGTGGAGCTGAAGGACAACATTTCCTTTCTGAAATAATGGGAGCAACAATAATTGGGTTCCTGCTCTCAGGGTAGGATGTGTCTGTGTCTCTTCTCTGCCTGCATCCCTGTCCCTGCTGCGCAGTGTGCCAAAGATTAGGATAAATAGAAGGAAATACACATTTCCCTCTCGGAGGTGCGAGAACAAAGGAGAACAAAGCAAGTGGATTACAGGTGTCAGAGTTATTTTTGAGAGGCAAAAAAAGGAGAAAAGATACTTTCCCAGCAAATCTACTGCTGTGCTTGGCTTATGGTTTGGCTTCTCTGTTGGTGATAAGATCGCAACTCGAGAGAAGAAAGGAGGATGCTCTTTGATGTAAGTCAGTGGTTTAGATCTTATCACGGTTCTAAGGCAAGGGGCGGCAAGAGAAAGTCGCTGAAAATTACTTCGTTCGTGCAAGATCTTTTAGTAGTTAAAGTTTTGGGGAATCCTGAAGTCAACCCTAGTTGTTACTTTCTCCTACCGATACAGTTATGAAGGTTTTGTCTTAAAACAAATGAAGACATCAGAGAATTTCTAGGACCTGACCTCTTGAGTAGTGTTTGACAGCGTCACTCCTTTTAACACAAAAAAAAAAAAAGAGGAAAACAGCAAGAAAATGTGCCAAAACCAAGGGGGTTTGATACTTTGTAATAATATTTTTTCAAAGCATAGTTCCTTTTATGTAAAATCTGAATTTAAAATGCTCGAACCACAAGTAAGTAGCGCAAGCACTATTTAGTTTTCTTTTTCATTTTTTAATTCTCTAAGAGACAGGTTGGCTGTGCACATCCTCAGTGCATTCGTGGCAGAAGCAGTCGAGGTGTAAATCTGTTGTCTGGGCCAGCCATGCCTGCATGACCCTGAGGTTTTTAGCCGGTTTCCGGCACGGATCCTGCACCACAGGACCAGACCGCTCAGAACATCTCGGTATCCCCTTCCACCTCCGTTTTCCCACGGTTGTTCCCAACAGGTCTGCTCTTGACATCTCCCTCCTAGCGAGTTTGATTCTGCCTCTCATCATCTCATCATAAGCCTTGCAAATTCCTGGAGCCCCCCTCAAACACCTCGAAACCAATTTGTTCTCTTCTGTGACACTTGTTCTGAGAATCTTTAGAACTTTCTTTCTTTCTCGTTTACAGAGTTTCTTGTTTAACCTCTTTACACTTCAATTATTCCTTTAATGGCCCATCAATTAGGGTGATTAGAGCCTTATCTTTGCTAGCTCCTCGTTAGCGCTTGTGTATTGAGGAGTTTAATTTAGGAGCTCCCTGTTTGTTTCCTGTTTGTTAGTCACCCTTAGGCAGACACAGGACTTGAAGTTTAACCTCTTTTTCACACTGGAACGTGTAAAAGTCGGGCAAAGTGTGATATCCAGTAAGAGAAAGCCAGCATTAGGATGATGTGTCCCAGAGCAGCATTATCATCCTGCTATGATGGCGAGCTACGGTGGTGGCGAAGGGCTTACTGGGGGGCATTTCCTTGTCTCCTCTCCGGCACCAGCTCTCATTTTCAACAACTTCCCTGAATCGCCACACTTACCAATCGTCCTGTTCTGATTAACAAGTGGAGAAGAGAAGGAAAATCTCTCCTGTGGCAGTGGATCTTGCCACGTCTCCACAACGCAAACCAAAAGCTGGGTATGAGGAGTTCGTGGCTGCGAGCTGGGATGTGATACCCAGAGCAGCGCTCTGTTTGCGGGCAGGGATTCCACATCCGAGAGAGGAGAGCATTCGCACCGCACCTTTTTTTCTTCTCTTTGGCACAAAGAGCGCGGATCCCAGCAGCAAACCCCGAGCCAGCAGCGCTGCCCCGACCGAGAGGAAATATTCCCCCTTCTGACGCTGGGTGGGGATGTTGGCCGCGGACCGGCGCCTTCCCCGGTCCGCCCCGGGTTTGCAGACACCGGGAGACAAAAAACCAGTGTGAGCGGAGCTGCTCGGAAAGGAGTCGGAGTACTCGGAAGCTTCCAGATTTCCTCACCCCAGGATTGCTGGCCAACACCGCTCTGCTTCGGACACTGCTAAAAGATGCTGGGAGTCGCGGAGGACGGTGGATGGCTTTTTTGGAGAGGGATGGCGTGTGGGAGACGGAGCGGAGACAGCAAGAGGCAAGTGATCCTGTTTATTCTGTGCCTTTGCGTGTGTCAGAGCGGGGCTGAAACCCTCCGCTACTCTCTGCCGGAGGAAATGGAGAGGGACTCCTTTGTCGCCAATATCTCCAAGGACCTGGGGGTTCCTCTGAGCCAGTTTGCGGCTCGCAAGGCCCGCGTTGTGTCCGAGGGGAACGAGCAGCTTTTCCGTCTCAATCAAAACACCGGAGTCCTGACGGTAAAGGAATCGCTGGACCGAGAGGAGATCTGCCCGCAGAGCGAGACCTGCACGCTCGTCTTTAAGATATTCTTTGAAAATCCATTGCAGCTTATCCGAGGGGAGGTGGAAGTTCGTGACATAAATGACAACTCGCCCGTGTTCCCGGAGAAGGAGATGGTTTTAGAGATTTTGGAAACCACATCTCCTGGGTCCCGCTTTCCCCTGGAAAGCGCCCAGGACAAGGACGTGGGCATTAACGGTTTGCAGAACTACAGCCTCGGGCCCAATCCTCATTTCTCCCTCGCTGCTGGAACAGGAAAAGACGGAGTGAAATACGTGGAACTTGTCCTACAGCGACAGCTCGATCGTGAAGAGCAGGGAGAGCTGAATTTACTTCTCACCGCCATCGACGGGGGGTCGCCACCCAGGTCGGGCACTGCTCAGATCCGGATCGTGGTGGTGGATGCCAATGACAACCTCCCTGTTTTCGAACGGGAGGTCTACCAGGTGCGCCTGGCTGAGAACAGCCCCCTGGAGCAGCTGGTGGTCAGAGTCGCTGCCGCGGATCCCGATGAAGGGTCCAACGGGAAAGTGCGGTTTGTTTTTACCCAGACGTCGGAGCGATCCCGGCAGCTCTTCCGGCTGAACCCGGCCACCGGGGAGATCCGAGTCGCGGGCAACCTGGATTTCGAGGAAGCAAAAAACCACAAGATGGTGGTGAAAGCCACCGACGGCGGGGGGCTGTCTGCGCATTGCAAAGTGCAGGTGGAGGTCCTGGACGTGAACGACAACGCCCCAGAGATAGCGCTCACCTCCCTCAGCGCCTCCATCCCCGAGGACGCCCCGCCGCGCACCGTGGTGGCTCTGTTCAGCGTGCGGGACCGCGACTCGGGGGACAACGGCAGGACGGAGTGTTCCATCGACGGGGACTTGCCGTTCAGTCTCACCCCTACTTTTGATAATTACTACGAGCTGAGAACAAACGCGGCTCTGGACAGGGAAAAGATGGCGGAGTACAACATCACCATCACAGTCACGGACTGGGGCAGGAAGCGCCTGAGCTCTCGGGAAAGTATCTCCGTGCAGATATCGGATATGAACGACAACCCCCCAGAGTTCACGCAGGAGGTTTACACCATGGCGGTCACGGAGAACAACAGCCCCATGCTCCGCATCGGCAGCATGAAGGCCACGGATGCCGACGCAGGAAAAAATGCCCGTGTGAACTACGCGCTGGTGCAGCAGGAGGGCAAAGAGCAGCCCGAGGTGTCAGTCAATCCCGAAAATGGAGATGTTTATATCGTCCGCCCGCTGGACTACGAGAAGGTCCCTGCTTTCGAGGTGACTGTGCGCGCAGCCGACGGCGGCTCGCCCCCGCTCAGCGCCCAGGCCGTGCTGCGCGTGGTCGTGCGCGACGAGAACGATAACGCGCCCGTTATGCTGAACCCGCCCCCCGAGAGC
>JAHLSL010012479.1:0-53192 GCA_025920805.1 Petroica traversi
CACATGTAGAGTTATTTTCTTTCCTTTTACATAAATGTAACTTAACAAGATAAATATGATAAAAGAGAGTTCAGGTTGAATATTAAAGTACTCCTAAATCAAGAAATGTCAAAAAATGAGGCAGAAAATATAGCCTCACCTATGGCCCATTTTGAACATTTTACCAGATTTAATTTTGTTATTTAATATTGTATATAATAACTCTATATGATCTGATATAAAACTTGCAATGACATATCTCCATACTTGCATGATGTTTTCTTAATCAGAATTATAGATAATGCAACACAAAGCATTCTAACTCCACAAAGAAATTGTTTGACACACAATAAGATCAGTCAAATAATCAATCTGACAAATATCAGAGTTTGAGTTATACAGGCTCCAAACATTTATTAACTTGCAGCCAGATTCTGTGAACATTTGTCATTGACTTAAATGGGTCTAAGATTTCACTTCTTGACGAGTGACAGGCCCTGATGGGTATTTAGTCATTTCTGCTATACCAGATTGGCACTGTACTTAATACATTTGCTAATTCTGTCATAGAACTTACTCTCTATAACATTCCCCTGCATCTTCCCTTAAGAAACTCTTGTGAATCTGTCCCTTCAATAACACACTTGGAAAAAACATAGTTTTGAAAAACAGACAGTACAAGTCTTGCCTAATTAGTCACTTGTCCAGCACAGCAATGCATTTAGAAAAGGCTTCGATTGACTGGGAGAATAATTTTTGCTGCTTCAATGCTTGTTGGATGATATTTTCACAACGATCACTTTGTTTGCATGACTTAATGGGGAAAAGAGAGAGACACAACCGTGGCAATATCCTTGAAGGTAACAGACACTGAGAGGCTGATCTGAGTAAGGTTGGGAGTGTCACAAACTGTGTTTCTCAGCTGAAAGACTGGAGACAAAATACTGAGGTTTTAGAAAGCTGAACCAACTGTGTAGGAACCAAGTAGAGCTGATCCTTCCTCTCACTGTCACAACCTGTCTGTGACAGGTTTACTGTCACAGACTGAGCTGCCTGGGGATGCAGTCCAGATTCAGAACACTGCTAAAGGAGGAAACTTAATCAGAACCATGAGGACATTTTGTCGTATTTTTGTAGACCACCTCATTTCCACGATGGGAAGGAAAAATATCGCTGTTTGTAGATCAAAAGGCACTGCCAAAAACCCCCCTTCGAGTGTGTACAGGGATCTCCATGGATGGTAGAGCCAAGGGTGATGCTTCAAAGACAAAAAGGGAGGTTGAGCTAGGTCTTGATGTTTTATCAACTTCATTAAAGCTTCAAGCTCTCTGCAAGGCAAGAGCATCCTCAAGCCTTATTTCCCAATGAATCAGGCCTAGTCCAAAAGGAAAATACTTGCCCAACCATAGTTAATCTAATTAAAGGGAAGGTTGCAAGAAACAAAAACCAAAAAAGCCCACAAAATTTAAATTGATTAATTCACTCACATGAAAGGCTGTAAAATGGAAGCCCCCCCTGTGCTTTGTGTCTTATAATAAAGCTCCCCTGGCACACACTTGCACAGCTGCTACCTTGGTGTGGATGTCTGCAGATGATACAACATTGTCATCTCTCTGGATATCGTCCCAATGAACACATTGCTCCTCCAAGCATTCCTCTAAGCCTTCCTGTGTTACAGACAGGGAACTGAGGCACAGAAAATACAGCTGAAGAGCTCTAAGGCATCAGCTTGCTGGCCCCTATTGAAGTCCAGAGCAATCCAGCCTCTTACAGGGGTCAAACCCTGGAGAATTTTATCAAGGAAGCTTTGCCCTAGGTGGTCAGTTCCAATTAATCAGGGCACAGAAAACAGGTCCGCACATATTAAGTGGCTGTCTAAATACTGGCATCCTGCCTCCTCTCCCTCATGAGCAGACATGGGTTTGGGCCAAGCCTGCCTGAGTGAGGGTATTGGGTTGTCATCCCCTGTGCTGTCATGTCAAAGCACGTTGATGGGACTGTCTGAGGATCTCCCAGGACATCGGTGCTGCTGGATAACAAAGGGGAGCTGGTGCTTTCTCAGCAATCAGAGCTCAGCTCTCAAAAGCTGCCTCAGCAAAGGGCAGCAGGAAGCTCTGAAATGCTGCTGGTCCCATGGATGCACTGCAAATGAAGATGTGTATAGCCAGGCAGGAGGAATAATGAGAAATGTATGCCAAAGAGATTACTGGGTTTCTCTGTTAGATTAACACTAGTTTGACAGTGGTTGGGTTAGGAAAATCCTCTATGATTTAAGAATAAGAATTCTTCTCTAAGTGGCCTAAAACTCACTGCTATATCATCACTTGGTGTTCTCAAATAAATAATCATGCGAAATCAGCTGCAGAGAAAAGTCTGCTGTAGAAGAGAGTTCATGCATGACATATGATGTATCTTTTCACAGGGACAGATACATCTTTCTTACAGCCAGCATGCAGCTTCCTTCACTGCACCTTCCCTCCCATCCAAATCACCTCAAATAAATGTGAGTTCTGCTGTGTTCACAGTAATTCCTTCATTTTTAAACACATAATGGAAATGTATAACTAGTCCTCATAAAAATTTATATCTCAATTCGTCCCTTTAATTTATAACAGGCCCTCCAGGCAGTTATTATTCAAACATTAATAAAATGCCTATGGATCACCAAAAGCATCAATTTTCAGATCCACCTCCCCTCCTATTTGTACATATATAAAGCCAGATTAGAGTTAATGCCACTTCTGTGTCTAACAACAATTACGCCTTTAATAAGATAGGAACAAATGATATATTATCTTAATCATGTTAGGAATTTGAGTTCTTTCCATGAAACAAAGTTGAATTTTTTATGCCCTTTGTGACAATTGTTACTTAACAGCCTATGTGTTTGGATATTGCAGTTTATGCAAATGTTCATGTTCTATAAATTTTAGATTTATCTCCATTTATCATTCCACATGTTCTAATATACAGACATTATGGTTTAGCGTCTGACTCTGCACACATTCTAAAATATGATTAGGATACCTTTCATTTATTTATAACATGGAAAAAAGGATGGGGGGGTGGGGGGGGAATAGCTGTTGTAGAGGCAAGATCCTCCACTTCCATAAAACCATGTACTGTGCAGAGCTGCAAAAGCCATCTTACGGTTTGTTCTTTCATTTACTGACAGCTGAATTACAAAGGATTGAGGTTTTTAAGGGAACTCTTCCTTCTGTGCTCTAAAATCAGTCACAAGTTCATTGTATATCACATTTTAACAGCTCTTACTCAGGGGGGTAATTATGGCTAATATGAGCTCTCCCATAGAGAGACAAGGAGACAACTTTCATGCACAACTGTTTTTGGATTGAAGCCATTTAAGAGGATCATTAGGATCATAAATATTTGTAGGAAAGAAAACCCTGGTATTTTTCATTTTTCTGCTGGGAGATTTAAAGCTCCTTGAATTTGGAGAAGAGAGCAAGAAAAGTACATCCTAGGCCATAGTTTCATTCTGTAAAAAATCACTACGGTTGGATTGAGCTCAGAGAAACAATAGTAAATTATGTAATCTGAGAAGCTGGACCTTTGCATGGCTATGAAAATAAAGAAAATAGACCTCCCAAAAAACTAACTACACTCCAATCTGAAGTCTAAAGCAGGCTAAATTTACCCTTCATCCACAGGAACTCGCAGTGATGTTTCAAATGGGTGCCGAGGCAGGAATTCAGCTCTACTTCCTCGTCTTCATTATGGAACCTGTGTTGCACCTTGGCTTTTGCTGTCCATGAAATCTGTCTCCTTCAGAGAGCTCGCAGCATTGATCTGGAGGGTTTTATTGTGTGTCTCTCACCCCTGCCAGGGGGAAGTTCTCGTTCACTTACCGAGGTGTCCCTGCATTTCCCGGGCAGTGAAGAAAACGCTGATGAAGACCCAGGGAGAGACCAAACTAAAGTGAACCCCATTAAGACAGGAGCTGCCTTCCTGTGTGTTTCATTATTAATACTGAGTTCAATTACTCTGATTTCTTCTGTTGATGAATTAGTAGCACCAGAATCAAGTCCCTGGCTGATACCCGTTTGTCTTTGCTTATAAGTGCTAATGTGATCCTGTTCCTTTAAAATCAAACTCCTGCTTCAGTCACTTTACATCTTTGCAACACTAACTGTCTCTTCACTAATTGGTTCTGTGTAAATGAAACAAGCTGAAAAACACTGTGGCACCAATAAATATTAATAAGTTATTGTTTGTTTTCTTTACCTTGCTTATGAATTCATACAAAGACAGTGCTAAGACATTAACTCCAGTCTATTAATTGCCACCTGATAATTGCCACCTGATACTTTTCTCCTGGATAATTAGGTACCCATTAGTTCTAATCAAGTAGTTACTTAATTATTGCAGTAATTAGTCTAATGGACTAGCAAATTGAAGCTTTATCACTTTTGGATACTTAATGTTCCTGACAGAGTACTTCACAAGTGTCAGGGTTCCTGATTCAGCAACCTGCCATCATGAACCCCCTGCTGCCATCTCCACCCACCCACGCTGCTCCCCGGACACACACAGCACAACTTGGCTGTGTGAAGCCAGAGGCAGCATAAATTTGAGCTCCTGCTCCTTTCTCGTTCCCCTTCCCTCGCCTGCCTATGCCTCCCCTCCTGTGCTCTGCTGCTCAGCTCATTCCAAGCCAAAAGAACTTTGTTGCGAAATTAAATAACATCTTGGCATGGAGATCACATGAATTAGGCTGTACAGCAGCGTGAGTCAAAGAAAGGAGCTAATGTTGGCAGGTGTGGGAAGGAAAAAGCGACTGTGAGGGGAGAAATAATAAGGAATGTTCATGAATACTCATGTAGAGCCCTGCTTGGAAAAGGAGAGGAGCAAAGCAGACTGGTGGTAAATGAAGGCATGGCTCCAAGGTCTGGGACTGGTAGTAAGTCCCTCTCTCATCTCCAAATTGGGGGTGCAAATCTAACAGAGATTTTTATTGAATAAAAAATATGGAAAGTCTTTTTTTTTTCTGCCCATGGCCTCTGTATCACAGAGTTGTTGGACAAGAGGCCATTTCTCTGCCCCGTAGTTTTATATTAATATCATACTTAATTCTAACTAGGCTCTGAATCCCACTGTTCTACAGCATTCCACTGAGAAATTCCATCCTCACCCCTGTACTCTGTCCATGTCCTCGTCAAAGCACCGTCCTTGTGCACTGTGCTTGCTTTAGGATGCTGTGTTTGAGATGGATACAACATGCACAGACATTTAGAAGCATTAAATGTGAATTTATCTCTCCCACTGATCATCTGATGCACATTCTCTCCTGTTTCTTCATGTCAGATTTGTATCAGAATTGATCATCAAACCCTTTGGCAAGTGTCATCTGCCCCAGACGCTGCAGTGTGTAACATATAAGCATTCATTTTACTGGGAAGGGGAAAAAAAGATTGATCCTGACCAGAAATAAAGAGGCTAATTCCATTCAATAAATGCTTGACAACTTGCTAATGATTAAACTACTTCACATATGTGGTAAGATTATGTATTCTGAAATAGATGTATTTATCTCTCTTGATCAGATAGCTCATGTTTCCATTGCTGCTAACAGCACAGACTCAGATATCACCCAGAGAAAGAAGCTCTGGAACAAGCCCTGGGTGGGTCCTGCTGGAGCCTGCTGGCTTTCCAGGCAGCCAGGTACCTGGGTGTGCTTTTTATGGATGGCAAGGTACAGGCTGGTGGCACTGAGGAGAAATTAGTGGTGCTCACCTGGGTTTTGACCTACTATGGAACTGGAGCAAGGGCAAGTTTTGGGTCAGATGTCTCTTTTGTGTCAAAAGCTGTGTAATTTATAATCTAGGTTACCACACAGAGACCAGAGTCCCTTAGTCTACCATTTAATGCACACTCATAGACCAAATTAAACCCCACAACCTAGAATCCTCACAAAATATGGAACCTATTTTACTTATTGACCTATTCTCAGTATGTTCTTATTATCAGAGCTGACAAGCCAACAGTTTTCAGGGGAAATTAGTAATTTAGTAACTTCATCCCTTCTAATTCTTCTCGCTGCATGAAAAGCAGTGTCCTTTTACAGTTGCTTTGCATTCTTACCCAAAATATGATCGATCATGACAGAGAGGTCACTGGCTCCTGAGTTTCCTGCCACAGCTCCACATGCATTCATCACAACCAGCTGGGGATGTCGTTTCCCCTGAAGTTACTCTTGAGGTAACAGTCAATAAAACCTTATGCTGCTACTGGAAAATCCTGCCACAAAAGTGCTTAAACACCTGTGTGGGGCCACTGAGCAATAACAATCCCATGCACTGAAAGCAAAATTAGGCAAAACATATTTGGCCCATTAAGAAAACATATTGCTTGAAATTACAGTGCCCCAGGATGCCTAGATCTTGCTTGTGGTGCTGGCTCCAGAGGAGAGAGCTCCCAGCTTTGTTCAGCATGGGATTTCTACTGACCTGATTTCAGTGGCTAGAACTGAATCTGTATCTGTCAAAGAAATCTGGCAGAGAAGTTTTTCATGGCAAGAAACAGCAACATCCTTGTCCATCAATAGCCATAAGTTGTAACTGATGCTAAAATATAAGCAAAGCCACCTGAGGAAGGCAGAAAACCTTGGAAAATCTGTGATGCTGGATCCAGCATGGGCACCTGAGTTTTGCAGGCACCCAAGACTACACACAGGTCCCTCAGTGTGCAGCTGAGAGTAGACAAACACTGACAGCCTCATCTTATTCCCCCAAATTACTTGGATTTCTCTGTCCCACTGGAAACAGCCTTGGTGCCGAGCTACTTCTCCATGAATGACCTGGTACTCAGGGGACAAAGGGGAAGCAGGCTGGGGGGAACATCACAAGGGTCTCACCCAAACTGTGCCAGCACTGAGGCTGAACAGAGACTGCCTGACTCCAGCACTATTGATCATGCCCAGGCACTAAATTCATTTTAAGGATGCTGGGAGACAGCGAGTAAACTGTACATGACAGATGTTAGTCACATTGCTAAATGTACTACTCGGAGGTGTTCAGATGCTCTCGTGATGAGGGTGCAAATAAAATCAAGGCAGAATAGAGTGAAACAGGCCAAGGAAGGATTTTTAGTTTTGGAAAGCTAAAAAGGAGATTTTTCAGCTTGAGGGGCAGTAAATATCATAGTACTTTTCCCTCTGGATCTGACATCATTGATTTTCCCTTTGCGTCTAACTTTGAAGCAGATTTTTAGAATTCTTCAGAAATGACACTGCAATAAGCAAATTAGAAGATAAACCAATAATACCTTTTATGTCAAAAATACCAGGAAAAACAGTCGAATGGTTATTGACAGAGATGCAGAACTCATCAAGGCAAAATTGTTCGGAAGTCTTATGAAAGAGAAGGAGCCCCCAAAATAATAAAGCAAAGTCTCTTGTACCATTTCCCACTTCTCTCTGTGCTGTTTCCAGCACTTCAGTTCACAGGCTCACTTGCAATCAATTTTAGCTTGTAACAATTCAGCAGTTTAAGAGCTCCATAACAGTTTAGACCACCGCTGTTCAATGGGCTGCACTGTTTTTGGAAAAGCCTGGGAGTTGTGCTGGCGAGGAGAAGGGAGGGAAGGAAGAATCAGGAAGACAAGCTGCTTCCAATTTGTCTATCTAGAATCTAAGATATTTTTATGGAGTGGGGGTTATTATTGGGAAGATCTTATTCTTCACCTATTTGAGGAGTTCTCTGAGTGTTTCCTTTATGAGTTTTGTCATTTTCTTGCTTGAAACACATGGAACAAATACCAGTCCACAGGATACAGGGGATAAGGCAAGATCAAAGACAACCATTCAGCTTTCTGCCACTGAATAAAGCAGGGCTGTTTGCCTCTTTGGGAGAGTCAGTAGCAAAGTATCTGCAGGGTGACCACTAAGTGGCTCCTCATAAGAACCTCTGCTGAACACAAAGGTGATGGGGCTTTTACTTAAGAGAGGTCCCTGAAATGTTAATGAGAGGAAGCTGTGATGGTCAGTCTGGACCTTTCTCCTTTCTCCTGATGGCCGTGAGCAGCCGCATCCTGGGAAGAGTTTGGCACCCAGGTAACTCAGTGGAAAAATGACACTCAAAAAGCAGTGACTGCAAGGAGAATCTGAGGAAAGCTGAGTGATTCATCACTTTGGAAAGAATTTCCAAGCCATAATTTCATCAAAGCCGTAATTTCATCCTTCTGGCCGTAACCAAGCAGAGAGATGGGAGCAGCAGCATGAGCAGCAAGGATACAGAAAGCACAGCCATCCTAAACTGAACTAGCCCCCTGAAACCAGCCTGGGGGTGCTGGATGGCCTCTCACTTTCCCTCTTAGGTCAGCAAGTTTCCTGCTTTCCTGCTCACCCTTCTCTCCTCATTTACATCATCCTAATGTAGCATTGAGATGGTCTGAGGGCACCAGTAAAGACAGAGGAGAACTGATCCCTCTGAAATTTGGCTGAATGGGCTGTTGAACCCCTGGATTTGGGGATCTTTGCTTTTTGTTGTGTTTTGGAGGTTTTTATACAGGTTGTTCTCAGCTGCCTGTCAGACGGGGCCATGATGAAACCCAACATCTTGCAGAGACATAAAATGGAAAACAGGCAACTCATCAGAAAAGTAGCAGCTGTTTTACACCATCGCTAAACAAAATCATCATACACTAAAAACTAGATTTAGCAGTTTAAAAGAGCTACTAACGCAAAATTAGCTGGAGACAAGAGCATGGTTTTGTAACTGACAGTGCCTCACTCCAACGCCCTAATTCATGCAAAAACAACTTAGGAAACATTAAACGGCTGATGCTTTTGGAAAGGAGAAGAGCATCCACTTTCAATGGCTGCTTAGGAAGAACATGCAGATTTATTACATCATCTTTTTTCCTTTTACAAATTTTAAATAAGAATTGTGTCAAAACTGCCACCTCTTAAATAACAACGGTGCTTTAGTCCTCCTGACAGAGGGAGATACCAGCTTTATTGGCAAGTCATTTGTATTTATGGCAGGCTGAAAGCCAGTAAAAAGGTTGTGCAGAACTTTAACGGTGAATGAGATGGAATAAGAAAGCCTTGAGCACTTTGGATCATCAAGTACTTCAATAACTGGATATGGCTGTTCATACAACCATAAATTCATACACATAGAAAGGCTATAAAGACACAAATGCCATATGAATGGACTTTCTGTTGCCTTCTGAAAGCTCATATGTGTGTGTGATCAGTTCTAGATAGAGGTGTCACACAAACTTTCCTTTGGCCCAGCTGGGGCCAAATATTTCTGTGTTGTAGAAATATCCTGCCCATAACCAACACATCATATGAGAATTAGAAATCTGCTTGGCAAGAGATTCAGCTGATCACTGTACTTCCAAAGGATATGTGGCTTGGCTGGAGGTCTGTCATCTTGTAACAGTGAAGGGGTGAGTCCTGATTGCTTGGGACTAGATTTAATTTGTCCCTACAATTACTAAGATAAGAACTTGGTTCATTTTTCCGTGAAGTAGCTGCCCTGCTCTGGCTGAGGTGCTTACATATCTCCCATATTGTCAGGTCCCTTCATCTGTGTGATCTGACCCTGCCTGTCTTAGGGGATTCTCCCATCAAGCCCCATCAAAATCCTGCCTGAGGGAAGAGCTCAGGGCTGGATATAGAGTGAAAAAGGAATAAAGTTTTAGCTGAGGTCTGGCTATTTGTTCTGTACAGGCAAGTTGTGGCCCTGGAGAAGTCTTTTGTTTCCTAAAAAATTGTGAGTGTGGGAGCATAAAAAATGCCCTGTACTTCAAGGTTATTTTTATTTAGATCCTACTCTTCAAAAGACTATATATAGCGGTAAGAGTCTAGTTGCAATCGAAAGTTTGAAAAGTTGCAGACTCTTGCAGACAGCCTGATGGATCTAAATTTTTCAGCTAAACAACATCTATGCTCTTGACCTGAGACCTAGATTTCACATTTCAGGAATTAAATGAGCATCATTTTCTAAAAGACATTAGACCAAGGCTGGGCTATCCAAAGGATGGCTTCACGATTTAGATGAAGATGTTGTCATGTCAAGGAGACTTAAAACCTGACATATCCTTTTTCTATTGAAAAGCCAGACCCAGTTTTTTATATCACACTGTAGCTCCTTATCTGCAGAGAGACAAAGGAAAATGGAGGTTGTTCTGGGTTTAACCTCTTACGGGATTCTCTGCAGTAACAGGGCACAAGGCTCAGTGCCCCAGATAATTTGGCCTTGCCTTATATTACTCTGTTCAAAATTTATCCTAAAACTGTGCCAAAACCCTGCCAAAATATAAAGGAAATATTTGTGACCTCTGCCAACCTGTGAATCTTCTGCGTCTGATACCTCAGATGTTTTGATTAGACTGGAGAAGCTGGGCCAGAAAAGGGAGTGGGAAATGAAAGGAAAGCTATTCCTTACCTGGTATGCAGAATTCAGGTGTGTGTCTGAGTGCTCATCCTCCTTCCATGCAGAAATAATTTTTTTCTCCAGAAAGCGTTCAACCTGCTTTAAAAAAAATAAAATTTAAAAAAAAATTAAACTCGTAAATTGTGATGTGGGGAAGCAAAGCAGATTGGAGCCCTCTTTTTTATTTGGCTGCACCCAGAAAAACTCAGCTTGTGGCTCACAGGTGTTTCCCAAAGTGGGATCTTCTGGGACCTGAGCAGCCCCTAAAGCCACCCGGACACACCACTGCTGCAGCCCTGGGGAGATGGAGAGAGAACATCCTGGCAAGCAAGGCACAGAGCCAGAGGAGAGATTGACTGATCTTGTTTCAGATCAGATGGATGGCTCTAAGTGACCTGTAAAGACACTCCCTGAGCCCTGAGCCACAGCATTAAGAGCCAAGACACCACTAGCACGTCTGAAGCAGTTATTAGTGACTGAAGTAGCACTTGTCAACTGTGACTTCAGTTTCAAGTAATAGTTTAACAGCATCAACTAGAAGAAAGGTTATATCTCAGTGTTTCTGGTGTGCTGCTGACACTTAAAGGAAATAATTGGTAGACTTAGAGCAAGGGCAGATGCCAGTGGTAGAACAGGGGAGGAGGTTGGGTACTTGAAGCAAAACTTCAACAATATCATGTGATACAAGAGCCAGGAATCCGTCCTAAGCCCTGGCATTAAAAGGATGAGGGAGCTGTAACCCAGCCTGTGGAAATAGCTCTGTTCTCCACACTTGAGCTGGGCTGCTGTGATTTGTAAAAACTCATCCACAGTTGCAGTTTGCAGCCCTGTCCTAACAAGAGGGGGAAAAAAACCAAAACATTGCCCCTTGAAGTTGTTGGCCAGCCTTTTAGAAAGCACATGTAATGCAATCTCCAGCTGATTTTTGGCTTCAAGAGAGAAAGCATAAGTGTGTGTGTGTGTGCTTGTGCGTGTGTGTGTGTGTTTGTGCCTGTGTGTATCCATGTGTACCATGGAGAAGACAGGAAATCATCTGGAATGAAGTGCAGAGTCTCATTTTACCTGTACTTGGGCTGTGTGATGCTAAAACAGAGGAATAAGCATGCAAATCCAGCAATCCTCTGGCTGTCATCACCTTCCAATTAGCTGCATTTGGTTTGGGTGGACGCTGAAGGATTGTGTCAGCAGGTGAGGTGGGATGGCTGAAGGGCGCTCTGGCTGCCACAGGCAGGAGGGTGCTCTGTGTGTGCACGTTTTTGCCCTGTGCGGTGGCTGGAATGTGCTGGCCTGCCAATATAAAAGCACTGCTGTCACTCACTGGCCAGAGAAACTGGTTCTGGTTTGGTGACCTGTTGGTGTAACAGCCATAGAATGATGGAATATCCTGAGTGGGAAGGGGTCGACAAAGGACATGGAAGTCCAACTCCTATTAGATCCCCAGTTATCAAAGTCAAAGGCTGGGTGTCTCAAACACATAGTTTGAAACAGTCTTTCTGGTTCCTGTCCCATTCTGCTCCCCTACTGCCATTCAATAACCATTTTCTAATTTATATTATTGATTACGAGACTTGCACGAGGCATCTCACCTCGTCACTGAGGTTAGGGAGCTGCTGTGATTTCTGTTTTTCCAGGAAAGGATTAGACAAAACCAAGGGAACAGGAACTGGCAAAGGAACAGGAGAAATAGCAGGAGAACATGCACCAGCATAAAATGCAGCTGCATGCAGGGAAGAGTAGATCATTGCAGACTTCTCTCTGTCTCAAGGAGACAGTGTGTCTGTTCTAGCCAGACAGCCCGGGAAAGTGAACAGGATTCTGGCTCCTTGGCTGCCCCTCTGACCTGTTCCTGACTGTGGCCAGCAATGTCTCATCAGACCAAGAGAAAGAGTGAGGCAGAAGAGTGCCTTCAAAGTAAAGAAATATTGCATTTGTGGGAACAGAAGGACTCCCATGGAGAAATATCATTCTCCCAAGAAGGAAGCCAAAACATCAACACATTGGTCACACTGATAAGCTGGAGAAAATACATTTACAGAGTAATTTGGGGAAAAGGACATGTGAATCAATTTGTCCAGAAAAATAAAGAATGTTTCCACAGATAAAATCCAAGTAATTCTAAACTTCTGTAAGAGTTTCAGTTGTGTGGGGCACCAAGAAATTCAGCATCTTTTCTGTTTGTCATAACTAAAACTCAGACAGGCATAGACACATTGTGTAGGTAATAAATTAGAGGGAGCTGAGCCAGTTGAAAAAATTCCTTACATTTGAAGAACAAATATGAGCTCCAGGTCAAAATAGTAAAAAAAAAAAATAAGAGACAGAGAGAGGCAAAGGGGCAGGATTTCATGGGGAAGAAACTAGAAATTCATGGTCAGCTCACCATGAGTGAGTAAAAGTCAAAGGCGTTGCATGAGGTTTCAGTTTTGGGCAAAAAGAAACAAGTCCCGAGTAGAGTTGTGAGTCACTGTCAGAGCAGGGATGCTTGAGTTTGGATATACAGATAAAGTTGCCAAGAGAAAGGTGTGGGAGCAGAATGGAAGAGAGTAGGGATTTCTATTTGTGAAGCCAACATAGAATTGGAGGTCAGGGAGATGATGAAGAGCCTGCAGTCAACTGGAGCCGCATCAGTAGAAAACTGAGACCTGGTGCTTAGAAGAACAGAATTTATTCTAAAAGCACAGAACAATGGGAGAAGGATTTAAGCTACTGTTAAAAATAACTAGTATTTAGTTGTAACAAGAATACCAATGGTACTCTGAGTTATACATATCTGTTTCTCTTGTGCTGGATTATCTTTAAAGAGAACATGCCAAAAAAAGCTTAAAAGAGCCCTGCTACCTTTGGCACCTACCCCAAATCAGGCCTGCACATCCACCCTGTGTCTCAGTGAGACTGAGAGCTTCTGCCCTTGAAATGTTAAACTCATTATCTGGTAGGCGTGGACAGTCTTGTGTATCATAGAGCCAGGAAGAAATTTGACATCAGCGTGTCACAGGGAGGGGAAAAACACCCAACTCCTGAGAAATGTTGAGAGCGCGAGTATTTTTGGCAGAGGATACCAGCCAGACATGTCAGCTGATAGCGTCCATAGAGCTGCAAGACTGAAAATGAACTGCAGCACAACAAACAGAGATTTCACAACTGAAAGCAGCACACTGACATTTATATTAGCTCCGTTTGACATGACCTGATGAGCTGGGCCAGAAGTGAGTGGATGGTGGCTGTGACAGACTTTGCTCCAGTCTTCCAGGCCCCCTGCCCTGTACCTTCCTTACCCTCCTGGAAAAAAAAGAGATCAAACCCATCCTGGTGCTCATTGCAGTGGGAAGGTCAGTTCCTGGACCAAATGCTTGTCTAATGAGTGAATGCAGGGCTTTTTCCTTATTCTGATTGAGGGGACCTTGTGCCACCAGGGCAAGTCAGGAGGGCTTGACAAGCCCCATCTGGAGAAGAAACGTGGCAGGGTCAGCAGAGGTTCCTCTCCTCCAGGCTGTTCTGCAGTGACCAGAGGGACTCCTTTGACCTTGGTGGAGTTACCTTGATTTACCTGAAGGAAACAGCAGAGCCCATCCTGATAAATTCAGTCTGGTTTATGGCTCTGCGTATGAGAGAAAGGGAAGTTCGGGCCTGCAGTCCCCAGGGCTGCTTTGGGGGCTGACTGTCAAGGTGTGTTTTTTATTGTGTGTACTGCTTGTCTGATGATAGGAACTAAATTGAGAAGAGGCTCATTTCTCACAGGCCACTGAGCAACCAGAATGTGCTAACTGTCATACGTAGGAAGCACTCAGGTGTCGGGATTGTCAAGAGAGAAAGTGCAGTGCTTTTTATTAACTGCAAGAGCAATCAGCTCTGTCTGGGTCTGCTCAGTCTTGTGGAAACACATAGTTCACACTGGGCAATGCTCAGAGGCTTAACACAGGTATCAACACTGTGCCTGCGGTAATAACTTCACATCAGAGCTGTTGCATTACAGACTGTTGCATAGTCACAACTGTACTTGTGCTGCTTGGTAGTCTGATCCCTTGAAGGCATTTGCTAAGCCTGAATAGGCTGAAAATTGCAGGACTCGATTGCATATTTAGAATGGATTTTGTCTTGCCCTCTGAGGTGCTGCGCAGCGTTTGCAAAGGCTGCGTGCACCCGTCTGCTTGGCGTGGTGCCCTGCTCAGAGGCTGCTGTGCTGCTTCATCCTCAGCTCTGAGCAAATGCAGCTGCTGGCAGGATTTTGGAACAGAGAATTCAGCCAGGCAGAGAGGTGCGTGGCAGAGGGACCCTAAAAAGAAAGAGGGTGATGAATATTCAAGAACAGATATGAAGGGGCTTTGAGCAACATGGTCCAGTGTGAGATGACCTTCTGCTCATTGTCTGCCTGCTCATGGACTAGATGACCTCAAGCGTGGTCCTTAAGTGTCCCCTCCAACCCAAACTATTCCATGATTCTGTGAAGATTATTACAAGACACTTGTAGGGTTGTTTTCCTCAAATTAAGTTCAGGTCCACTGACTCCTTCTCTGGAGGATGTGAAAATACCCTCAGATTTCAAGGGGAATTCAATCTGATCTTGATCTGAATTTGGCTAACTTGAATTGAACTAAAATTGGGTTAGATTCAAACACAATTTAAAAAATCAAATTACGCTTTTGAAAAGTGTTTCTAGCAGCAGTGTTGATGCCATTTAATGGTGGCAAAAAGGTCAGGTGTCATCCAGGTTTCATTTGCATTCTGACGCTGTATCACTGGTGGACTCTGTGAGAGGTGCTCAGAGACTTTCTTTTCTCAGCTGGGACATCTCCAAACATGACCCAAAGCCATGATCACAAGCAGATCCCTGCAGCATGTGCAGAAAAGAGGTCAACTATCCCTCAAATCCCTAAATTGCTTCCACACTGCCTAGGGCTTATCAGAACCCGTATAAAAGGTTCAATCTGTGCCGAGGAGTTCCTACATCTGTAAGAGCTGCTACACTCAGGAAGCACCAGAAGTGGGGGAAATCTCTAACCTGTTGCCTCAACTGGGAGTTGTCTGCCCGAAGTGATGGGTCTATTACATTTCCCTAGCACAAAATCAGCTCACAATTAAATATATATGTGCGGGCAAAGTTCCAATCTGTTTACTTCCCTGCTCTACCCAGGGAGAGCCCTGAGAACAGCATTAAAACAAGAGGCCAGCTGGGCCAACAGAAATGTTCACGGCTGGCTGCAGTGCAGCACTTAGTTGCAAGCACAGAAAATAGCCCACTACATCAGAGAGAGAAAAATGAAATACACCAGGCATAAAGCTCCTCAGTGCCTGAGCAGCTCCTTTTCACATGGACAGGGGTGCTCAGCATCCCTCCCTGGTGCCTCCAGGGTACAATGCTGCCTCGTGGTGCTTGGGGAAGTGCCCAGCCCCAGAGCCATATATTCCCCCAGGTTATGGGATGGGATGCATGTTTGGAGGACAAGTGAAGTGACACATCCTGTCACCAGAGCAGGGTCGGTCAGTTGCATAGCAGTCTGTGCCCTCAGCCGGTGCTTCAATGTCAAAGGTATTAAAGCTGGTTATTTTCAGCGCTGTGCCAAGTGCCGTGCAGGCTTGTTCCTCCCCTACCCCCATTCTAATTAAATTTATAGGCAGCAACTACGAGCTGGGCTAAGTGTGGAGCTGTCAAGTTAAGAGAGGGGCACCAGCGCTGCAAAACCCTCCAGCTGGAAAGACAGAGTTTCTGATGTTGCTGTATTTTCTGGAAATTATCGCTCCAGTCTCATCTCTCATGTATTTCCCCATATATCTCATCTCTCTGTGTGTCTCTCACATACCCAGGTGCATGCACACACGCAGAGGCATGTGCCCACTCTCTGAGTTATGTGCTATAGTGCCTCGATTTGGTGGATTACCCCTGTCTTTACAGGAATATATACAATAGAGCTGAGGGCTCTATCCTTCTGCCAGCTATATCAGCGTAAGGCAGGCAGTTCCAGCAATGAAAATGCCTCATTTAACCCTAGACACAGACAATTCTGATTTTCAGTGGAGCTGGTGGGTACAGCAGGTTTGCAGCTCTCAACTGAGGGTCCTGTGACTGTGTGGTGCAAAGTCTGCGCCTCATCCACCACCATGAGACTTGTCAGAACAGGGCTTTGGGCATGTCCTTGATTAACTGGGACAATCTTGGTCACTGCTCCAAGACTAATTTCTCCAGAAAGGCACAAAACTGAGGTCTTAACGTGGTTTACAGGGAACATTTCCTACAGCTTTTAACTTTACATAAGACTATCCCTGCAGGCCTCAGTATCTCAGAGGAACTCTGATTGTGCCTGAGTGATGCCTCCACAGACAACCTTAAGGAATGAGGCAGTCCCTAGGACCTCCAGGATACTCACTTTTGTCTCTTGAATTGTTCTTCAGGGGTTCCCCTGACCTGGACTGGGAGAGTTGATAAGATTGAGGTGAATGATTTATAAGGGATTGAAGGATAAAAAAAATTCTTTTGGTAGAACAGGGAACCTGCAAGAGGTGCTGAGTGTCCACAAAGAAAGGGAGAGAATATAGAGTTCTTTCAAAGACAGGCATTAGGTTTTCCCTGTTACTCTTTGCTGGTTTTGGTAGGCAAAAAAAAAAAAAAAAGAACAAATGGAAGTAAACAGTCCAAAACTTCATGGCAGATAATGTTAGAAAATCTTTCTTTAGGTGCTGTGGTGGGTGATGCAGAGAATCAGGTGCATGTGATGCCTTGGTACCATCTTTAAGTAAAATCTAAAGAGTGGGGATTGGGTGCAATTTAGGGCTCCTCAGGAATGGCTTAAGTTTTAAGATGTTTTGAGAGACAACCTGGAAAACTTTTCATCCCTTTCTCACCCACAGAGGGGATAATTAATGCTGCAAAATGGAGCAGGTGATGTGTTCCCCTTTCTGATGTCAGGGTCTTATTTTAAGGTCAATGACTGAAAGCACTGCTAGTGCCAGCTGAGCTTTGTATCTCTTCCTCAGATTTTACACACCAAGGACTCTTAAGACCAGGCACATTCATTAGTTTAAAAGAAGACATAATTACCCATCCAAGCTCACCATGTTCCATTTCCTCCTAACCTTGTTCACCTAAGTAGGTGGCAATGAGTGTATTTGCTAACTGGTGATTACCAAATCAGTTGATTGATAAACCTTTTTCAGAATAACTTTTAGGGGAAAAAAGTAAAGTTGATAATGAGTTGATCTTTTACTTCAACATGGTGAAATTTTTATTAACTTAACTTGAGCCAATGGATTAGGGTGAGAAAGGAGACACAGAGAGAGAGAGCTTGTATTCCCTTGAACTCATACTGCAACAGTGGCAAACATGGGAAAATTTCCAAATGCCCTTATATTTTTAAATCCACATTAATTATAAATCCACTTATTCTTTGTAAAGGCAGGGTCTGCAGCCTTGTTGGGGGAGGGAATAGGGGGTCATGTATAAATTGTCTCCCAAGGACCCTACTGAAATTTCCATAGTATTCGCCATATGACACTGATGTGTGAAAATTGACATGAAGATTTGAAAATTGGGACTGAGGGAGACCAAGCATAAAATAACTTCAATTTTGCGTTCTCTCTGTCTCTCAGAGGAATAGTGCAGTGGACTGACCAACACAACACAAACAAGTGAAGGGGAGAGAAAAAAATATTCAGGGAGAAGGATAGTAGTTATTAAAGAGAAAACACACTCCTCACTCACAGAGAGAAAGGATGATCAATGGATTTAGTCACAGAGAAATTCAAGCAGAAAATTGCTGCTGTTTTTTATCTGAGAGGCAGAAAGTTTAACCAAACCAGAATTCTCTCAACTCACACCCAAGGCAAACAGTGAAGAAAACCACTGTGTTTTGGAACAGTGGGAGAACTCTGTTTGTGTGCGTATGTGTAAATTTTTGTTTGCGATTTTTCAAATGTTATGATGCCAAATAAACTGTAAGGTAGAGTCCTCACCTCCAGAAAAGAGCTACATTTTATTCTAAGTCTACTCTTTCACTTTTTATATGATTCTAAATATGATTTTTCAGAATTAAGTTTTGGTATTTTGGAGCCCCCTGCTAACACTTGCGTACACCAAACCCAGCTTTAGGATGGGCTCCTTAGTCCTCCCAATAAACAGATCACTTTGCAAAGGCAGAAGGTACCAAAACATCACTGGCCTATGGAAATAACACCAAAATTCCTCTCCCGAATTATAACTGCAGATCAGGAAATAGATACCCATAATATTCTTAGCACTGACTAATAGTTCACATTTTTGGGTTATTGGTCAAAATGTCAATAGGTTAGAAACTCTCTTTGAACACTCAGCAGGATCATCCAGCTCTGCTGTGTTGCACTGCAGACAAATACCTGCCCTACCTGCAAGACGATGGGGCTTTGGCAAAACCAGATTTGTCTTAAACTTGGTCTTAAAATTCCACATCCATTTTCTCTGTTTTCAGAGGCACTCAACACTCACCATCACCATGAGCATTGGAGAAGAGTCCTGTTGTTACTGCTGCCATTTCCATTTTGGGTCACAGGTTGTTTCCTGGTCCTTGTTATCCCAAAGACACCTGAAAGGCAATGGAAGTGCAAGTCTGTGCATTTCTCATTGTGTATGGATAGAGGCAGAGGTGAGACAGGCATGTAGACCATGGCTTTAGGTTTAAAACTACCCGTTCTCTAGCTGCTGCAAGTCCTGAGGTCATTCTCAGGCTGTGCAGTCCTGAACCCTCAGCTGTCTCCCGCCAGCCTATTTTTCTCGGGATTACTTACTTTATTTTATTTAGCTTTGTGGCACATAAGGTTCCTTGTGCTCGCTGATACGATGATCTACAAGAGTGCCGTTCACATGCTATGGATCTCATTTATTATGAAGTGAAGTATATAATAATGAAAAATAGCTGCAGCTATTCCTCCTCTCTCCAGGGTATCTCAGCACCCTTATGGATGACCGCACACACAGGCAGCTCCATAGAAACAAATGGAGGGGAAATGGCAGCACACAGCTCCGAGCTGGAGGACTGAGTGCCTTTGGTCTGGAGCACGCTTGATCCATAGCTCCTGTTGAGGGCACATTACAGAGAGCACTGAAAAAATATATATATTTTTTGCAACAGCGTGCCTAGATGTGGAGCAGATTGGCCATGTAGGAACTGGGGAGCGGGCAGAGAAGAGAATTCTCTATTACAGCAGCCCCTAGGAAGCATTTGTCAATAAACACCTTGAGGATTTTCTATAGAGTCCAAAGCAAAATGCCCCATGATTCACAGTCCAACACAAGAGCTGCCCATCATTGACTCTTAATGCTCTACTGAGCATGAAAACAACAGCATGGAAACAATATGAAAAGGCCTTGCAGGTAATTTCACAGGGTAACAAGAAATGCCAGGCTTATTGTAATTACTGGCACTGGTGACAACAGAGTTAGTTTAATTTAAATGCTGGGACCTTTAGGGCAGCTTCTGTGCTTCACACACTGCCTGGATTTTATAAATTTTGTGCTTTGACTCATTTGATGTAGTTACATAAAATTAGGTGATTTGAGTTGCACTCAAAGTGTGCTTTTGAACTTCTTTCCACACCTAGGAAAACTAGGATAATATATTTAAATAATAATTTTAAAAATTGGAAATTTGCCTGATGATCACCGATTCCAGTATCTGAGGCTTTAAATAAAATCATGAGAAAACTACAAGAATTCACAATACTAGAACAATAACAAGGGTGATGTTATTAATAACGGTTTATTATCATGTAAATAGAAAATACAATGCAAGGCCATAGTATCTAATGATTTCATTACTTTCTTTTACAGCCTGTTGCAATACAGTGGCCATAAGGCAGTATTGACTTGAACTATAATTTTGTAATGTGTCTGTCTTTTATTTAAATTCTTACATCTCTTTGTACTGTGCCTGAATATGGCAAGGTTGATGCCATCTCCCTTTTAATGAACCCACATCGTTAAGTTACTTCTAATTTACAAAACTGTGTGATCAGAATATAGCACAATACTTCTATTAGCACTTTCAAATCACTCAGGAAACCATTCTAACAATTATTTCTTCACTCTAATAATAAAACTAATACTTATAATGTATCTGCTTCCTGGGTTTTATTTCAAATACTCTTTAAAGGACCTGAATTTCTCACCTTTAGAACTCTCTTAGTTTGTATGATATCTTTGGTAAAGACCCACTCATTCCAATACAAAGGTGATTTAAAAAAGATTTTCCTTACTTATTTATGTATAATCACAGTACAGATTGCATCAAATGCTTTAGAATGTAGGTATAAAACACTTCTGGCTGGTTTCATGCACTTGGGAGATAGTCATCTCCCTGTGAAGTCTGAGATGAAATATTCAAATAAGAAGAAAATAAAAAGGATAACACCCACCTTAAAAAGGTCTTCAGAAGCCTGCTGGGCAGAGTTTGAGGAGGAAAGATAGGGACTATATACTGCCATTTTTGAGAAGGGATGGAAGAATCACCTCGATTACTACCATGGAGAAATGTTTCCAATGTTGCTTTTAACTCCAGAGCTATAGTAGCAAATACTTTGCAAGCTGTTCTGAAAATTTTAACTAGAAAAGTGATATTCACAAAAGCAAAAAAGACAGTTATAGGCCATTGGGTGCAGTGTAATTGGCACTCGGCCCCAGCCACAGAGGTTGGAAGCTCTCTCTGAGTTTGACACAGGGCATATATTGAAGTTGGAGGCAGTTTAGTGAAAGCTCATTTTCTTGGACTATATGGTTCTGTCAAAATGCAAGTGCTTCACGAACAGCTTCAGAAATAAAGATGGAAGAATAAAGTTCCCACAATTCTGAAATGTCCACTTTTATCAGTTTGGAAATTGAGTTTGGGGTTTGTGTTTAGTTTTTATATATGTGCATTTTAAATAGTTTAATATCTATATATGTGAAAACCCCCCAGTCTTAGATATACAAATATATAGTTTGATATATATGTGGTTTTTCTGTATGTGTGAAAATATATACACTTATATATAAACATCTTTTCCTTTATTGGAATTTTTGGAATAGAATTTTCCCTTATTGGAATATTTCCCTTATTGTACAATTATTTTAAAAGCTGAAAAGCAAAATAAAACACTGTTTGTAAAATGGATAATCCAAAACTTCAAATATCTCTGAAGGGAAAGGATTATTTTTCAAATTATTTTGTAAGTGCTGATCTGCAATAGATTAATCAGACCTTTTCATTCAGAAACAGAAAGTGAAGGAAGAAACTATCTGATTAATCTTAAGGTATATGTCATGTGTAAAATCAATTAAGTGGAGAGAAGAAACAGCCAAACAGCCCTTCTTGGTTTGTAGGCATCTTTTTTTTTTTTTTACAGACAGACAAGTCTTCTTAAGGACATTCTTGATATCTTAATACCTCAATCTTGTTCAGTGTCATTTCTGAATGAGACCATTGTTGAGGCAACAGTGAGTTGCATAGCTCCATCAACCTTCTTTAATTTGCTTGGAGATTATGGGAAAACCTCTATAAATCAGTTTTATGACCTCATGAAAAACTTACAGTTGTATGGCATCACTTGCATGAATTATGAGATAGCCACAAAAAGGACCAAAGATGTCAAGGACACCAAAGTGAAGCTTTATGTACCCTGGGACATGGTAGCACATGTCACAAATCTACACTTGGTAGAAATATCTAAGGCAGACATGGAAGCTAAAACTCTCTGTGTCTCCTAAGCATGAATCAGGACTTGGAAAGGCTGGGAAGGAATTATTAAAATAATCTTGATGAGAGTCTTGATGAGAGTCTGAAGATGTAGCAATTTAATTCTTCATCAACATTAAAAAAAAAGGAAAGAAAGCAGAATGTGCACAGAAAAATGTACTTAATGAGAAAAGAATGCAGGTCAAATACTGTTTTTCTTATTCAAAAAAATGTTATATAATGTCTTTTGTTAGAGACTTTATACAGCCTGAATATGCTGCAGCTGTAGCCACATATTCAGTATGTTCACAAAATAGACCTCCAGTTGCTCTTTCCTGGAGTTCCTTCTGCTTTAAAATTACATCTCAAAGTTTTTCTCATATTTGTCAAAACCTAATCCAATCATCACTGAACTTTATCTTGCTTCATGGTACTGTAAGCCTAAAGCAAAGCCTGAATTTTGCAAATTGAGTTGAAAGCCTCAGAGAAGAACACCTGGAGGTCAGGCTCTTTGTAACATTAAAAGCAGAGATAGACACACATACCATGATTATCAGTTAGGTGTTTCCGTCAACACTAAAACGTTTCACAACATCAAACTGATTTTGACACTGCTGCTTTTTGGAGGAAAACTAGAAGATTCTGACTGTGCTAAAGAACCCATGCCAACTTTTTGAGGGGACGCAGTATTTGACTTTACATTTAAATTTTCTATCATATAATAGAGAATTTTTTTTTTTAAATTAACCCAAGTAAAATATTCTGGTTTTGTCAAAACATTTCTTTCCTTTATTGACACCAAATAACTCTTATGATATTTCCTGGCATGAGCACTGACTGTTTCCATTGTCACTCCATCCAGAAGGAGCCAGGCTCCCAAATCTCAACCTCCCTGTGTTAAATGAAATGTTTATCTTCCACCAAGTACTGATCAGCCTAAACATAACCCTGCTGAGATTTGCCAGGGTAGATGAGGCAGAAGGTCCTGGGCTCAGCCAGAGTGAGCCCTGACCAGGCTGATGTCCTGTCACCTTTCCTGTGTCCCTTGTGCTCGTGGAGGGGACACAAATGCAGCTCTGCAGCACCTTTGGAGGGAGGAGATTGCTGATGCTGTGCTGGCTGTGCTACATCAGTGCCCTGCAGCCACTAAAGGTGAGTCTGATACTATCTCCTCCCACCTTTTCTCCTTTCTGTCTTCACTTCAGATTTTCCTAGGACTGCTCTTATACCTTAGAGCCAAACAGACTTTCAGTCCAGGAGAGAAGCAGCCAGTGAATACAAGATATCTGGGCCCAGTGTTGTAAACTAAATTATCCCGTTTGCTATTTTAGAAGGGCTTTAGAGAGCTGAGATGGAGAGACAGCCTTCACCTTCCTCCCCTCCCCTGGCCTGTTCAGCATGATATTCCTACTAATTCTCTAACTCAGGTCCTGCTGTTTGAGTCTCTCCTCTCTTTTTCCTCCTCTGCCATTATTCCAGGTGGTTACTCATTGTTTGACTCCCCCCTGAGTGTCACCAGGCTGCTGCCAAAAGCTCTTTCCTTTCCTGTTGTGCTCACTCTTTCTCTTTTTTTCACTTTTAATCTCAGCCCTCGGTGAGGTGTGCTGAAAAGTCATGATGAAGCATTCAGGATGTTAGAAAGTAAACTGCTGGAAGAGGTCAGCAAGAGCAGAAACCAATAAAGCACAAGAAGGAAGTTTGATATGGACGAACAAAGCAATTGGTAATGATGTGAAATAGTTGGGTCAAACAAGGGCTGTGCACGAATGGAAAGATTCACCTCCAAACATCTGAAAAGTTTACCTAACCTGCTTCTCCTTGACAGGAGCTGGTCTGTTGCTGTGAACCATTGCTAACAGCTTTATACCCTGCTTTATTTGCACACCTCAACACCCACATGAGCATTTGGCCATCAACAGCAGGGTGGATTCCTTTCTTCAAAAGAAACTCCTTAAATCCTATAAGCCTCCCGTTTCCTTTTCTTTTCTCTTCATTGCTGCTTATTACCTGAAAGGTGTGATTTCAGACTAAGTTTCCAATATCCTTTCTTAGCACCAGTAAAGCCATTAAAAATCTGATGTATGGCATTGTTCAGTGTAGAGGTGATCTTGGTAAGCTCCTACTTAGTCAGAGAGCAATCAGACACTGCAGGTCCTACTAGAGAGGGCAAAATTCCCAATTGGCCAGACCGGGGAGATTTGCTTACAAGTGGAGGGTGCTTTTTTTAGATGGATTTCACGTCTGAATTCCCCAAACTGACCCACGAAAAGGTGAGGGGGAAAACAAACAAACAATCAAACCAAGAGGGACAGGAAAAAGAGAAGAATCAACTGTCAGATCAGATTAATCCATTTTTTGAAAAAACAAGGTTTTTTTTTTTTAATAGATAGTGAAAACCAATAGCAATATGAGACATTTTGGGCACAGCATTTTTGGACTGTCTCATCTCCCTTCCTCCCTTCTGAGGGGGCAGCAGTACAAGAGGGGATGTATTTCTTCTCCTTCAACACTTGTGAGCCAAGGCTCTTTTCTGGCTTTGCTCTTGGTACAGCTCAGGGGAAATATTTTCATGAAATTTCCTCAGAAAGTGAAGAACTCCCTGTTGGGCCGTACTGTCTCTGTGTTGTTGCTGACCTCCTCTGAGGAAGTGTTCTGGCATTTCCACAATGGCTGAGGTACACTGACCTGAAGGGAACAAAATTCCTAGAGCCTGGCTCAGATGGCAAATTGGACAGGACTTTTCCCTTCTCTGGGAAGGCAGCCAGACTTCCAGCTGCAGCCTGGGCCACCTCAGTGCAGACCTAGAGGGCATGTTCCTAGACCTCAATGAGAGCAGCCTTTATTAAAAAGAGAATTACAATATTAATAGGAAAAATATTTTGCTGCTAATGACAAAGAACTCAGTTTCTTCATATTTGGACACAGTTATATTCTCAACTATGCCAATCTCAATATTATCTCAGATAGATACTTGTTCCCAGGAGGCCCTTAGGGGAGTGACCTTATGTCCCTCTACCTTTGATAAACCACTGCCTGCATGCATATAAATCAATTAACACCATCAGCTTATGCTAATTTTGAATTTAGATGGCATGCTGGAAATAAACAGGCGTGTTTATGTCTGTCTAGAAAGAGACCACAATAACAATCTTCCTCCTTCCCCTATGTCCAAACACAAATACCCCCACACCCAGTACACAGGGATATGGAGATCCAGCAAACCCTGGACTTCAAGAAGCCTTCATTTAGCTGCCTGTGCTCTCTATTTTCTAGGGCAATTTGAACAAACAGAGCAGCCAAAATAACACCGTGCAACATATAAACATCCCTTGTCAGCCATTTGCTTTCTGGTTTGCTACTGTGTCATTCCCATTCCTGCTTTTGTTGTTGTTCTGCTATTGCTTTCTTTAATTTAGGGTACTCTGAGGGATGTGATGTTACCAGACTGGGGAAAAAAAAGACATTTAGAAGTGGAAAAAATTACTCTGTTCATGAATACAGCTTCCTTTTTATCATAGCCTGACTATCCACAAGAAATAGCACATCACAGCCTCCCCCACGACACCACAGAGCATGGCTTACTGGTATGAATGGTCAAGAGCCATGCTGAAGTGTTGGGTCCAAACAAGAGCAGCTGGAAACACATCCAGGAGTGAGTTGGAGCCTTAAGACAGAGGATGATCAAAGGATCAACAGCCTTTGTGATCACACCAAATGAAAATTGCCCTCTTCACCTCTCCCCAGGCAGGCAGGTGAATGGTTCATAGATGGTGGCCAAGGCACAACAAGCAGACAGCCAAGAAGATTTAAGGCCCTCCAAGCTCAGCAGCAAAATGTGCTTCCTTCTGGAGGACTTCTCCTTGCCCAGGCTCTGTCTGTGCCTGGACAATGAGTGGAGAATGAGGGTGTTATTTGTAGAGCAAAACACATCAGTATTTGACATGTTTTAGTGCAAGACGTGCAGAACTGTGTGTTGAGGATCTATTCTCTGCCATTGACATATCTTCATGATAAACATATTCATGAACTAGGGGTAATTTTTATTTCTGATTAAAGCTGTAAGCAGGCACAACTCTTTCCCAGTTGACAGCTCTGGGCAAGGAATGGATATGGCAGAATTGTCTAAAATACAAGTCAAGTTAATTTCCTTGGATCCTGCAATTCTCATCAACATGGGCATTTTCTGATGGTCTGATTTACTTACCAGCAGTGCCCAGCCTTCTATGCCAAGGCAAAGAAAAACAGAGGACATATGCTGAAAAATTTGTAACATGGTCCCCTAATCAAGTGCTGGCTCCATCCTGTATCCTGTTATAAATTGTAATCTACATTGTGTCTGCTATACACATGTCATTATTCTTTCCTCTACTCTCCCTGATTGCATTTAAATACTTTTTTAAAGTAATTATTGGTTCTCCTATTATTTATATGTTGCTTGGTTTGGTGGTTAAGTCCTTTTCTTTTAGCAGAGAGACCCAAGGTAACTTTTATTCTTCATATCCGAGGAGCCAATTAATTTCCAGCATCCTCCAATGCCATCCCAATAAAGAGAGTCTATTGTAGCCATTTTTCCTTCCACGAGGAGACCAGGGTGTTGAACTAGTCCTGAATCCAGTCTTAGCTCTACTCCATGGTTGAGGTAGTCAAAGGATGGTGTCAGCTGAAACCCTGACTGCTCTCCTGATTATTGTGTGCTGCTTTCCTCATTGCTTTTCTGTTACACTAAGAGTATCTGTGTAGCACTTTCACTCTCAGCCCAAAGCGAGCATTTCTGAGCAGTATTACAATGAGTATATCCATGACTGGAAAGGGAAAGCTGAGGGGCGCTTTTATTTTTAATGAGTTTTTAGTTATTTTTAATATTTTTGCCATAGACTATTTTTTTTTCTTTCTCTTTATAAATCCACAGAATACCTTTGAAATTATCCATCTTCAATTTAAAACTGCTGGGGGTTAAACTGACCCCAGCACGGCCTGGAGCAAGGAATTAAAACACCTCAGCAGCTTTCATGGGAACAGGTGTCCTAAAAAGAGAGATAGACACAGGCTCACCCTGGACACAGCCCCTTTATAAATAACAGAGCTCCAGCCCTCTTAAATATCCTCCATAAGTCTCCTGAGGAGTTTTAGGGATATTTAGTTATATTCATTTAAGGCTGGGCAATCAAGAAGCGTCCTTGCTGCTTGGGGGCAGAGGAGCAGCACCAGCATCAGGCACACAAAGACAGGTGGTTGTTTTGATGCCAAAATTATTTTTTGCCTTTACTTTTATATACCTTTTACACAGTTCTGTGTATCTACAAGCATTAGCCTGCATGCTTGTAACCCTTCACTTAGTCTGGTGCTTAGTGTTCTGTAAATGTTCTGCAGGCTCTGAGACTGAACACCCCAGAACTGCAGAGCCAGGGAGACCAAACATTTTATTATCTTGAGAAGCCAAGCCCTCTGGTAGGACAGATCTGTAAACTAGAGGTGAGCCCACCCCTGCCCCATTATTGGGCTCCTTTGTTAGATATGCTGATGTGTAATGTCTATAACTTGTGCATGTGACTGACGGGGTGTGTGCATTGCAACACTGTCACCTGGGTGAAGTGGATGCATCCAAGAAGATCTTAATTAAAAGACCGAGGTAATAACCCTCAACCCTCTAACCATGTCTAGCTTCATATTTCTAACACCAGGAAAAGGCACCAGTTTAGGGTGGAGAAGCAGCATTTACAGTGCTCTCTGCCCTTACACCTCTCTGCGCTCTGTGCCTTGCCCTGCTTTTGTCAAACTGCTGCCTCTCCGTGTGGGGGAAGGCAGGACTGTGCAGGTGGCTGTGTTCGCCAGGCCAGGCAGAGTGATGTGGCTGGAAGCTGGCCCAGTCCCGGCGCTGCTTTACGCCATCCCAGCTGGTGGCACTGCATCATCACTGGGCAGGGGCCTTGGCGCTGGCCAAGGGGGAGGGCAGGGATCAAGCACGAGTCAAGGTCAGCAGCACGAGCAGTGATGCAAGGGGGAAATGCATCACAGGCAGTGGGGAGCTGGGTTCATGCTGAGCCCAGGAGCAGCTCAGAGAGGATGCTGTGAATGAGGGACTACCCGGCCACAGCCACAAAACTGGGCTTTTCTGTCCTTGAGAAACAGGGAGAACACGAGGCATCCTCCAGGCAGCAAAGCGCTGATCAGAACAGACTTCTAGTGAGGAGCGCGCTGAACTGGAAGGCAAAGAGGTCTGGCATTGGCAAAAAACATATAATGAAGTGTAAAGTGTGAAGTCTTGCTGGCCAGTGGCACGAAAATGCTCTGTTTGTGCATCTAATAGGCGTGGGACACACATATGGTGGTAGTAGTTGAGCCTTCCCATCTGGCACTACTGATTAATCAAGTGCCGCTAAACCAAGGAAACCTCCTAAAATTTCCATGGGCAAGAGCTGAGAGTGTGAGAGAAAGTAAGACAACTCCAACTGTGTCGGCAGAGGCTGTGCTTGATGCTAACAGGTGGTGACGAACACTGCGTGATTTAGAGCTCAAAGGGGAATAGGAATCTGAAAGGTCAAGTATCATTCCAAAACACTGACAGACTTTGGGACCTGAACCTTCTGGCTTGAGGTCTTCCAGGACAGAGCAGTACACAAAAATGGGGACTGGAAATGGAGAAATCAGCTCTAATTCAGCATTTGCTGCCTTCAAGAACTCTTCAATACAAATAGCTAAAAAAGAAATTAGTAGCTCACCTGATGTGCCAACCTCCTTGAGAATGAAGAACAATACAAAGTGTGCTTTTGTTCAGATCTTACGCCAGTTTTCAAATCCCGTTCCTTGATATCAGTAGCACCTTGCTTCTTTTATACTTTAAGTTGCAGTGACATCCATACCCATACTCTATACAAATGCTGATTGCAGGATGAAGACTGGCAAAACTAGGATCTACAGGTGATTTATGAATGCAATTCAGCATCTCTTGTTTATAAACAGCCTGGTTTGCTGAATTGCTGCATGCATCATTCCCGCGAAGATACACGGAGGTCTCAGGTGCCCTGCACACAGCAAGAAATCTGCAAGGCACCAAGGAAGTAAAGGAGGAGAGGTGGAGTAAATTAAATAGAAGCTCTGGAGAAGAGAAAATTCGTTTCCCTGAATCTGAAGGACTGAAGTTCAGTGATGGAAGGAACTCACTGGCCTGGCAAGCCTGGATGCTGCCACAGAAAAGCACTTTGGGACTGCCTTAGTCCTGTCCCCAATATCTTTAACAATTATACACCTTGTTCTCCTCAAGCACAGAACTACCTTGAAAATAGTATCCCTCTTATCCCTCTTACCGTCAATATTAAACAGTAATATTAACCAGCCAAGGCTTTCCTACTGAACCCAAATAAAATGTGATCAGAATTTGAGTTGATGAAGATCTGGTGGGGGAACTGCACAGAACAGAGAAGGAGTAGTTTTCTTTTTCCATTGTGTCAGAATGAACACCCTGAAAAGAGGACGGTGCAGCTTTAATATTAAAAAAAAATGAAAGAAGGAAAGAAAGAAAAAAAGAAAGAAAGGTGCCTCAGTTGTCTCGGCAGCTGATCAACAAAGGAGCAGTCGTGAGCTGTAACCTCTTGGAGCTGCAGTCTGGAACATGACACATGTCAGGCTATGATAAATGGTGCGGAGTGTGTGCAATTTCAAGCGCAATGCCCTTGAGATGCTCAGGACCCCGATCGCAAATGTTATTGTTAAATTAAACCTTAAAGGAAGGATTGGGAAGGGGAGGGGTGGGTTTGTGCATGTGTGCGTATGCGTGTGTGTGTGTATTTATTTATATATATATGGATATATGAAATGCATAGAAGAGAAGGGGAAAATGGCAAGGTGAGGAGAGAAAAACTTTATATTTCTTTTAATTGAACCGTGCATCTTCTAGGTCTGGTTGAGCTATGGGAGAACTTCAGGCAGGGTTTTTGTGTCCTACAGGCATCTTATTACTTTTGCACCATCACAATTTGATAGCTAGAGATCAGCTAAAGTAGGCAGGTGCAAGATTGGAAAACAGGTAAATAAATAAATAAACACATGCCACAGATGTGCAGTTTCTCTAGGTCAAATGTTCTGAGTCCAGGTTCCTTTGAATCCAAATGAGTGAAATTTCAGAGAGTACTGAGTGCTAATTTTTGGGAGCTGATGGTTTCTGAGGGCTTGTTTGTTAGTTGGGTTGTTGTTTGATGGTGTAAGTTTGTTCTTTCTGAGACAAATACTCACTCTTATAAGGTGCTCTGAGAAAGAGGCAACTTTCACATCCACAACCCACTGTGAGGACTGTGGGAGTTAATTTTGCAAGTCCTCCAGGCAGACTTCACCCCCAGCCTGCAAGAACGGCCCAACACGCAGCTCGCTGCCTCTGTGGTGTCAGTGTCCATTTTCCCATGGTTTTGGAATGGGACTGGCTACAGAGGTAGTGTTTTAGAAAAGAAATCGCAGTAGCATGAATGGTCAACAGGTATGGAACAATGAGCGAGAAACAAAGCAACCTCTCTCATATGCTGAATAACCTTTTGCCAGGAGGGGTGGCAGGTAGGGCTCCACGAGCCTTACCCTCTGAATTTTGCATCACGTGGGTGCTGTGGAGAGCGGGGACTGGATCTCCTGGGCTCCCATCTCTGCAGCTTCCAGGCACTTCCTTGCTTCCTCTAAAAAGATGAGAACCAATGTGCTCCTACCTTGATGTTGTCTCTGGTCATTCTGGACCTGAATCTGCTCCTCTCTCCTCTTCCTTCTACTGCCTATTTAGTATCGTCTTCCTTCCATGTGCAGAGTTTAACTCACACAGATTCCTCAGAAGTCCTCTCTTTACTTTCTCCCTTTCCCCACTCCCTCCCCCACCACATCCATGCTAAGTGCAATTAGTGTAGGCAGTGCAGGAAACACAGGGGAGAGCAGAGCTGTAAATGAGAGGGAGGACATGGAGTGGGTGAGGTTTGGGGTGGGGGGAGCTGGAAAGTGTTCAAGGGGAAATGCTTGTATGGCTCACATTATTGAAGGGAAGAAAGAAGCAATGAACAACATAAACTGGAAAAGGAGATGGGGAAAGCCTTTAAATCACGATGAAAAGTAAATTCAAACAAACAGTAAAAGGTAACTAAGGACTTGCAGTGACTCATTTAGCAAGATATATTGTTTGTTGGAATTTTTACCAGGTACAAGACAAACCCACTGGTTGGGAACAACCAGCATAAGAGACCTCCATGACCTGTTTAAAACACTTAGGACAAGGAAAACAGGGAGCAAAGATCTGGCTGCACCAGCAGTAATCCATCTGCTTATTGCTCCTCGTTGCCTCCATAGTGACTCATTGTTCATTAAACCCTTCAGAGTGTCATGACAGCATTAAAACCAAGGTTCAGATTTGGGAAATATAACAAATTCAAAGAACATATTAGATACCAAATACTAAGATTATTATTTTTAGACGCATCTTACGAACATCCTACAGCTTGTTTTGTACTTTTTGGCTACTGTTGCCTAGCGTCCAGGAAAAGTCAAGTCCTTTTTCGGTTCTTTGGAACATTTTCCCCGTGTTTCTTGTTATTAAAGAAAATAAACATTAGACAAAAGCGGGCTTTATTATATCTATAAATAATTCAATGCAGATGGATTCATGGAAAATACCAGCAGGCAAATTTTCAGAGAGAAAGAAAGAGAGGGAAAGTCTAAGGTTAGATGGTGAGGAAGCAGAAAGAATGAACCAGCAAGAAACTGCAAGATGTGATGAGAAGAATAGACACAAACAACAAGGTAATTAACTGAGGGTAACCTTGGAAAGACAACTCAATCTCTTTTGAAAGTTTGTATCCTTTAGTTAGGAGCTGAGTGCTACAGAGGAAAAGAAGGCATTTGCTATGTGTCTAGGGAGGGTACCAGAAACTTGCATCTAATCATCTCTCTTACCTCTCCTAACTTTTCCTTTTGGGGACAGGTGGCAGGTGATGGTAATGTTGAGATGATTATTTAATGATGTGTCCCTTCTTTATGACCTTTCACCGGATCCTGTGGACTTAAAACCCTGTTGGGATGAATGCTTGAAAACCTGTTGATATTCAGTGTTCTGTCTCATCTTAAAACATCTCTTGCATTACTACATGGAAGGTTATATGAAATGAGCATTGAAAAAATGTTTGGCCTATAGGTAGGAGGAGCTAGTGAATAAATAAGTGGTGGGAAGGAAGAAGGGCATTTTTAGGAGGAATGGAGCAGCTTTGCTTGGCTGCAAACAGACGTTTCTAAGCCACCAATTTTTGCTGATGTTGCACCAGAAAAGCGTTCCTTGAGGCATTGCTTCTGCCAGGCAAAGTGGAATAAAAGCCAGTTAAGAACTCAGCTGGAATCATTGAAGCAAACATAAAGCAAAACCCCCTGTTAAATAGGATTCCTCCCTGCTCCATGTAAGACACACAAGGCCTCATTGTCCAGTCACTGCTTGGACAAGGGCTGTGTTTTTGTGATGTGTCTTGGCTTTTGTATCTGTGCATAACCAAAAGTCAATGGATACTGAAATGGAAGGCAGAGGAGCTGCAAACTAGGTCTGTGAGGACAGCTGAACATGTCTCTGATCCCTAGGAGTGCTTTTGGGAAAGGTGCTGCAGCAGTGAGCTGTCTTCTGCAAGCACAGGGTATCAGGGGAAGGAGCCAGAAAGGTTTCCAGGGAAGAGAACTACCCACCCACCGGCAGGAAGAAAGGTTTACTTCAGACATTAGAGAAGCAGAAGTAGAAGCACAGGGAGAAATCTTCTTCTTGCCATTCTGCTGCTTTGCCACATGCTGGGGGAGTAGCACATTGTTCTCCAGCTGAACAATGCCCAGTTCCCACCATGTGCAACGGGAAAAGAATGTGAGCTTTGCTTTGCTTTATTATCAACTTGTGCAGTGCAGAGATAACTGCACAGACTGCTCTGTCCCCGAAAAGCAAAGATGAATTTTGATCAAAATTGGATTACAGGGCATTTCATTTCTACTTAAGAATGGTTCTGAATTGGTTTCCCATTTACTCAATATCCACAAAAATAGCAAAATAAAAACTGTCAAGACAGAATAATGCTGCTGAAAAGAAAAAAATAAAGTTCAAAAATTTGCCGAAAATAATTGGACTGAAACAGCTCAAAGTCAGACTAGCATTAAATCTTCTTAAGAATGATGAAGGCTCTTGCAACCAAAGGCAGGTTATTTCATTGGGCTGATTCTGCATATTTAATTCTCAGTGTGCCAACTTAATGAAATATTTTTTGGTTATCAGGGACCGTTCTGTCTTGATATATAATAATGACACTGCATTTTGTTTAAAAGTAGAAGTCTACAATCAAGGCAATCAGAGACTATTAAGTGCTCAGTCAAGTCCCAATCAAATCTTGTTCAAATGGGTTAAAGGGAGATGGTCAGAGCTGCCAATCCCAAAATACAGCGCAGCCCTTCAGCCCATCCTGTGGCCAAAGGAATAGCATTCTCTTGACTTCAGCAGACTCTATGATGGAAAATATTACTGTCCAAAACAAAATTGTCCTGTAATCTGGGTAAGCTATTCAGAGCAAACAGTGGCAAATTTAGCCTTTTCTCCTTTTCACAAATCATCCATGTACGGACTTTGTTGTTTTAATGCCTTTGCATGTATTTGTCTGACAAATACTAAATATAGAAATAGCCTAGCAGCCTGGTGACATTGATTATATCTTGTATTATCTATGATAGATTGTGGTATATGACTGGTCCTTTAGGTTACACTGCAATTTAGCCATAGAGCAAATATGTTAAAATACCAGTGTAAAACGTACTAAATCAGATCCTCATGAATTTTAAAGCCTGGAGTCTGAAGCTCTTCCTCAATCTGTTTACCAAATCAGTGCTGCTGCTCTCAAATTAAAGTGCAGTGCCCCATAAGCAAGATCAGGCTTATGAGCCATCATAAACCCACTTTGCACTTGTAAATGGCAGCTGATTCAGCTGTAACCTGAAAGCAGCTTTTGGGACCAGAGTATTAAACATTTCCCAAAGTTTCTTACCATTGTCAGCCTTCTAGATTCCTTCAAAATCATCCAGTGTGCCAGGCTGTGGGTTCTGAGTTGTGTGAAGTGTCTGTCCTCAGTAGGCACCTATTGAAATGCAACAGCAATGTCCCCTTTGTTTTAAAGTGTTTGTTTTATAACAAGACATGTTCATAAACATGTGTGTGTTTGTGAGGGGATTGATTGAAAATAAGGTTATAATTCTGAAAGAAAGAAAGTCTGCATTTTTTGCCAAACAATTTAGAAATGTTGTGTGAGGGTCAAATATAGAGGCAAATACCATTTAAAGGGTTGAGGGTTCAGTGAGGAGGCACAGAGAACACTACCAGTGTTTGCTACTCTGAGCCTAATTTTGTCACAAATTGCTGCTAAAGGCCCTCAGGTTTCACCTCTCCATGGAGGAGATAATGTACATCTTATGGTTTAGTCTGTTTTGTGCTGCCAAAAGCACGGAGCCAGGTCTGTAAATGTCTCCAAAACCAGACTAGGCAAGACTGATCCTACCCATAGGCACAGGCTGCCCAGAGAAACTGTGGATGCCACATTCCAGACAGTGTTCAAGGCCAGGTTGGACGGGGCTCTGAGCAATCTGGTCTAGTGGAAGGTGTCCCTGCCAATTCCAGCAGGGCTGGGCAGGGTGATTTTTGGAGGTCGCTTTGAACTCAGCCCTCTTTCTGTGAGATGACTGAAGGATATCCATACATTCCTTATGCCCTGAGTGGACATGCAGCCAAGAGAAGACTTGTTCTACAGCTACACAAAACCTATTTATTACCTATGAGAGATCTGATCCTCAAGTATGTGCCAGAAAAAGGGAAATATTGCTTGGGTCATGTTGATTCCTCTTGTCTCGGATGTTTTGCAGTGTTTCTGTCCAAGAAGAAAACTTTTCTTGCTGATGTGCCAGTCTCTTGGAAAAAAAAAAAAAAAAAAAAAAAAGAACAGAAAGACAAAAATTCCCCTTCTGCCGACATTCCCTTCCGAGTCTGGGAACCTCTATTGTCTTTTCTCTGGTAATAAATGATAATAATTAAAGGCAAATACACAATAATTAGTCACACTAGGTTTATCCATCTGGCGTACCTGTATCTCATCACTGTGTCTTTGAAACAGATGACAAGCACCATATTGCACAACATCCTGCTAATGGGTCTGAGCTGGGAAAAAGAAGGTAAAAGGGTTACCACAAAAAAAATAGAAAGAGAAAGTAAAGAAAGTAAAAGAAAATAAAAGGGGGGGTTTAGCAACAGGGACTGGCATTGTAAACATTATAGAACATTTTAAAAAATAGTGGTGGCTGACTGTCAAGTTACAAACCACTTAATGGCAGATGGACTTTTGACTGGGGGTAAGGAAAACATGGAAATATGAAGCCCTTGGTTTAAACTACCTCCACCTTAAAATACCTGCTGTACCTGACATACCTGCTGTAGAAATAAGGATAATTTTCTGGAAGATTTTAGCTGGGTATGCAGATATATGAAGAAAACAAGCCATTCTAAAAGCTAACTGAAAATTTGGTTGCATTTTGAGGATAAGACATTACGGACCCAGTAATCAACTATTTTGGTCCTTCTTCCCTATGTTGATTGATGCACACCATGAGTCTCCCCATCACTATCAGGGCTGCCTGAGAAAAGACAGGAAAATTAATACAGCAAAGAATTTTCAACAAATATTTACTTCTTTAAAAAAAAATGATCATACAAGTCTGGCATTTGATTTCTGGGAACTTGTGAGAAGCAGAGATTTACTTGTATAAATAATCACAGGGAGCCAATTTCAGTCACATGTATTCAGATTTCGATTAAACCTCCACAAGTGCTTTAACTCCCTTTCAAAGAAAAAGCAGATCCTGGCAGGCTCTGAGTACTGATTATCTGGTTGCAATGATTTTTGGGTTGCAGTGCTGTCGTGCCCAAGATGCCCTCTGTGGAGCAGGGCCCAGCTATGTTACCTAGCTGCAAAAAAACAAAGAAAACAAACAAAGGCAATGCTTGACCAAAAGCCTCCACAACCGTGGTGTAAGATGAACATCAAGCACAAAAGTGATTTTGTGCTTCCTCAGGTCTAACCAGCCTGAGCCTTGCAGAGCTGGTGGCTGAAAGCTACCAGATGGCACTCTCTAAAACATTAATTTTGAAAGTACTCTGTAATAGATTTTGAGGTAAAAAAAAAGTAATTTGTAATTTTGCACCCACTACCCATCCAACGTTCAAGGCAAAATCTTCCCTCATAAACTGTCCTGTCCTGTCACCGGTACTCTGTGAAGATTTGTATCTTTTTGGGATTTAGGGAACATCTCAATTCTGCCTTTGCAATGAAGTTGCCTTTTCTGTAGATGCTATTGAGCTCAAGTCCACCACAATTCCTGGAGTAGTTGATGTGATGCCAGCAGCTGAACTGTTCTCTGTTGAACAGCCCAGCCTCAGGAAGAAATAACCATTACCCTGGCCAAATTTCCCTGCATCCGGGTGTTTGTAGAAATGGTAATGGCAAATTGGTTCATTTTCATGCAGTTCTTGTGCATTAGGAACCCTAATCATACAGGAAGAAAAAGAAAATAATGGAAAAGGTGAACAGAGGTTCCCAGATGTTCCCCTAACACCTCCTACTAACTCTATCCCTGACCATGTTAATACAGGGAATGAATGCATCAACTGAATTTGGAGAACAGATATTTTTTTATGCACCTGGAACTTATCTTGCACAGCTTTGGCACCCAGAAGAATTTCAACCAAGATAAGCCCATTGGTGAGCATCACACACAATAAGCTCTTGCAATAGTCTGGAAATGCAAAAATTTACATTGGTCTGAAAATGAATTGTCTCCCTCAGTCTGGGAAGAACGATGAGGGTCTGGGATGGGAACTTATATGAAACCAGAGCAGAGCCCTGGAGCTTGTCATTAATTCTGCCTAGGTAAATTAAATGGGGACAAGCTTTTCAAAATACTTCCTGTACATATTTTCTATACAAAGAAACCTTTTCTTGTTTGTTTCTCTCTTCCTCTGGACAGTCCCTAGTGATGATTTTCACAGCTCTTATGGAAGCAGCTCATTGTTCTGCAGAGACTTAATTAAAGTGTACTTCCATGTGAAATTAGGCTATTGTATTTATTTAATCTTTATGGAAATTGCTGTAGGATGCTGTGACTGTTTGCATCCTACTCTCCCACCCACGTCCCTCCCCACCCCACAGCCACCACTCCCTAAAGGAAATGGCAAGTTGTTCTGCCCTGGTTGAACTCCTCATCTGCTCAAGTGATGCATTTGAACTTTAACCCACAGACAGCAATATTTGCTCACCATGCCAGCATCTTTCACAGGCTTAAGGTGTGATGGAAATGCTCTGCAGAGAGAGATGTGTTCTTTGAGGTTTTCTTCTCCCAGGTGTCAGTTGATGCTGCATGGACTTCTTACAATTCTACTGACTTATTAGCAGAGCTCATGTGGTATTTGCCACTTTCTGTGCCTTTCATAGGCCTTTCCTAGGCTGGATTTCATCTTGGAAGCTGTGCACTCCATTGCTGTGGCAAAATTTTTTCTTAAAATTAAAAACTAAATGTCTGTGAGTCCAGCTTAATCACCTGAAAGATTAAAGATATAATGCCAATGAAAATACAATTACCAGGTATCATTTATGTCCAAAAATTATCTAAGAAAAGTATAAAACAAAGCTCTGGCACTTATTTGTTCTTGTGGGGGGAAGGAGGAATTGTTTGAATTTGTTTTCAGAACATTTCCACAGTGAGATGAGTCTGTTTTCCAAAGAGATGTTGGTAAATTGAAAACAACATCAGGTTTCATTGAGTCCACTGTGCCTGGAAACGGATGAGTAGAGTTGCAGTGAGGAATAAAAATCAAATAAATGCAATTAAAGCCTCCAAATGGTCTGATGCCAATGTGATTGGCATTTTTTATTTTGTCCTCAAAGACTGAGCTCCCAAAAAGCATTTGTCCTGAGATGCACCAGCAGACAGGCGATCTGCCCCCCTCTCAGACCATACCTAAAGTTCAAGTCTGACTCAAGAGAGTCACATCACAGGAAGAGGAAAATTGAGGTCTCTGGCTCATCACTGTAAAGATGAAATTGCATTTTCTGTCATACTCTAACATCCTGTTTAAATTACTATTGCTGCATGCCTCTCACATTCAGAGGCTTCATATTTAACATAATATTTCAGATTAGTTGAATAAAACAAAAGAATCCAGATTTTCATAAATCAGTTGTCTGAAGCAGAGATTATAATCCAAAGCATTTCCAGAAATTCTCTTGTCTGTCTTCTGCCAGGTATGTATTTTATGCAATTGATAACCTCCACTTTGTTTCCATATGAACTGACTATTCTCTTTCATTCTGTCCCACAGGGCTCCATGCTGGCCCTGATGCTTGTGAAGCTCTGAATTGGCTTCCTCTTCTAAATCAGCATGAGGAGTGAATTATTATTGCAACATCACATCACTATCGCTCAGATTCACTTTGATTTATCTGCAGGCTGATCCCAACAGCCCAGCTCTGCTTTCTTGCTGGGTTGATGCAGCTATTGTTTCCAATCTGGTGGTAGAGGGACCGAATCTGTGTTCTTTCTTTGCAGTTTGCTTTTCTGGGTGGTGGGCTGTGTTACTCCATCCTGACCTAAGGGACACGTCCACCACTTTGGAAGAAGATATGAGAAACCACTCACTAGGCAAAAATGGAATAATTCATCTCCACTGCACTTCAAAAGCTTTAACTTAATCCTATGGACACAGAGAATTGCTTCAACTCGAGGTTTTATAGCCATTCAAAACTTTTTTAGCATTAACCCTGACTATTCCTCTTCTCAATGTAACTATCCAGTGGCTGCATCCCCCTGAAGTCTGACTCTGGGGAAATCTTCCCACAAAATTAACTTTTCTGACACTCTAATACTTAAGATAATATTTCTTATACTATTTTGTTTTTTGATGCAATCACAATAAGGAAAAGAAAGGATGATTCATAACTTGCATAATATTCAAATATCGGAAGCCCTAGATGGGATTTGAGGGGCTGTGTTTTCACATCAAATGAGGCATATTCCAGTCAGAGATGGCTTCCCATTTGTGAAAAACACCCAATTTAGTAGGGACCTACAAAACCAAAGGTGTTCAAAAATGAGCAATCTGTTCTTTTGCTTGTTATTTTCTGGAGCAGGCTCAGCTTTTAGGTAATGGGGATCAGGGGATTGTTTGTGGGACTTCAATCTGTCTTGGTTTTGCTCCATAGCTGTCACCTCAGCTATCTGCAATCTGTTCTTTCATATTGCCCCTTGTGCAGGTCTAGAAAATGGGGGCATGAGCTCAGCAACTCAAATAAGCTTCCACCTGCAGCCCATCCTGAGTGTATCTCTTTAGACCCCCACCCTATTTGGAATTCCTTCTTTTCTACAGCGCCTCCCCTCCTCAGAGAATTGCTCTTTTATTGAGCTTATTTTTGGACTCCAAAGGTGCTGTCAGGAAAGGCAGAGATGACAGTTCTCTTTGATGCAAACCGGGTAATACGACTGCCCTTGCTGGTGTGTTGTACCTACAGGAGTGTAGGGAATGCATCTGAGGGGATGTTTGATCTTCCATGACTATCTTTTGCAATCCCCTTTTTTTAGATGGTTTATATACACTCCACGTGTGTCCAGGCACTGCAGCACCAAGGACTGATCTCAAACAGGGCATGGCCGTGTTTAAACTGGCCAGTGTTATCCTTCAGCCCCTGAAAAAAATCCATGTAAGGGGCCACACCTTACAGGGCCTAAAGGAAAGAAAAAAGGAAAAACAAAACAAAAAGCCCTGCGACTATGAACGGGCAGAAACTTCAGCTCCATTATCACTCCCCTTCATCTGCTCAAAAACCCTCGCTGCAGGGGTTGTCATGGTGATGCAGGTTTGACCTCTCACTTTTTACTCTTCTAGGAGCTAAAAAGGTAAAAATGAGCCATTCTGTCTCGAATGAAAATCAACCTTCCTCAGTCAAAGGACGCCGAATTGCTTTTTCCCTTTGTCAAACCCGAATGTTTCCATAGGCGACACAGAAATACATAAATAACCAGCACCAGCATCAAGGAGCATCTGTGGGAGGTGGCAGTGGCCATGGTGGATGGGGCAGAGAAGGAATGGCCCATTCCTAAGTTTCCTGGAAGTCATAAGGCGTCACATCCCTCATTTCCCCTTTGCTGCCTCATTCCGTCTCTGCAGCCAGCTCCTTACTCAGCCTCTTCAGCGTGGGGCTTGTGCTTGTGGCAGCTCTAGGGCAGAAAAATCAAATTATTGATTGAACTGTGTGGCAGCCTCATAAGGCATTATTAGCAGCCTGCTATAAGCAGGACCAGAAAGGGTAAAACCATTTATTTTTATTAATATTCTTGCGAGCTGGTCTTTAGCGAACCTGCCGTTTTCTTGGGTTGGCAGCAAAGTCATTGCACCATCTCCTTGTCCCTGGGTGAAGCTGGCACTGCACATGGAGGTTCTTCTGTTCGTGTGAGGGGGTGGCCCAATGTATTGGGATAGAGCCCTTGTCTGAACTACGAGCCCAAGTAATCTCCTTCTGTCGATTACTATTGAATCTAAGTCCTCTGCTTTGATAACCAAATCCTTCCCTACTTGCTCATTCCCCCCATCCAGTCTCTCCTCCCACCACTTTCACACAGTGCCAGGGTAGCTTGACATGTGAAACCAGCATGACTTCAAATCAAATATTCAGGTTAACGACAAGCTGGCCTTGAATGAAACGTTTGAAGAACCTCTGATGCAAATTCCCCAATGCTTAACAAGGCTCCATCAAATCTCTTCCTGCACAAGACTCTCTCTACCAGTTCTACCTTAAATAAGAGCTACTGAATTTATTTGACAGAACCAAAACAACCTAAGGTATATATATAAATACACACACATATATATATATTTTACATGTGTGTGTGTATATTTATATATGTCATATATATATATAAAGCGCCAGCCTCAAAATCCTACGAAAGTGCAACTGAAGTCTGGAGTCATCTAAAGTTCAAATATTTCCCATGATTTTGTTAGAAAGTTTCTGAGAGCAAGTGCTTCTGGATGGTGTACCAATGTAGAAGGCCCTCACAGCACCAGAAAAGAGGAGTTCAGCTCCTCTCCAAACATGATTATCCTCAGACCATCTCTCTGAAGATCCTTCACTCACACATCCTTGCTTCCACTTTCTCTCCATACAGATAAACCAGGTTCAAAAGATGGGGTCTGATGAGGTTCTGATGGGGTCTGGGAGGTTCCTTCCTCCCCACCTCATGTGCACTCACCAACCCCCAGACACACTCCAGTGCCTGGGCCATTGCCCTCGAAGATTTTGTGCCTGAACCCCTGAGGTGTTTCAGCAGAATGAAGGCAATTCTGCCTCCCATATCCTCCAGAGCAGAGCTGTACTGAGCACCAAGTTCCTCCAGGCCCAAGATTATCACTCAGACCGAGCCATGGGACCTTCCCTTTTGCTCCTTTGCAAATCAGCATCACTCATTCAGGCACTAGGGCCTCCTCCTCGCCCAGCACCTCAATTAGTAACCTCAAGTACTCTGAGAGCTGAAGAATTTGAACAGCCTCTGCCATGACCAACCTTCCTCCTCTGCCAGTCTCCCTGTTGTGTGCAGACCTTCCTCTCCTCCCCACACACAGCAGAAGCCAGGGCCGTCCTTGTCACAGGGCTCTTTCTGCACCTCTTGCTCCTTTCTGGAAACAGCCACAGCCTTTCCCTTCAGAGCCATCACCTCCTCCAGCTCCAGCAGTGACCATGTCTCCAAGAGTCACCATGACCTCCTGATTCATTCAGAGAAGGCACGTCAAGAAGGGACACAGTACCTTGCTTCTTGCTCTCACTAGGAGACCATGACACCCTGAATTACGAAAACAGACATTATTAGTCACAATGCTTTGAGAGTATCTTGTGGAAGGGCATTCCACAGGTTAATTATATCTGTGAAACTTTTCCTTTACGGTAGTACAGCCCAGTGAATCTGATTTGCCTCTGTTGAAGGTGGCTGTAATATTCCATGCAAGCCATTTCTCCAGCAAAACCAGGCATTTTCTAAGGTTAAGCTTTATGGGGGGAAAAGAAATATTTTCTCAGACATACACTCTTGTCTTAATTTCAGTTATATCAAAAGCAAATGCATTTCTAAGTAGACTTACTTTGGGGTGAGAGGGATTTAAGTAAATAATGCCCTGATCCCATTGCTTTCGTATTGTAACATACTGGAAATAAGTGAGGGGATGTTAGGAAGGTGTTAATTTCTGTAAATTTATGCTCAGAAGTTCAGCCCTGAATTGCAAATTGAAAATAACTTACCACACTTTTTCTGTCTCTCTCTGTTATCCTGCATTTTCCACAGCCTGAAAAATATAAGTCATTAGATAAATGACTGCCAGTGGAATGCTATAGCTGCAATGTAAACTATGAAGAAAAAATCCTTAACAACAACAACAACAAAAAATAATGCCTCCCTCAGAGAAAAGTTCTGCTTTTCACATTTAAATGTACTAGTTATCAGTTATTCCTGTTCACAGGGCATTAAAATACATGCTGTTTCCTAAGCACTGGTGCAGCTCTAACTAGACTCGAGCTTGGAGCTAAAATAGAACATTTTTTACCAAGCAGTATAATGTAAAACTGTTGTCTAAACATCTCTCCTCCTTACTAGGTCTCTCTACAGTTTTCTCCAGAGAATCCTGCTTTTTCTTTATAGCATCATCATTTATGTCTTTGTTTATTAGTGGAATGAACTTGTCAGTAATTCTCTTCCCACCAGCCAACCTTTGTCCCAGCTCCCTACGTGCTCATCTCTCCAGCTTCGATCAGACACAATGGAGGGAGCTCCTGCCAAAGTCATTTCAACATCAGCTGTTCAGCCTGCTGCAGGGCAAGGAGGTCACCCCTGGATCCTTGCCAGTGGCCTCCAGAGCCCAAAGGCCACCGGCTCTGGGACCAGCAAAGAGTGACCAGTGGTCATGCCCAGGGTCTCTGGTGTCCAGAGATGGCACTGTGAGGTGGGAGGGATCTTGCAGAGTCCCCTGAAAACACAGGCACGGACCCAGCCCAGGCATGGGGTGGGAAGAGGTGTTTGATGGGATTCCCTGACAGACAGATTCCATGTGGAATTCCATACTGGGCTGGGCTGTAAGGTGCTGCCACGGCACTGGAAGCAATTTTAATGCTAAAAACCCCTGAGGTATGAGGGTGATTCTCAAATTCCAGGACTCATCTTCTGATTTCACCCCTCTAATTCAGTAGTTTAACCCCTACACTGCCTGGACACATCCTTCAAAAATCAAAGTTTATCTCCCCCCGGTATTTTGCTTTTAACTCGCAACTTCTGCTTTCCAGGCTGCAAGAATATTTGAGTCTGACTTTGAGTCAGCCAGAGATTTCCTTCTGTGATTTTTAGGTAAACCAGCTGGGGAAATTAGTGACTAATAAACTCTTGCCTGGAGTTGGAGCAGATGAGCAGCAGAGCCCCCGTGAACGGCTCCTCTCCGACAGGGGATTCGCTGTGCGAGGGACTCGCTGCGAGTTGAGAAGTTGCTGTGTGTCAGCTGATCCATGGCAACTGTCTGTCCATGGTAAATGTGAGATAATTTAAGGGAGTTTAATCCTTTTTCTTTGCCAGTCCACATGATGAGTTCGTGCAGGGTGGTTGGTACACAGTAAATTCACACCGTAATTTACTGTGCACTAATTTCCCCAAGCTTTTAATTTCACCGTGTCTCAGTTTCCTCATCTGTAAAAGAGAGATAATAAATACTTTCCTTTCTGGCAGGAGTGCTCGAGATCCTTCAGCAGCAAACATAAAAGCAAACATTTTAAAATAGTCACTTACAGAAACTTAATTTTGGGGTAAGCACTTATTTGTGTCTGATCTTATACTACAACAGCATGAGACTAGAGGTAGAAGCAAATAAAATTTGAAAAGTAAATAACTACTAATGTTAAAAACAACTAGGATGCTGACCACAATATTATTTATATGCAACTGGAATTGCAAATATTTTTTTAAAGCTTTCTGTTTCAATCCATCTGTGATTCCTTATAAAGGGAATAAAACTAAAATTATGTATTGCCATAAAGATGCACTAGACTGTTTTCTTTAAAAAGATGCAACATGTGTCAGAAAGGCCTAAACCTTGTATTTCCCAGGAGGCCCTAAACTTCTTTTTGAGGGAGTGATGCATGATCAGACCCAGAAAACAGTATGGTTTTATTTCAGATTTTTCTAGACTGTAATTGCCCAAGGGTATGTGCTATAAAGTGGAGGAGTTGGAGGGGACCTGTTTTTAAGAGGAACATGGTTAGGTTTCTGTTTCAGATTGGAATGTTTGTTTTAAACTTTTCTTTTAGGGGAACATTTCAAAACTAGCCACAGTTTCAATGATGACTAAATTCACATCGCAATCCCAGTCCCTGAGAATTGTCCTATTCTTTCTGGTGCAGCTGAGACTTCAAGAATGGAAAACTTGCCTTTAAAAATTACTCTTCTTGCTGAAATGATGAGTGTATTATTAAAACCTAAAGACTGTGGAGATCAGGAAGCAAAATGAAAATCAGGAACTTTTTTTCATTGGCATCCGTATACTGAAAATTCAGATTAACATATAAAAAGGAAACACTTGAAACTTGCGTATATGGACATAAGACTCTGCCCGCCCCCCCCGGCGCCGCAGCTGCTGAAGGAAACTTTTAGATCTGCTTCTGCTCTATCAACAAAACAGTTTAAATTGAAAACGCTTTCCATTTCTTCCTTTTCTAATTCTTCAGGTATTTCTGAGTGATATTTCACACGGGCAAAGAACAGCTAATTCCAATCAGCGGTTGCCTCCTTGAGAGAGTTACAACGAGGTGCAAGTCAGCTCTGCTCTCTTTCGTGGTACTCAACTGCCATCCACTGGAGGAGAGAGGCAGAGGCAGGGGCTCTTCTCAACTATTAAAGTCATAGCAAAAATGAAAAAGAAAGTATGAACTTGGTACTTTGCTTATTTATCTGTTCTCTTACGTCTCCCTAACACGAAACACAATTGAAGTTAATAACGCTGAGAAAAAGCAACTGACAAAAAATCATTTCTCTTTCTTGACCAAGCAACTGCACTAGTGACTGCCCTTCACCACTGTCTATAAATCCAATAATTTTTAATAGCCATATGAAGAGAAAGGAAAGGACAGGACTGAAAGAAAACTACAGTTTTAAGGTAAGAGCACAGTTTAATCCATTCTAAGGTACGTTAGAATCCTTAACCACTGTCTTTCACACTAGAAAGCACACAGGATTCTCCTTTAGTATGCTTATGTAAACATTAAATTCTCAAAATATCACTGATTAAATAAAAAATAATTACAATAAAAGTCTCTAAATTCTGACTGCAACAAGAATAAGAGCAGAAAACGGGCTGGCTGCAGACAGGGATCTTGTCCATCTGCCCGACATTTTGATGCCTCAGCTGACTTGAATTAGGAGTGAATAACTTGGAAGATTTTTGAGTGCATCCAGCCCCAAGTTAAGAGAGTCCTCTGAAGCAGTGACTTATATTGTTTAAGCCCATGCAGGGAGCTCCTGGTTGTGCTCTTGATGGCTTTATTAGAAACACAGTGCTGGATCTGTGTGATATAAAAACCATCCAGGGGGGTGAGCTTCAACACCTGACCCCCTGTTTGCAAGGCTCAGAAATATTTGGGTGCGAGGGGGAGAAAAAAAATAGCTGCGAGTGCTTCACCATTCACGGTACCTCCCGTCACCATGCCCTTTCCCCCCAGAGACGCGCCTCCCATGCAACACATGTTGGAGTGAACTTTTGCTCCTCGGAAAATGGGACGACTCAGTTCCCTGTGCAGGCGGGCGAGGACATTTCCCTCAGATCCCTGCAGCTCCACGCTGAAGGATGCCGTGTTTGACAAGGTTGAGATCTCCGGTACCCTGAGATGGAGCTTTTCATTTGTGCCGAGGCCCTTGGCAGCTGAGATGAGCGGCTCTTGTTTGATTGTTGTTCTCCATCAAGAAAGCAGGGCTGGAAGGCTGGGTAGAAATATCCTTCACTACCTCCCCTTCTGCTGGAGCCTGACTTGTGCTTGACTCGGGTTCTGCAAACGCCGCAGTCCTTGCGTAGACAAAATCCCACCAACGCCGAGGTTTAGTTTGCCTGGCTAAAGACTGCAGGATTTCACCTCTGGAAGCTCATGCTAAGTCCTCACAGCTCTGATTTTGAGTTTAAGCTTTGGCCTGGAATAACAATGACTGTGAGGGAAGCAATAGGTTATGAGCTGGGTTAAATGATACCTGCTTCTTGCCAGAAAGACTAACTGTATTCAAGCAACTTCTGTCCTCATTTTCCTTTAAATAAATATATAAAGATGTTCAAACTTCCTATCTGAGCTGCAATAATGAAAATCATGTGCACATTAATTTGTACAGGGGTCACTGACTCTCCCCAGCTCAACGGTTTTCAAACAGAGTGCGTAGTAAGCCCATAAAACATTTATTTTTCATAATTTATGAAGCATTACATATTGTGAGTCCACAATGCCAGCTGACGTAATACGTGATAAATTTGAAATAACAAAACATTTCTCATGTATTTTCCTCCTGATGTGACAATGTGGGACATAAATTTAAAAGAAAGTTCCCTTAGAAGACAAAAGCGAGGCAAAAGAAAAGACTGCTCTTAAATCAATAAATGCTTATATTCCACCAATTTACTGAGCCAGTCCCCCACTCCAAGGCTGCTGCTCAGAGCTTTTTGAAGCCTTTTGCTACCCTTGCTTCAAAGTTTCAATGAAAGGCTGCTGGGGTGGGTCACTGGTGCCCCCCACGAGTCGCAGGGGTGGCAGTGATGCCACAGCTGCCAGTGCTGCCCTATCCCTCCACGGCCACCAGCACAGGCTCCCGGCACAGCTGCTCCCTGTCCTGAGCCTGGAAAAACCTACCCAGGAACGATGACAGGCAGCAGGGCACAAAATCAATACCGTGTAAAGGTAATTTTCCTCTGTAACAATTATCGTCCCCGTATTCCCAGGAAGAGCAGCAGTGAAAGGCTTTGCACTTTTGAAGATAACTTTCTAGTGCTAATTTAGTAGGCATGCAAATATGTAATTGCAGGATTACAATACAGAGCACAGAGCACTGCAGAAAACACTTAAAACTCACCTATGTGGCTCTGAAAGCCAGCTGATAAATTCTCATATTACAGGAAACACCTTACAGGCTGAAGGTTGAGACTCTCAGCATGTGTAAAATTGCCAAGTGACTCCTACCAAGCAGCGAGTACCTGGTGCTCAGTACTATTTGGTTTCATTTTGTCTTGTTTTGTTCAATTCAGTGCACCAAAGCAATATCTGCTTCAAGAAAATGCTGCAATCCAAGAAATGGAAAAAATGTTGAAGTTATTTGAATTCATGATGCAGAACAGGAGTGAAAGACAGAGAAGGGTGAAGAGGTTCAGGGACTTTGTCTGATGTCAGTACTCTGTTTTATAAATAAACACAAAAATATTTAAAGATTGTGAAAAGGCAGCTTTGCAATAAAATAATGATCTTTCCTTTTAATTTCAGCTTTTATATTTGTGGAGATTGATTAAACTTTACACCAGTAGCCCAAATGCAAGGGAAAAAAAAATTAAAATCCATATGAAAAATACTCGACAGGAATGATGTGAAGTTCAGTGTGCTGGAAGTCAGTTTTGCCAGGAAAAGACACAGCACAGCCACCACAGCCAGGCGTGCAGGGACATCTACTGGCAGAGCAGCCAGACCTGGCCTTGATGAGTACCAAGATCTCATTTTACACAAAAAACCCCATCAGTATTAGTGGCAGCAGAAGGTTTTGGCTGATCTAGTAAACAGAATGTGTACAGAAAAGGGAGAAAAAGACACCAGCTTGTCCCAGGGGTGAAATTAAGCTTTTGTGCAACTCATCTCAGGGTGGGGTGTCCTTAGCTCAGCAGCCCTGGCTGCTAAAGCCTTGCCCATGATGGGGATGCTGGGCACACCATGTCACTCTCACCCTTTTCCAACACTAGTCCTGCACCCCTCTCCAACCAGTTTGGCCCTGTGCACAGGGGAAGCAAGACTCAGGTCTCACCACAGAGTTCTGCATCAGCCTAGGGGACAGCAGTGAGGTTTGGCTGCTGTTTCCTCCCTCTCCCGCCACAGCAGATACCCAAGGGAGAGCATTTCCAGAAGTAAAAGGCTCCTTGCCTCCTCTCTGCCCTTTAATATAACCACAGGAGACAAGACACCTTTAATCCCCTCTGGAAGATATGTACACCAGACTGATGAGATAGAGCAGGAACCAGCCTGACCCCAACATTTGAAACACTGCCTACCCTTCTCGAGACAGGGTGAGGATCACAAGCCAGGCAGCCTTACTGTAAAAAGATAAGAAGTGTTTGTTTTTCTCATCTCCAGATCAAGACAAATTTCTCAACTCCTTGTAGGAGTCCTGATTCTATAACTCATAAATGGAAATAAGTGTCTTTCTCCCCACCCCCACCCATGGCGTCTTCTCCACATACTGTTTTCTGCCCTCAGGGTATCTGTTCTATACTTCCAAAAAAAGTCCATCTGGTTATTTTACTGTAACACACTTACCAGAACTGTAAGATCATAGAAAAAAACATTTGAAAAGGACCTCTGGAGGTTTCTAGGCCAGCCTCCTGCTTCTTAGAGCTTCATTAACATCATCACCAGATCAGACCAGGGATGCTTTTGTGTAGGTGAACCCTGAAAGTCACCAAGAAGAGAAATCCCACCACTGCCCTGAATGACATGCCCTAGAGCATGGTACTGCACTCCAGGTAAAGTTTAATTCTAGTTTTAGGCATAAGACATTAGTCTTGAAATGAAACACATTGTTTAGCAATATTGAAATGCCAGCTCGTACCTGGATTTCAAAACCACCCGTTGGGTTATTTATGTTTCAGTTTTAGATCAAACCATGTGTCCTTCCAGCACCCTCGGAAAGGCCTCAACTAAAGCCTGATTCTAACACACCTCCACCAAGCACTGGGGGAATAAAAAAGGCTGAGAGGGGTTGACAGATCAGGCAGGAGAGCTGGGAAGAAAGGGACCATGGTGATGTACACTGACAATGACACAGAGACCTAAGATGGGACTCCTATAAATACCATGGGCATGTGCTACCTTTAGATTCCATTTCATCTACCCTAAATTGCTCACTTTTACTTTGATTATACAGGGCTTTCAGCATTTTTAGGCTCTTCCCAAAAGCAGCTGCTAAAATCCAGCTAAGCATTTCTTTAGAAGTGAAGCACCTACAGAATCTTTCACTTAGCTGACATTATGAAATCAGAAAATGATACCTACGGTTGCATTCCTTACAGTTACATGCTTCATTTAAAACATCTCACCTGCTTTTATTTTTTTTCTTTCATTTTTTTCCCAGTCATTACACAACATTTGAAAGATAAAAGAGGGAAATCATTTTGTTACTTTAAATACTTATCTCAAGCTCTCATTTTGAGTACATCGAATACATGCACTGTGCTAAAAAATGCACAAGGGAAAAAATTCCAAGGATACAGCTAAGAGATTGCGAGAAGAAAAAAAAACCAGAAAACAACAACAGCAGATCATAGAAGAAGAAGTGTCTAAAAAATGAGAAACAACAAAGAAAGGGACAGAGCTATAGCATGGTAGAAGAAAAAATAAATATACCACATAATTTATTGCAGGGAGAGTTCTGAAGAAAATGTCTTGTGAAATAAATATAATGCTCATGAGGACAAGAGATCTCATTCATATCCAATCTGTCTTGTGTAAAGAACTAGGCAATAATGTTCAAGTAAGTGAGTCACTGCGAGCTTTCCCAGTTCGGCTGAAGATTGCTCAATAGAAATAATAACAAGCCTCAGAAAAAAGACAGTGTAAGTACAGGTGGGAAAGGGAGACAAACTCAGAGCAATACAAAAAGTACGTACAAAATATCGAGATTGCTGTACAAAGTAAAGGCATGATATGTGTCCTTCTCTGTCTTCAAGATTATTCTTTCTGTGCCAGTGAAGATTTGTGCCCAGACCAACATCTTCCCTCTGCCCATGCTTGAGACAGCAGAGGTGTGAGCAAGTTGGATAAAAGGTGATTTATCTATGGATCCAAAGCCAGGGATTTCTCAGTAAAGTACTTTCAACTCCATACTGTGTTCCTCATAATGAGCCATGGATGTTCAAGTCCCAGAAAGTGCCAAGTGCCCTTTGATGCCACCACTGTCCTGTTGGCAGAAGATCTGGTGAGGGTCAGGAAGGTGGGAGCTCAGGATGCAGGTGCTTTGGTAAAAGAGAATTATATATGTTTGCCATGAATTAGCTACATTTAGTCTTTATAAAGGGGAATAACCTTTACTGTGTGTCCATGTGTTCTTCCTTAGACTGAGGGTGTTTGATGTCATGGCCAAACAGGGCCACTCTGGCAGTGTCACCAGCTGCTGGACACATCAGAAGGGTCCTGGACTGACACATCCTTGGGAGAGACCAGCTTGGGGAGGACAAGAGCTGCATCACACAGCCCTGGGACTCCCCAAACACAGCTGGCACAGTGACCTGCCAAAGGCATGAGGGCCAGCCCGTGGTGAGAACAGAGGGCACAGCCACCCCATCCTCCAGCAACTGGCCCTGCCTGCCAGGAGCAGGGCTGGATCCTCACAGAGCCCACAGCCCCTTCTGGGCACTTGGTGCAGGCAGAGGAGAAGAAACAGGAATCTTCAGTGAGTGATTCATCGTGCTCTAAAATCTGAGCCTTGTGGGACTGCTTCAAAACACACAAGTTCATTTCCTCCCAAAATGCAGCAAAACTGGATTTTGTTAATTCCTTAGCTGTTTCTGTCCTTGCAGGTCTCTCAAAAATATTTAAGATTTTAAAAAAAAATGTGATTGGATATTTTTGATGTAAACCTGCTTTGGCAGGTGTGAGGTGGGAAGGGAGAGGGGATTAACAGGATGGCAGAAAGATCCACTGATGACTGCATCTGAATAGGGCTTTTTTCAGCCGAGGATTACAGGTTCAGAGAAGGACTTGTGACTGCTGCTTTTAGCTGCTACAAATTTTTGCACAGCCAGGCTAAAATATAATAAATAAAATGGTTTTGTCTGTTTTTGCTTATATTTCTTCCTCAGTTATTGGAGATGAGGCAGCAAGGAGACAGCACCACATGAAAACCAGCTGTGGGGAGAGGCAGGGAGGATGCAGGGGATGGAACAGGAGCAAGAGAGGAAGGGCACTAGTATCCAGCTATTGGACATCTGCAGTGGACATCCTCAGCCCTGGCAAAACAAAACACCACTGGAGTACAACTCTGCCTGCTGGGTGGTCCAGCACATCCAGGAGCTCCCAGACTGAGTTGCAAATTTATATACCAAAAATTTCTGATAGCCCAAAATATTTAGAGTGAAAAAGGCTATCGAGTCACATTTGGAAAAATGTCCTCTTGTCTGCACAGCTCTACATTTCTCAATCTAAATATGGAGTTTTGGCTACGGTGATTTTTCAGGGTACGAGGTGTGGGTGGGTATTTTTGTACAAGATAATGTATATCTAAAATGATACAGACTGCTGCTAGAGCCAGAAAGATGTTACAATGTCAGAATTGTGAGGAGAACAAAATAAGCATTCTAAAGACCAAGAAGGAGAGAACAACAACACCATCTAAGTGACCTGACTGAGGTTAGAGCATGAGTCACTCACGGAGGCAGGCAGGGAACTTGCTTCTGTGATCCAAGTCAGAAGCACTTGGAATTCACTCGCTGTTAAAAAATCTCAGCAAAAAGGGTCCTGGGTGCTAAAAAAAAGGAAAGATTTACCATGGTCTATGGGTGCAAACAGTGGCTTAAATGGACACCCTGATGTTTCTGAAGCGCTCGTTAGCAAGGGAATGCATTTAGCTGTGCATCACCAAACAACTACAGAAGCACTGGACTTCTTAAATGCAATTAATGGTTCATTTTTCCTTCTATAACATGTCCTATCCTGCTCTCCAGCCATTGCAAATGTTTCTCTGGCAGGGGATACATTGCTGTGCTCCACAAACAAACTTTGGCTGGTATTATTCTTATGAATTCCAAGTATTGGGGGACATACAATCAGTGTGTATTGTAACATCTCAACTGAAGTCAATGAAACTACACAATAGTCAAGGAATTACCTGAAGACATTAAAATCATCAGCCTGACTCTTGATATCATGGAATTAAATGAAAGAGAAAATAAGCATTTGTGAGGTCTTGTTATAAAAGAATATCCCACCTCCACCTTACACAAGTGACGTGAATGCAGACTGAAGAACCAAAAAACACAGCAGAAAAGGAAAAAATAGCGTTCATTTTAAACATTCTGATTCTTTCAGCCTGACTTCATGCTTTTAGAGAGCTCTGTGATGACAATACAAACAGTAGCTCATTTCTCAATCAAATTCCACCCACATCAGTGTGTCACACTTGTGCCTGATGAGCAGGAAGGGTAGTGGTGGGGTGCTACAAACCCAGGGGCATGGAGCTACACAGAAATACAGATATTGCAAGTCTCTTTTCAAGCTTTTTAGTGCCTGCTCTAGTCCTAGATACAGGACTGGACTGGCAGCAAAGCAGATTACCAATATTCTTCATAACAATACCAGAATATTTTGAAATTTCAGAGAGAAATGTTTATAACTCGCGTATTTAATTATGCTTTCTGGTATGTCTCTGAAATAAATTCAGTGACTGTGATGATTTCTGTCTTGACAGTGGGCAAAATGAGGCTGACTGACCTGATGTGCCCCCAGCCACCCTTCTGTGACTGCTGGGGCTGAGCTCCAAGCCCCCCTCCTCTCACACAGCCACAGCTCCACTCTTTTCCGGGGCATAATTGCCCCATCAGTAACGATGAGAAGATTTTATTTGACTGAAAGGCTGCTCTAAGTGCCCAGCTTGCAGGTTACATCTCACCTGCAGGAACTTTGGGGCTATACAGACATTCGATTTCATGATTCATTTAAAGCGATACGAAATGTTGCTCTGAAGATTCCCCTCCTCCCCGTTCCCTCTTCACATCTGGTGACTGCACAGTGAGTGGAATTATACTCAGCATGTCACACTCCAG
>JAHLSL010012479.1:53592-70227 GCA_025920805.1 Petroica traversi
GGTGACTGCACAGTGAGTGGAATTATACTCAGCATGTCACACTCCAGTGGACAGAGATGGTTTGTAAAAGCTGATAAGCCTCGTTAGGGTTTGCAACTTTGTATGAACTTCGGTGATAAATACTGCGTTCGTGAAATGCCAAATACTGCTGGAATGTTGGCGTGAGCATGACAGAGATTACAGCTAATGTGGGAACACGTAGGTACACTGTGCAGTAAATTACAGGCATGATGTGCAGCCACTTTCTGTGAAAAGTGGTGGGGTTTGAGCCAGGGATGTTTCCTACAGCACCGTACACAAGGATCTAATAGGGCTAACAGCTCGGGGTGAAATTAATGAAGTGGGAATGATACGACAAGGATCCTGAATAGATATGGAAGGAAGTGACAATATTTGTCAATATTTGTTCACGGCTCTTACTCATGGGTTACCTGCTCTGGTGAGGATGTGAGTTTATGAACACACCCAGCCAATGGCTAGTCATTAGAGAAACTCCTTTTCCCTTCATTTTAACAAAGAAATTACAACTCCCATCAAGAACAAACTTTCAAATTGTCTTCCTTTCGTTTTTTCCCTACATGATCAAAAGGAATTTCAGAATGATGTCCCACACTCAGATGAAAGCAAAGTTTGATGTTCTGAAGTGCTAAACTTTTCTGCTTTGACCTGCACGATTGAGATGAAGGAGAAATTTGTCTGTAGTAATTAACATGACAAATAACTGTGAATGGGAACTTGCTGTTCTGAATGACAGCGTTGTCTTCTGCTTCAGGGTGAGAAACCCAGGGCCAGGATCCTGGGGATCTATCCCTTGCTTCCATCTGACTCTTAACAGGTTTGAAAAGCTCTGTCTATCACCTGATGGAGACAAGAATGGAGGGTGGTCTCCTGCAGCAGCACAGAACCTTCAGATGCATCCTGCTACATCCAGCAAGATATTGCAGGGGAGGGGAGGAAGACCTGATTGCCCAGAAAAAGAATAATCACCAGTGATTAAAGGTATTTCATGAGCCCTGCCTTTCATGCTGACAGTTCTGCTATAATCATTCCCAGCATACTGCTCTGCTTCTGTGCGTATTCATCTGTTGCCAATTGCCTCGTAGTTACTTTGTGAGCGTGTTAGTTGGGGGCTCTTCTCTCGTTCTTTGTTTGTTTTCAGCCCTCAAACACAAGGGATCCTATGACCAGGATCCTGGAGGCTTTGAGGCACCTAATAAATAGTTGTTGGCATTCCAATACCAGAACTATGCTTTGCAGTATCAAGAAGCCTGAACAGCTAGGAGATAACTGATACTAGCTAATTGCTACTGAGTGGCTTTCAGGCAATAGATCACGGAGGTTTATCTTTGTTTTTTAGTGTGCTTCTTTTTCTGTTTGTTTTTTTTTTTAATTACAGTATGAAAATGCAATGCATTTTATCACTAACTTGATATTAGATGGCTCCAGCAGAGAATCCTAAAACTTTCCAAGTCACAGAAATAGATTGAATTGGGTTAAGCTGTATTATCAGCTATGTTACATCCATTCTGCAGAAGGCATTTGTGTCTTCAGACATATCATTTTGTCTTTTTGACTTTGCTCATCAGATCAGCATTATCTGCAGGAGACACTCCTCACCAATGCAGCAATCCCCACCTCATTCATTTCTCCTTTTTGCTGGCTCGTGCCTGGTAGGAAGGAGCAGCTCTCAAAACCCTGCCCCAAGCTGCTGGTAGCAGCAGCATCTGTAGAGCCGTGTGGGAGGAGAGCAGAATCATCCTCACCCTTCCCAATTAAAACTTCATCACCAGCACCGAGATAACAATGCAACAGAAAAACACTGAATGCTGTTCTCACTGGTAACTGCCATGACCTCCGAGCTCAAAAAACCCAGTGCCCTGCTCCTCTCCTGCTATTCCCCTACAGCCTCACCCACGGCACCCATCAAACAATCAGTCACAGACCTCATCTGTCAACACAGGGTCTGCAGTTCATGGAATCTGCCCGACCGTGGTGTTCTATTACTGAAACTCTCTGTAAACAGAGGTGCTTTGAATGACTTGTCGTCTCTTACAAATTGCACGGGGAGAATGAAGGCTACAGGACTGAGTGACATAATTGTAAGACAAAAATTACAAAGGCTCTTCTTTCACTTACCCTGGCAGTCTTAGAACTGAGCTAGACTTTCACACGCAGTGCCAGGGCCGATCAAAACTGCCTTGTAAAGAATTTTTCTTGCTGGGTTGTTTTTTTTGTTGTTTTTTTTTTTTTTTCTAGGGATCCTTGATGCTAAGTAAATTTGCATCAGGGTTGCTTTGTGCATCACAGTCCTATGTATTGTGATGGCCAAGTGTTCCCCCTCCAATGGCAGTTACTGATCTTGATGTTTAGTGCGAAGCTTGACAAAATACAGACTCTTAATATTATATTCAGTGGTTTGTTTTGTATTTTGTGTTTATATCTTCTCACTTACATGTCTTCCACCCCTTTCTTCATCTCATCCTTTAAATAAAATTCACGGTACCTTGAGGTTCACATGTCTGAAGATCCTGGGGAAAACTCTGCTCTCATATTCAGTCAAACGAGTCACATCCTGTTGAAGAAGCTCTTCTGCATCCCAGTCCTGTCCCTGGGAAGCAAAGGTCACGGTTAGACTAAGTGTCCAGATGTCAGAACAAAGGGACCACATTTGTTTAATGGATTATGGAGTCCAGAGAGATATTTGGGATCTAGTGATACTTCCAGTGGGTCATGTGCTCCATGTATTTATCATGTTTTCTATCTAAACAACATAGAGTCTAGCTAGATGCCATTGTGATGGGTGGCTGATAGCTGTGTGTAATAAATAATTTTTAAAAAGCAGAAATCAGTTACATTACCAAAAAATAAGGCTAGCTTCAAGGGAGCTTTTTGTGTCCTTATGTGTAGTGCCTTAAAAACTTTTTTTGCTCACATTAAAAAGATACAAGACTTTTGTAAAGTAGAAATCAGTACCACCAAAGGCTTAATTATATAATGTTACATTCTCAAAGCCCTCACATTAGCTCACTGATGCTTAGTGGAAAAGGCATTACCTAGCAACAGTCACTTACAAATCAGAGGAAAAGTAATGGAGATTATATGCTACACCACTCTACGGAGTCAAAATTGGTAGCAGGATGTGCTTGCCCTTTCATTTCATGTGGAAAAATCCATTGTTTACAGGTGTGAGGGTGTAAGGGATGCACTTCAGAGGAAAACAGGACTGTTTGTCCATGATTAAAAAGTAGTCTTTAAAAGAAGTCCAAGGATGGAACAAGGCACATTAACATGGCCAGAGAGTGCCATGAGAAAAGAATTACCTCTGCTTTTGTTTGTCCTCAAAGAAATTGCTCTCTATATGTCATTTATTCTCAAGTGCTTAATTAAAGGGATTAACCCATTTTTAAGTGCTGACAGGCTTGAATTCCACAGCACCAATGTCCTGCATGTGACTCAGACAAGTTACTCACATCAAGGTGTTCAGGAGATCCTCGACCACCAAGATTTGGTAGACAATGTCTGTGTATTTTGTTTCCATCCCACTTCTGTGCACCACAGTGGCAAAAACTCTTAGAACTGCAGGAGAAATACATTGGTATTTAAGAGACAGAGTTATTAGAACCGGCTCCATATTGCAAATGCAGCTAGCAAAGAGAGAGCTGGGTTTTATTCCGAATTATGCTTTGTTAACAAGTTGTTAACTAAGTTCTCACTCCAGAATATTTAGAGCCAGCTAAATAATATGTGTCAAATCATTGATCTGACAAGTTTCACAACTTTTTTTTTTCCACTTTAAATTTCAAATATCTATTCAAAAAATAGCATGTTCAGTTTTTTCACTCAGTTTTAATTACTGGCGACAGCGGGGGAGGGAAAAAGAACAAAGCTGAATGCACAGATCCCAGAGGGAGTTTGCCATCTCTGACCATTAGGGGAGAAGAGAAAAAAAACAAGGTCTTTTCATTTGGAAACTGAGCCCACTTAGCGTGGAGGTCCTGGGAAGAGAGGAAACTCAGAGTCCTCCCAGTGGACGATTCCTCCTGTGCTGTCGCTTTGCTGCTCATCCCTGTAGGCGGCTGCTATGGCAGAAAACCTGGTACAACAGCCCTGTTGGACTGAGGCAGAAGTTCTGCAAGGGTGCAATGTTTGTTGGGTTGGGAATTATACAGCTGGCACTGGGGACAAAGGGAAAAGTTACAGCACAGAACTCTGCTCATTATACAGAAAACTGTTCAGAGACAGGTGGCTTCAAAGGATTGCAATTCTGAGGGATGAAACTTTGCCTTTTGAGTGTGTGTGTGTGCGTGTGTGTGTGCAGACACACGTGCACACATCGATGAAGATTTGTCTCAAAAAGCAATGGAAGTGTTTCTGGTTTCCCTGGGCGGTGCTTAGGCAGTCAGCTGTGGCTCAGAGCAGGCATGTGTGAAGAGAGCCTCCCACATCCCCCATCTCACTCAGCAGTCCAGGACTCTGATGATGATGTTAAAAGCAATGTCTGTGAGACTGCACTCGAGATTATGCTTTGGGACTCCTCCCATACCACAGAGGGAGTAGCAGGATTTCTATCAAGACCTGAGATATAAAGATGTATTTTCAAAGTGAAATACCTTAATCTAGCTTGCTAAATAGAGCTGAAAGCCCCTCAATGGGCACAGACCATTAGCAGATGCAGCTGTAGTGAAGTTTAGGCAAGGCCATAACTTGCTTATTTGTAAAGACTTGTGCTCTGTGACAATCTTCTCTCCTACTTTTGGAGAGCTCAGACCAAGCAGGGCTCCTGTGGATACGGTGCTGCTCTGTGCGTGCTCAAGTAGCACAACTGGATTCCTAGCAGCTCCAGTAATTATCAGGTACACACGAAAGAGCCAATCAAGCACCCAAAAGGACAGGCTGCCCTCTGCTCCCCCCTGGGTGCAGCTGGCTCCTTATTTCAAGCACAATCTTAAATTACAAGGAAAAAGGATTTGCTGCAGAAGCAATGTTGTTTGGTATCAAAAAAGATTCCTCCTTCCTTCTGCCACCTCCCCCCATCTGCTTTTCATGTTTTATACAAAACTTGCTGCTCTGAACACTCCTGGATTTTCTCCCCTTCTAATAATAAAGAAGCGAATCTGATGTCTCCCACTGATGGCTTTCTAACCTTCAAAAGCATGTGTTTATCATGAGTTTCAGCTATCCAAAATAGTTTTGACCTGAGGTTACCATGCAGGCTCAGCCTGCTTCGAAGCGGGTTAAATGGATGATAAGCAAACATTTCATTACAGACCCTCAGCTGTTGTAAGGATGTGCAAATCCCTGAGAAAGATTTTCAGCATATCCTCCCGAGCAGTGTGGGGCTTTGGACCTGGGAGGTTGACTCAATCAGAGCCCTGCTGTCACTTTGCAAATATCTCCGCTGACTGTGCCCTGCATCATCACTTTGTGGGGCCCTGGGTGAGCCACGGGGCTGGGGAAAGATTCCTCCCACCTGATGCACTGCAAGACATGAGATTTTTAAGTCCTAATTGAAAACACACTCTTTTTTTGCTATCCTGTCCCTTCTCTGGTTTCTGTCTGAGCAGAGGAGTGTGGAGAGGCGCTGATGGAAAGCTGGGTGGCCCTGGGGAAGAGCAGTCCTTCTCCCAGCCCCTGCCTGCTGCCTCATGTCTCAGAGCCACATGCATCCAGCAGTTCCCAACCTCCTGCCAAAACTATTTCAAGCAGCACTGTGCCAAGTCCACTGGTCAGTTGGTGGGCTACCTGTGTCAAGTGGAAGTGGTCCAGTGTGGACATCACACAGCTTCCACCCCACCAAAAGGCAAACAGGCACTGCTGAGAAAGCAATGCTCATTCTGCACCTTCCTCACAATAAAATCACAGAGAGAGGACAGCCCTAGTGGCTAAACCTACCCCAGTCCCAGAGAGGCACAGCTATGAAGCACCAGGTACTTTGTCTCTCTCAGCTCTGTCTCCTTCCTAATTCAATCCACACAACAGCAGCACCTCACAAGTCACCATTTGCTTTAATCCTGAGAAGGATTGCTAGCCCCAGCTGTCCAGCTACAGACCATGCCCCATTTTCCTTATTCACACCTCTCTTCTATACCCATCCAGCTAAAATGTTCTCAGTGCAAGAGCCTGAGCTAATTAAGGATAGAGAAAGGTGAAGTCTGAGAGAGAATTCACAGTGTACACCCAAGATGGGCACATCTCATGTCTCTGTTTCCAGTGGCACAGGAGATGGAGGAGTGCAGGACACCATGTGCTTGCTCCATGTGCTCCAGGTTCATTGTCCAGACAGTGAATTGATATTCGCAGCCAAGTTTCCAACAAATGCATGAAGAATATTGAACTTCTGGGTATGGAGCTTCCCAAATCTCTAATTCCAGCCTAACAGCACCAAGGCAATCAGTCCCTTTGCTCTGAAACTGCATGAGTGACATACTGACAGAGCTGTAATATCCAGCTTAGGCTCATCTGTCCTCAACAACTACTGGTCTCCAGAATTATTTTCCTTCAGTCCCAATCATTCCTGGTGTTGTGCTGTACATATCAATGTTCAGTACAGCCCCTTATTTCTATGGTATCACTGGGATTAGCATGGATTTACCTATTTTTTTAAAGAAAAGTGTGCAGGAACACATCTAATTATGCTTTGCTAAGTATGAAATGTCCTTCTATTTAGCAGATGCTTGGGCCCTACTTTGACCTAACACTGAGTGTTTCAAGTAAACTGCCAGCAGCCCCGTCAAACTGTTGTGGGTAATTTGGAGTATGAAATGTGTTAAATTATTCAAAGAGCTGAATAAGCATAAACAGGCAGTACAACAGGAGAGATATGCATACCCAGCGATGCTGGTGTGACATTTAATACATCATATTAGCACTCCTGTTAGTACAAAGAGCTGGATGCCTAGCACAGCAGCCTGCAAATTCACAAGGCAGAGCACAGCCTAGCTGTATTTTGCCCCCCTTATAGCCTTCCTCCAACTGTTTTCCTTTGAAAAGCTAAATTCTGCTTGCCTATAACCAAAGGTGATAGCTGGGGAGCAAAATTTGACTCCTTCCTGAAATGCATGCAAAGTGCATGAGGTCCATCTAACGCACCTTTTCTTCCTGCTGGTGTCAATCATCCTGCTGAGAGCAACTGTCTGATTTAGAGCACTGGCATAAAAAAAATCAGAATCAGGCTCAAAATTCTCTGATGCTGGAAAGTAGACCCCAAGACAGACAGACTCTGTGTAGTAATAGAGCTGAAGCAGCTGAGAGCACACGCAGGATCATAACACATGTCTAGCTCAGAAATACATATAACACCCCATGTCCTAGTAAAAGCTGACACTAATTCAAGACAAAACCCTGCCTTTTACCTACTGTGGAAGCAGTCCATTATTTCTTATCCTTCAAAACAAAGAGTGTTTTCAGGTTATGGTGTATTTCTGAGTTCTCAAGAGATTACACTTCAGGGGATGAAAGAGATGCTTCTGTAGTCAGGGTTTCGTGATGGTGAGCAGCAAGGGGGAGGTGATTCTACTTTGAAAGCTTTTTCCCATTCTCAGAAAAGAAAAAAAATCCAGCCTCTACTGTGGAGAAATTTGGGCCTGGCAACCCAATCTTTACTGCTTGGCTTGTCAATGAAAATAAAAATAAAACTTAAAAAAAAATCCATACAGCCAACTCATAACAAATAAATGGAATGATCTCTCCTGAGAGCGGATGGAAGCCCCAGTGATGGAGGTAAAGTAGCCTGGACAAAGCACTCATGGATGGGAAAATACTGTCAGCAGCATGCCTGGATCACAAGGGATGGACTGACTGACCTTAAAGGCTTTTCCTTTTCTTTTAATTTTGCCTCTCTTTTTTTTTTTAATTTTCCTTCCTACAGTTTTAAGTAAGTGGCTGTGGGGCAGCAGAATTCCTTTGTGCCAGGGGAAAGTCTGATTTTAAGTGGTTCTGAAGCCAGTTTGCTGGCTAGCATAGAGCCACCAATTTTGTCCCATTTGGTTTACGCTAAAATTTGATTTTAACATTCTCTTAGAAGGTGAGAAGAGACATTGGTACATTTTTTTTCACACTCCTTTGGGACAAATATATTACAGGGTGTCTCTTGGCTCTCCTTTTCCTTGCTTCTAAATTCCATTTAGTGATAACATGGGATTGATGAGTCTAACTTCATGAAAAAATGTTTACTGGCTTTGTAATCATGAGTGCTTAATGATACTAAAAGGAGCATAGCTCAGTTTTCAGATGGTGAAGGGGAACTTGTAATACAGGCAGTTGGAAAAACTCCATTTGAATTCATAATCTGAGCCAATTTTTGTTCCTTTTGGAGTCATCTACAGAAAAAAATATTAAATGTCAACTTGCCAAAAACATAACCTCTGCCTATAAACACAATGGAGACGGACAAACATTGTGTGGGGAAATGTCAATTCAAATTCAAATCTTAATATAAATTTGGGACTTGCAAATAGTTTGAGACATACAAGTTGGCTGTTTCCCTAGGAAAATGTATCAATTATTTAGGAGTGTTTGTGAGAAGCCAGCTTAAATTCATAACAAGACTACCAGTTCAAGAAATAGGAATCTAAGCATCAAGCTCATTTAGACAGGCAACAAAACCAAACCAATGTCTCAATCCAAACTGAACCAATTAGCCAACATCTAGAACCATCTACCACAATTATGTGAGAACAATTTGAAATTATAAGTTGATACAAAGAGCTTTTCCCCTTCTCATAAGTATCTGTAAAACAAAAAGAGTGGGGGGAAAGGCCTGTGTTCTCCATTTCCCCTGTTGCTTACAGCAGTCTTTCTGATTTAGGGAGGATCATTTCTCTGAGCCAGCTCCCCTTCCTCATAAGGCACTGGGAAGAGGGAAACGTAGGCTTAGTCTATATTTGTATATCTGTGGATTAGAAATGTGCTTTTATCTCCCAGTCACCCCCATAGTCTGCACTGTGGTCCATGTTACACAAGGTCAGATAAAAATAACAAAACTTGAGCCCAAACTGTTGAAGGAAATTTATTTCATGGGACAGTGAAAGAGGTAAAAAACAAATCGTCCCCCAGATATGAATAGCACAGAAATCAGGCCCACAGCATCAGCTAATGCCCTCCTTGGAGTAGCTCAGAAGGTGATGGATGATTTATTGATATTGATGCCGTCACACAGGAGGCAAAACGTTCTGGGGAAAGACTGGGAAAGGCAGAGAGGCCATCGAGGACTGGTTGACAGAGCTTGGGAGGCAAAGTGGACTCCAAGGTTCAGCCACTTCCCAGCACCTCAGCAATAAAAATAAATCCTATTAACTTCCATCACAATTGAATTCTCGTTCAGCTCTGCCACAGTAGCCAGCTCTTATTAGAGAGAGGGCACATCAAGAGCCTACACTTAATCCCTGCTCCGAACTCTGTGTGGCACCAGTCAACATCTTCTGGTAGTGAGAGCCTCAACAGGGTTGTGGGATCCTGGAAATCGGCTCAAAGAGGCTGGAGAACACTTTTATGAATCTAGCTGCCTGCACATAGGAGCTGAGTCCCATTTCCTTGATGACTTTACTTGCAACAAATACGCTGCATAAAGCGCAATGTATTTATTAAGAAATAAGTAACTGCAGATTATTTCCTTTAAACATTTTAAGCTGCCTACTAAACCAGATTTGATAATAAAAACTAAAGCCAAATGACTTGAAAAACTTCATTAACAGAGAAAAGATAACTTCAATGGTCATTGCCATGGTTTAAATTAGAAGAATTGTGAGGGTGAGGAGAGATTGCTTTGAAGTGTTTTCATCCTCCAAGGAATATAACTATTGCTGCAGTTTTTTGCTGATGGTCATTCTCACAAGCCCAACAATTTTGTGAGTCACCTGGAACTGGTTTCAAATTTTAAATATTACAGTCTAGAAATCTTATTGCATCTAACCTCACTGCAGCTTTCTTAGTTCTTCCAAATGACTTCTACAGCTCTGCAGGGCTTTGTATTGGCTTAGATTTTTTCTTCATTTTCGGTATGTGTGTGCTGTTTTTTAAAAAGTTCTTCCTGCAAAGCACCTCCTTAAAGCAAAAGCCTCAACTTTTTAATTTTTTTCTCTTAGATATCAAGTTATTTGTGGCATTCCTGTGCATGCTACTTGAAATATGATCAAAGAGAAGTCAGAGCTAAAAAAAAAATTAACTTTCTCTTTTTTTCCTATTTACTTATGTAGTAGATTTTGCAGTTTCCCTGCAATAATCAAGCTGTACTTACTGTTTTCTTTACTTTCCAATTGCTGATGTCAGTGATGGCTTCATACACACTTCATCTGGCCTAGAAGAGTGCAAGAAGAGCCAAAGCTGAAAAAAAAATAGTGAAAGCTTTCATAACAGCCTTTATCCATCAAGTTTCAAAGAGGGCTCATTTTGCACTTTCTCTGTATTTAACGAATACAATTTCAAAGTTGAATTGTCCTCAAGCACTTTCAGTTTTGTTTTCTTCTTCTCATTCTCCCTTCTTGTTCTCCATCAGTGAATGGGCTCAATAGCAGTAAAAAGCCAAAATACTCAATCATTGTGCCCTTTCAATGGGCCATAATGATACTAAGGCTGCATAGAGTATTAGGCATTACAGTGTGAATAAACCTCTCCTTTTATATAATAATCTGGATTTTACAGGTCGTTCCTGGGAAAACTGTGCACACATCTGTGCAAGTTTTCCAAAGGAGCATACAGAGCTGTTATCATTTGCCAGAACTTCCTCATTTTAGTCCTAGAGCTGTCATTGTCAAACCAATCTGTGTCTCTTACTGACTGAGAGGTAGCACGAATACATACTGAAAGCTCTCCAGGGCCTTCAAAAGATTTGTGTGTCTGCAACAGCACATCTTTCTAATCTGTAATGGTCTGCTCACTTAGGATCACTGACTGCTAGGGATGAGCACAGGTTTCCAGTTTCTTACCTGCGGGGCAGTGCTTAGGTGGTTTATAGGCAAGACAACCTCAGGTTGTTGCCAACTTTATCCTGTTATTCTGGGTGCTCACACTGATGTCTGAAGCTGTACATGTCATATTAGCAGCCACCTGAAGGCTGGATGTGCTATCCATTCTCCTCCTCCTCCACAGAAATAGGGGAGAAAGCGGTGGGAATACATCCAGCCCTTTCAGCATGGGCTAAAGAGGAAAAAGGAGAACAAAGTGAGCAACAGATTGACTTCATTAGTAGATTTTCATACACTAATCATTTTGCCCTCAAGAATCAAGAACAGAAAATCTGAGTCCATGAGCACCATGCAGAAAAAGACAGAGTGATGATCAGCTGAAGGGATTCCTGATAATTTAAAAGATATTTTGTATTGTCTATTTAGATTATTTAAGAGTTTTCACACAGCAAATCAACTGCCTTACCTGATGTTTGATGTTTCCAGACTCTTTACCGTTCCTCTGTTCATTCATCCCATCTGCCATGGCAGTGTGGCTGTCTCAGATCACTTCTAAATCCAGTGGATGGTTGCTGAATACAGAAAAAAATACAAAATCAGTACAATCAGGGTAAAGTGGCATCCCTGAAACAGGCAGCTGGAGGGTTTTGTGTTGCTTTCAAGCCCAGGACAAAGTTATTTTTTTTCTGCTAGAATCTGACCTGGGTCACATCAGGCTCTGGTGGCACTTCAGCAGCATCACACCACAGATGGGTGACCCTGAGGTGACACAGTCTCATGCCTGGTGCAAGGAAAATAATGGATCTGACTTCAGGGTTTTGCAGCTTTAACACTCAGCTCAACCCCTACTCCACTAATAAATGAAAGTTCACCTACAAGAAGTCACACCCCATATTTAGTATACCAAGTCTCTGCTTTGCTAATCAAAATAAATAAAGTACTTGTGATTAATTTGGAAAAGTAGCATCAGGCAGGTGATTACGGCATCTGCTTGACATATTTCCCATTCCTTTTCTATCACATGATGAAGACTGTCTGTACTAGTAAAGCAAGGTATTATAAATTCAATATCCAAATTTTCTACCATGCCAGCAATTGTTTTAAGCCTGCTTTTTGTGCCTTTTATCTCCCTTACAAATCTTGAAGGGAATCAGATTCATCATTACACAAATGGCCTTTATTTCTGGCTGTTAAAAACCTGATGATGAGCAACATTTCCAAGGAGGAAAATGCAGTCAATTTCCGAAGCATGTGCAGAGTTAATGTCTGCAGTAATTGCGACTAAGTACGGTAGAGCAGAGATGCTCTGCCAGCTGGAGCCAGGGATTAAAAAGGAAACATCTGTGCTGAGATTATAGGAACAGAGGAAGCTGTGGGAAGGAAGGAAGCAAGAATGCCCATGCAGGTCCACCTACCTCATTTGAACTTCTCCTTTTCCCCATGGTTTTATTTTCCTCCAGCAAAAATCTATATATTTACTACCATGAGTGCAAAGAAAAGCCTGTCTGATTTCTCTGCTGTTTGACCTTTCCCTTCGACTACTCTCATGGCCACACATCTGACCAGAATGAGTCCTAAGATCTGGAGTTGGGCACTTGCTTAAAACTGAGGATGTTTTAAAGTGATTTGCTGAGCAAGGACACCTTTGAGCACAATGACTTGAGATAAAAGTTTGGGCCTCAACCAACAAACTACTTACAATGAAACTAACTGTAGGCAATAAGAAACTCCCTTTGTCTCAATGGGACTATACACAAACTTAAATTTACATGAGTTTAATTATTCAGCTAGGCTAGGAGCTAAACAAGCAGGAAGACTACAGTCCAATAGCAAAATATTGCCCATGATATCAGAACCAAAATGCATCACTGTAAATATTGAAAACTGACTGCATTTTAAATTCTTCATTCAATAAAACATGCTGAATGTAACGAAAGTTGTATCTTTTCAGGTATCAGAATTTTAAAACCTGTCTTCCTTTAGGAATTTTTTTCCCTTCATTCTTACTTAAACAGTGAATGAAAGCTACAGGAGATGCATTCCAATAAAATAATAAAAATCTCTGGTGGTGTCAAGGAAGATGCGACATACTTAAAACAATTTTTAAAACGCAGCAAGGAGAAATTTCTATACATTCACAGACACACATTTAGCTAGTCAGCTTAAATTCTAATGAAATATTTTATGTTGCTTTTATCCCTCCCAGTACTGAAGATTTATAAGTTTGCAACAGATTTGCAGAAATTGCCCTTTGTACTGGAAGGTCAAAAAGAGATTTGAAACTCTTTGCATTCACAATATTTTTTTTTATTTTTTTCTACTCCAATTACCTTTGAGCTCATGTTCCTCTGGTGAGGCGAAAACTCAGGGGTGGAGGAATTGAAAGTGGGGAGAAGGACAGAGGAGGAAGAAAAGCTAGAAGGGAATTACTCCTTTCAAAAATAAATCAATCAATAGAAAAAGCACAGAAGTATTACTTTAAAAAAAAAAATATTCCCAGAACCAGCACACACACACTCCATTTCTACTAATTGGATTGTGATGTGTTTGCCTTTAATATGTGCAGCCAGCCCCTATGCCCTGCCTTGTGCACATGTCATGTCCTTTTAACATCAGCAGCCACTGGCCTGATTCTCAGTCCTTGATAACATGTTCCCAAGTAGTGTGATGAGGGGGAACAGAGAGGGAGAGGTGGGGGAGAGCAGCCAAGGCCAGCACAGGCAATTGGTGGCTTTGTTGAAATGCTACAGACAATTCTCTCCTAAACGCTGACCCTTTCATTTTATTTCAATTCTTCATTTTCTTGTTGATACCTCGAGGAAAGGCTACATTGGCCATAAAACAAAAAGGATGGATTCACGCAGGGTTTTCCTTTAATCCGCTCTTCTCCTTTCTCTCTCACCCTGCTTTCAGCAGATTTTCAATATCATTAGTTTCTCTGAGTGTTTGCATTTTTCTGTTCTTTTTTAGAAAGGGAGAAGCTGCACAGACCTCAAAAACTGTATTGGGTTCAGATCACAGAAGTTAGAAATGCTGCAATAGCATTGATTAAATCCTAAAAGACAGTGAAGCTAGGGAAGAGCACGATGGGCAGGACTCCTGCTTGCTCCATCCTCTCTCAGACCAAGTTCTCTCTCACTACTACACCTTTAGACCCAGTATTTTATCTCTTTATTTTAAGCAATTTGCTGAAATAACTTGCAAAGGTCCCCTTTGCCTACCTGGTGGGACAACACATCCTTCTTAGAGGAGCCCTCTGTGTTACATGGCTGCCAGAAAAATTAGAAGAAATTTATGAGCCGCACCTCCATAATATTTTCCTTTCTTTTTACTCACTAACTCTGTAAAAGACATCATAGAAAGCTTTAGATGCAAGTGTTTTGCCAGTTCCTTGAGGAGAGAAACAGGTTAGTCATTTAACTCTACTGCTCTTTTAGTGAGATTGCCCAGGCAGGACATTGAAAATAAAGGATTTTGAAAATAATTTGCTGCCACCATCACTGAAAGTGAAATACACTTGAATAACATTGACCTTCTTTAAAAGCATGTAGATGCTTCTGCACAGGTTAAATGTCAGATTAAAGCCCACATGGACTTTTTGAGTAGCATGTGAGCAGAAATCAGACAAGACCCAGACACCACAAAACAGACTTTGCACTTATTCTGGGACCACATCTGAGTGCCTGATCATTTTGCCTGATTTTTTTTTCCATTTGATTTATGAAAAGAGAGCAGTGAAGTTGGACTGGGGCACATCAGACTGCAAATTACTGCGGACTTTGAGGTCTCACTGGTTGACTCTCCAGGGTTTATCTGAACTAAGTGCACATTGGGTTTGCTCAGTGGAACCTTCTCCTAAATGTAGTTTCTCACCAGGTTCCTGGTGTGTCCATATTGGTGTGAATAAGAGATACCTTCTGGTTCAGTGAAGATACAAGTTTGCCTGAAAAGTTACTCAGCCAACATTTCCAGTATTTACTTTCTGCTTTAAAGTGAACTAGAGGACTTTTTGGACTCTGTTATGTCAGAACCACAGAGCCCACCTATAGTGGCTTTCCCTGAAATCTGAGATCCCAAGAGATGCTTTTGCCTAGAGATCAGCCCTTGAGTATCCTGAAAAAAAAATTAATAAAAGCAAAATTTCATCCAGCAGGGACCAAAAGTGAAATCAAATTCACAAATCCAAACTAGAAAAGTTAGTATACTACCTTCCTAATTTAACTCATAACAAATACCAAACTGTGTATATTTCATCTCCTTAAAAAAGGATTTATGGCACTATTCTAGGTCTCACAGGTGAGGGTGTGCAGTGGGGTAACACAAAGATCAGCCTGCCTTTCCTGTTTAGATCCTCAGCTATCCCAGATAGCCAGCAAGGTGACATGTGCCCTAAGCATCTCTCATTGTGTTACCTGTTAAAAACAATGGTGCAAAAGCAGCAGCTTTAAAATTTTGTGAAAAGACCTCTTGGAGCTGTGCCTATCAAAACAAATCCAAAATTTTAACCTGTAGCTTTTATCACTTTACACAGCTGAGCCACTTATTTTCTTAATCTGCTCTTACCATCTCTTTGGGCAAGAGCAGGTAATCCAAAGCTTTCAACTAATGACAGACTACAGAGAATAAAAGAGCACCAGCATAGACCATTTCAAAGAAAATCCATGCAAATTTCATGCAAATTTAAAATATCCTTGGAAAGGGGGAAATAAGGTAGCATATTGGAACTCAGCACTTTACTCACTTTCCTTAAGGAAATACTAATAGCAATAAAAAACCCAAACCATTGGGAACTCCAGGGAAAAAAAAAAGACAACTAAATCCTTAAAACAGTAAGGATCCTGGCTGATTCAGCTTGAAACATCAATTAGCCCCCCTCTTGACCTGTGTTTGACTAGCAGATGTGCACATCCTGAACTCTGAAGCCTCTCCTGGACCCTAGTTGTGTGGCACTCCATGCTCCATCCCAGTTCTGCTGCCGAGGGTTTCAGTGGCACTGGCACAAGCTGCTGAAAATCCCTGTACCTGCAAGCTGAGCCCATGCTGTGCCATGCACTAGTCAGATGTGCAGCTTACCAGCATGTTACTGCGAGCAAAACCCTGTAATGTAGCAGCTTGGCAAGGGAATAGTTTCCCTTTTATTTCTTATTAAAGGGGATCAGGTGTTTGCCCATGAGAACTGCACTCTAAGCTACATGAATCTTTTTTTTTTTCCTGGAATATGCCCATAAACTAGATATGTGTCGGTTTAAATAAGCATAAAATTATGAGTATCCTGCAGCAAAAATGAGACAGCAGCGCTCAGGAGTAATGTGGATAAAAAAGCTCATCCTTTTCCCCTTCCATGACTTTGGTGGTGAACTTTGAGCCTATGGAGAATTTTCAAGGACACAGAAGAAGGGTCCCTACAGCTGACAAAGCCTTTTTAGAAGAAGCTTTTCAATGTATCTGATTGAGAAGTAGCAGTAGAAAAGCTGTGATCTGTATTTATGTGCACATATAATCCTCAGTATGCTGGCAGCTCACTGTGTTGAGGAGCAGCGTCCCCCTCAGGTTTACCATGCACGCTCCACTTTTCCAGAAAACAGAGAGGACTTTACTGTTCTCTGAGTTGAGACCAAAGAGCTTTATTAGTTGCACTGACTGTAAGATTCTCATGTTCTTCAGCCTTCTTATTTCAAAGCCTTTCATTTCCCAAGACAGCTGCAAGGTGTCCCTTCAAGGATTTTGCTTTTTT
>JAHLSL010012479.1:70627-105796 GCA_025920805.1 Petroica traversi
TTTTTTGATTTATACTTTTATACACTCAAATCTCAACCAAGGCATCCCAGCCTCATTCCATTCCTGACCTCACACTATCAAACTGGACTGACCCTCCATCTCTCAGGACTGGGCTGGGTTCCAGCCCAGGTTATGGAAGCACTGGGGCAGAGCTGCCAAGCAACCCATCAGCTGAATCCCAGGGAGACACTTCACCCAGAGCCGCTCAACTCTCCGCCCTCTGAACTTCTGACTCCAGACTTGTTTTTAACCCAGGGTTCGTCCTGGGTTGAATTTGTTTTTCTGAGAAAATCCTGACCAAGCTGAGCACGGTGATCCTGCAGATGACATGGAAGTGGATGACACAGGGCTGAGAACTGCAGACAATGCTGAGGATCGTCATATTTTCTTTTTTTTTTTTTTTTTTTTTTTGGTTTTGTAAAAAGCAGCAATTTCAGCTAGGAGTGAGCTTGTTGGCAGTGAGTTGGAGTTCCTTAGAGCCAAGGCACCTGCTTCTGGTCATTGTTCTCCATCCACCACACCTGTAAGTGTGAGGATATCCACGTATTCGATAAATTCCAACCTCAGCCAAGAAGATCCAGCCCACAGAGTGGCAATACCCAGGGGTTGACACATTTTTGTCACAAATCTGCAAGTGAAACACACCCAAATGAAATAAATACCTTCTCATTAGATCATCACGCTTTTTTTAACTTTAAAAGAAAGGGGGAAAAAAAGACATGCTTTACTGGAATAACCTTACTGTCAGAATCAGACTGCAAAAATGCAGCTGCTGCATAAACCTCTTGCAGAAAATCCTTCCACTGTAAGAAACCCCATGTTCTGCATCATATATTTCTCTTAAATTAAGACCTTTAAAAAAAAATCAGTAGAAGCAAGAGAAAAGCAGCTCTTATTCAGGAGAAACTGAGGCAATTTGAGCCAGTATAGGCTGGATTAGCTTCCAGCATGGAAGCCATTTAAATAAACCTCTAAACAGTCCTTAGTACTTGCTTAAATAATAAAGGGGGGAAAAATAGAGGTTTTAAAGCTAGAGGTCTATAAAATCTCTATTCCTGTCCTATTCAAGAGCCACCCTTAGCTGCTGCTGATGAGAGCAAAATTGGGAGCAAATAATACTACCATCCTGCTTCCTCAATAATGCCTTTAAAACATATAAGTGCCAGTTGAATTAGCCTATTTATAAGACTTCTTTTTTTCCCCTGACTGTAAACTCCTAATGACTCTCCGTTACACAATGCAATTCAATATGACTCAAGCTTCCAGGGGTCTTGATCCCCTCTAGATAGTGTACCACAAAAGTGATTTATAAACTACAGTCTGAGAAAGTCACAGAGACTGAAGTGATTTGAGAAAATAGTTCAGGCTTGTAAGTGAATACAAGTGCTATGAATTCCAATGACAGAATAATACCCCCTCCCCAAATCTTTTTTTAGCTCATTTCATATAACAGAGAGAAAGGTAGTGTTGAAGGAACGAGAGGAAAGGAATAAAAAGCCCAAAGGGGATAAGAAAATTGAGAGCTGTATGGTGAGGGCTAATCAGGCACACACGAAAGTAAGATTTTTTTTTTCTTTTTTTTTTTTAGTATGAAAAAGTGTAATGAGAGCCTGTTTGCATTGCAGATCATATCTCTGAAACTGAGCAATTTTGAATGGAGTACTCTGGCTGGAGGAGGCAGAGAAAGAGCTAATAAAAGCAGAGACCACTGATAAGCCGAACTCGGATATCAGGTGTATGGTTGGAGGAGAAAAATACAGATTTGTCAGCCTTCCTTCCCCCCAAACAAGTGGGCAGCAAACCTAGGTTCTTGTATTTTCTTTTCTCGAGAAGGATTCTATATCTCAAAAGTTATTTTGGATTGAGCAGGGGGGAAAATCAGAAAGAATTCCAGAGCACCCAGTTCCTTCTCATAACACAGATTTTCCTCTCCGAATTTCAAAAGGGGCTGTTATTTTGGAGTCTGTTCCCTTCCCCCTCCCCTTATCGCCTCTCCCTGTCTTTCATATTGAGGCGTTTGGTCTAAAGACAACCAGGGAGCTAAATATATATTAATTAGAACTCTTGAGGCTGCCATCAATGAGATACAATTATCCCAAACTGTTGCTATTACAGGCTCTGATAGCTTCATTTAAATTCCTGAATAAAACATGAAATATCTTTAATGAGAAATGAATATAGTTGTCAGGAGGGAGTAGTTGTGATATTGTTACTAGTTGAGATATAGAAGATGAAGACATAATATGAATACCTCTGACTTTATATAAAAATGATGGCTGTTAGCAAAAGACAGATACTCCTTCAGAGACTTCATTTGGGCTGCATATCAAAAAACACAGAAAATAGCAACACATCTCTTGCAAGGAAACTCTGCTATCTAAAAGGCAGCTGGGACTGCTGTCATGCTGCAAGGTGTAACACTGGTCTAAAAAATTCTTTACCATTAAGGGGAATGTAAACAAATCATGTGAAGCTCAGTGAAATATTCTTTTTGTCTTGTTACTCAGTGGCTGACCAGGGGGTTCAGTGTGGAAAACTCACACAACCACACAGTCCCTTATTTTTCTTACTTTTTTTTTTTTAGTATTATTTTTAAGACAAATGCCAATGACAGAGCAGAAACACTGTTTTCTCTCTTTCAAGGCAACTGAAAGGCACAAGGCCAGGCTGGCAAAGAGCAGTTCTTTAAATCACACTGTCAGGGAGAGAGGAGCAGCAGCACCTCTTCATTCCACTGCAGCTGCTTGATGGACTGCACCAGACATACTAAAAATTCACCCCTGAGCAGCAGCCCAGGTTTCTTCACCTGCTGTTATTTTACTGCATTTAATTACTCTCTCCTCCTTTCCACACTCGTGTATTTGTTCCTTTTTTTCCCTTAAAGTGAGATCTCCTGCACATTTTAGACTTTTCATTCAGGAGAATTTCTGGAATTGCTTACAGAGAAGGGGCAGCTCTGACTCTGCCACTGGAGTCCCTCACTTTGCTGGTTCCACCAGAGGATAAAGCTCTCCCACTCTGGCATCACTCCTGGAAAACAGTGGTTTCTGAGGTGGAGCACAGCAGCTATTTAACAGCGTGTACCATCACTTACACTTCAGTGCAGGTCGCAAAGTGGAGATGATTACCATACTAATTGAAAGGGCATGGGAAACATTAAGGAAGCAGAACATAATTATCCAAACTGGAAATTGCCAGGTCGTTCCCATTCTTGAAGGATCCTCTAGTGGCCACAGAGAATGGTCAGGACCTCAATTTAAAGTCTCAGCACAAGTTTGCATCAAGCTTTTTTACATCAAATCAATTAATATGTATGTCCTGACTATTATTTTTGAGATACTTGTAGTGTGGTGTCTCCGTTTCTTCTCCAAGCCTTGGTGTTGCCTGTATTCTCTAGACACAGAGGCAGAAAATTATCTCAGGGATACAATTCCATTTCTCTTAATCAACACCTCTTTGCTTCATCGAGTAAGGCGTGTTTAATCCATTTAGAGTTAGTTGTCAAGGTACACACACTCTAATTAATATTTTCCTGAAGATGTTCGTACATTACAGTATAATAAATTAAACAAAGAAAGTGAAGGACTGAAGAGGTCCTAAGTACCTCTTTCAGACTGGACCAGAAGGGAGACCTCCATGGATTCTGTTCTCTTCCATAGAAAACCTTAAAAGAAGTAAAGAAAATTCATATATAATATGTCTCCTTTTCTCAGCAGCCCGCAGGGCTGCAGTATGTGTGCTGCAGTTATGGCAATGAGTTGTTGTGCCTCAAAACTTCCAGAAATGGATCAACAATTTCTGGCAGATTCCTGGGGTAAGAGAAGAGTTTCCTACTCTATTGCAAAGCTTATTCTGTCCTTACACTTGCCATATTTGTGATTTTGAAGGGTCACAAGCTGAAATATATGTATTCACACCCTACAGCATGAAAATGGTTATAGTTCAACCCTCCAAAACTGGCCACAAAATACCTTGGAAGCAGAGATGTGCAGTACAACATAACCTCAACTGCAACACAACCAAGAGTAAAACACAAAAATCCTGAATATCAACTTGAATATTTATGCCACATTCCCACATATTAGATTGGTATGAATAATGACTATTCCTGGGATCAAAAGCCAGCTTTAAGGTGAAATATTACAACCCCAAAGCAAATAGGTTGTATTAACAAGCAAGCCCTTTTCCTTTATAGTAAATTTGGGATCCCCTTGAGATAGTAAAATTTCCTGAAGCAAACACTCAACCCTGACTGCATAAGTCATCCTTAAGGAACAGAATTAAGGACCTCGGAGCCTAACACTGTGAACATCAAGTGCAATTTACAGCCCTAGAATCAATGGAACCAGAGCGATGTCCAATTATACTCATTTTATTTATGTAGTTTATTTCCTCCAAAAATTAATTTTATGTTCCAAAACACTGCTGGATTAATGGCCCTGGTAACTGAGCCCATCCATCAACACAAAATATACAAGGCAAACAGTGACTCTGCAGATTTTGCCATTTGTTTTAAAGCAGGACTTGGCCAGAGAATGTTTGGAGAGCGACAAGGACCTCCAGAGACCCGTTCAATATTTTTACCCTTTTCTGAGATGACATCCATGGTGTCAACCAGCTATGATCAGCTGCAGTAGTGTTATTTCTGATGGGAAAAGGTGTTTTTTTCCAGGAGGCAGCTGACAGCAATGACTTTTGACTGGCTTCTTCCAGTGGCCCAAATCTTAAACGGTGGTTAAATGGTAAAAAAAAAAAAAAAAAAAAAAGGAATAAAAATATTAGTGTTACCCAAAAGATGGATGTTTACTTCAAAATATCAAGTTCCTTTCTTCCTTCATTAGATTTAACCCAAACTCTCCTTTTTTCCCCCATCCTCTAAACACTGCTGTGTTTAGACCCTGGCCCATTTTGGCCAAGTTCCGGCTGTATCCTGGACAAGGCAGAGAAGTTTTCTGGGACAAAGAAACATGAATATGAAAAAGAAAAGAGAAGCCAAGCTGTGGCACTGTGATCTCAAGGGTGGTGACAGTTATAAAAGCTAAAATACATAAGCTGTACGCACAGCAGCTAATCTGAGAGTTTATCATTTGATGTGGTGACAATAATTTGCGTGTGTTATTTGTACCAAAATCTCATCTTCAAATCTCCTCCAAACTCAAAATACACCTTTCACTCCCATTATAGCCTCTCCCAGATTCACCCCTTGTCCCTGGGGCTCACTGGCACCAGAAAGTGCTCAAATAAGACACCCACCTTTGGCCTCATCTCTTTTCCTCTCTTTTCTTCCATTGTTCTCTTAATTCTTAAAATAAAATCCCTTCTGACTGAAGGTACCTGTTTGTTCCTATATCCTGAGAAGCCTAACAACAAAGCACTTGGAATTACTTATTGTTATGGCTTGGGGACAAGATTACATCTCTTAGTTTATAAAGCAGTGGCTACATTTGCCACTAAATACAAATGATTTTAATAATCAGCATTATATTTGCTTCCTTCAGCAGGGTGCCTTGTCATTACTTTAATGATAATAATACTCGCTTTTCATTTGCTAAGTGTTATTATGATTATTATTCAGAAGCTTTACTATAATTAACTAACTGAGCCTCACAACACCCCTGTGAGTCAGGTGAAGAATTATGACTCCTTGATTTTTTACCTGGAATTGCTGCAACAGGGAAGCTGAGGATTGGAACACAGAGGACATTTGGATTAAAACCAGCAGTTCTTACCTCAAAATCCTATACACACGCAACCCACACCTTGTATTCCCTGTCTGCAGTTCACAATCTAGTACTATTGTCAATTCAAATTCTCCAAGATGACATTTTGGAGAGGCAAGAAAAAAAGAAGGAGAAGGAAGAAGAGACGTGGCAATCCCTAACAACGCTGAGACACTTTGCTCTCTGCAGCTTAACAACCTCCTCTGGCAGCTCCCACTCCCGGCTGGTGTCAGTTCCCAAATCCTGAGCACTCATGTTCAGTGCGTGCATTACACACATCTGTATCTATACAGGCGACAGATTCTGTCTATAATAGCCACCTGTGAGACCAGGGGAGGGGCATTAAAAATTAAAGAACTGCAGAGTAGATTGGAAGCCAATCTTGAGTTTTATAGACAGGGAAGCGTTTGACAGGTGGTCTCTGCAAAAGAAGTGGCCTTAGAGACACATTTCTCTTGATTTTATTTTTTAATTAACTTTTATTCTCAGTATTATCATGTCCTCTCCACTCACACACACTTCCTTCCCTACTCTTTTTCAGCCTGGAATGCTGATTAACTCACCAGACTCTCACTCAGTGCAATTATAGGCACCTTCAGTGTTGAAATCCAGCAGGAATGTTTTAAATATCTTTTCCTCTATTTACATCCTAATGCTATCCATCCACCCAACAAGCCCAAAGACCTTGACAACCCCATACAGTCAAACTGCAGTGCTTATCATCAAATTAAGGCAAGTGGCTTATCCTGTAACTCACTGTAGTGACTGTCCAGCAAAGCCCGTAATTACAGGGCTGCTCGGTGATGAGCAATCCAAGCCCTGGGTCAAGCATGTGCCTGTTAAGCTCTTCCACATGTGCCATTCAGACCCTTCCTGTTTGGGTTTTGTGTGCTGGTTTTGCACCTCATGCCTCACATAAAACCAGATGACCTCAGAGAGACCAGAAGGGCCATCTCCATCACTGTCAGCAGGGTAGACTTCACCTCCTGCCATAAAAACGCTTCCTCACCTTCCCTCCTGCTCACCCCCTGCATTCCCACTTTCAAGTTAATTGGAATAACACATCTGCAGCCAAACAACAGAACCCAGTGCATCCCCTCCAGGCCACCCCTGCCCTCTCCATCCCCCAATCCTGCTTTGCTTCATTGACTCCTTCAAACCCACCGCATTTCGACAGCAGCACTTAACCTTCTGCAGAATATCTTTATGCTCCATTTTCCTTTCCATTAGGAAGGAGATGAAAGCAAGCAGAGGATGCTTTTGTACAGCTGCTGCTGCTGCCGGCAGATGTGCTCTCCCAAGCCTAGATGTGTTTTAAGCATAGGCGTGAATACTTTGGGGTGTGAGGGGTTTTGGTGTGGGAGGGATGTTTGGAGGAAGCTTAAACAATGCTGAGTTTAAGGCAAATGCAATGATTTACACCCAAATCAGAATAATTTGTATTTGTGCTGTCCTTCACTGTTCTTACCAGAGACTTTGATAACCATAACTTCTGCACTTGCTGTACTTTGAGTTTCATTTTCCAATTTCTAAGTGTATAAAGTGAAGACTCAAACTGAGACTAACCGTAGGCCTTTACCACCTGAGGAAAAGATCTGTTATGAACCTGCTAAGCTTTACTGTGGAACTTACTTCTTTACTTCCAAATTGAAAATCACTTCTTGGGTTTTCTTCATAAAAGTTAATTCATGGCAACTGTGAGGATATATATATTCTTTTTTTTTTAACCAACTTTCTAAATAATTTTTAGAAAGATAAAAACAAGCATTAGGATCTTCTTCACTGAGAGCAAAATATCCTGCCCAAGTGACTGATGAGTACCAGTAACTTTCTGTTCATGTCTGTTCCTGAAAGACTGCATTGCATCCCACTGAGAACCAGTTTTCAGTCAAAGCTTGGGATTTGCAAAGTGCAGGAAAACTGGCTCTAATAAAACTGTCTGGATTGTGTCCTCTCAGGAGTCATTTCACCAAAGATGCAAGCACAGATGAGTTTAAATATAATGTAGAGGGAAATGATGAGTTTTTCTGCACCTGAACTGCCGGATGTATTTAGGAAGGAAGATCCTGTTTGGAACCTGATCAGTCCCATGCCTACTCTTGCTTATTTGGCAGGCTTTAAAGCATGCCTGGTTGTGACCTCTCTTTTCCATCTCAGGTTGGAGGAAGGAGGATGGTGTGGGAATGGGCAGGGGTTATCTCAGGATTTAAGCTTCCCTAGTTTAGTCCTTTGTGTATGTCTCATGGCGAGTCAGTTAAACTCAATTTCACATCTCTAAACTCACAATATGTTTGCAAATGCAAACACTGCTGGGGCAGTGAGGAACAGAAAGGAGCCAAGTCACCATAGCAGCAGCAAAACCATTGTGATAATGAACTGTAAGGAAAGCATCCCCCATTCCCTGATACTCAACCCCAGCCTGCTTGAGGTGGTGTTAATGAAGCTGCAGCATACCCAGGCTTTGGGAAGGGCATGTTCTGGTTACATATTTCAGGCAGAAGCTGCCCTGCAGCAGAGCATGGCAGGGGCTGCAGCAAGCAGGGCAGTCAGATACCCACCCAAAAGCCACTTTGGTGTCTTGTCCAGCTCCAACAACAATAATTGCTCTTGCCTCCTCAGTGCCATCAGGACAAAGTCAAAGCTATATGAATCTTTGTCATTCTGTCCCTTCCCTTATTGCACCAGAGGCTCAGAGAGCTCTGCTCTGCCTTACCAGTCTCATTGTATTAGCTTGATAAACCATCCGTTTACCTATAACTCAACAGATTGTAAAAATCCTTGTGGCTATTGCACAGTAAGGAAAATAAATAATAATATGCCTTAACAAGCATCAGTCGAAATAACCAGGATTTGATGGGCCCGGCGATAAAGAGCAGATTTACTTTCCTGGGAATGCAGACAAACTAATCAGATTTAGTTGGCAGCTATGAAAACACAACTGATGGGAGCCTCACACAATCCCCTCCGTCCCTGCGAACTCAGAGGGGCATGAAAGGAATGGGCATTAAAAAGATATCATATCGTCATGTCCCTGTGCTGGATGCAGCCCTGGCATGCTGACAGCTGCCTGGCAGCTTTCCATCCCTGGGAAGGGGGATGCTGGTCCACACAGCCCAGACAGCAGTTTAACCCCAGGGTCAGAGGCCAGTCAGGCGTTATCTACCGGCTGGGCGCATTTCCTCCGCATCTGTGGCTTCAATATTCCCGAAAAAGACACTGACAGGAGGATGAAAGCTAATGGGAACTCCTCTGGTATTTAGAAATTTAAAGGCCTACATTCATTTTTAATGACCTTGGAAACTCACTTAAAAAAAACAAACCTAAAAACAAACAAACAAACAGTCAAAAGCAATTTATATTTTGTGAGAGGAAGGAAATTACTCCCAGCCTGCCTTTCCTACCTGGTTTTTCAGGACTTCCAGCTGTTGGACAAGAGGAGAATTGCTGTGTGCTTTGTTAACTAAAATGTAATTTTCAGGATAACATTCTGACTAGGTGATGAATTGTACAGCTTTGCCTTGCATGTACACCATTAAGCTCTTATTGCACAGGATGAAAATAATTCCTACCTTAGCAAGGTAAAAACCATTATTATGTCCTCCCTGTTCTTCTGCACAGGTAGATTTTGACAGACCCTTGTCAGCCTGCATGAGGCATAGGGCTAGTTTTTGAGCTAAACACTTCTTTGGTCATCCCTGAGATGTTTTAAAGCCACTCTTGTTTTCCAGCTGTCTTGGAGGTGCCAATGCTGGATAAACTGGAGCCCCTAAATCTGATTGCATTTATGGTGCCCACAAAAGCAACAGGGAGCTGCTCCAATACCTCACTGCCAGGCAGGCAGACGGGGTCCTTGATTGAGTCCCATCTGCCAGACACTAGGACAGAGAGGGCAGAGATGTCTTCAGAGCCCTCCTGCCCTGCCAGTGACGTTCTGCTGGTGGGTGCCCCAGGTACCAGCCCTCCCACCAGGGTGGCAGCTTTGTGGCAGCAAGGGCTACCAAGCAGCTGCTGATGTTGCCACAAACCCTAGGGCCAAGGTCTGCCAAGAGAGATAAAATAAAGCCCTTTATCATTACCCCGGTGGAGTTGAGCTCCTTTTATTGATTATACTACAGCATTAGTTCTAGAGGAATGCAGCCATGGATGGAGCCAAGATGACTGTCTCCAGTGGATGATGCTCCAATGTTTTTAGGTGTACTGCAATTTAAGCTTTTTGCTTTTGCTATCTTTTAAGATGATGAAATCCAAACACTACCTGATTTGGCACTATTAATGGACCAAATAGCTTTTCCCAGTGCTCAGCTGATTATTATACAGACCTCACCACAAAAATAGTGACCAGAAGACATGTCAGAAGGACCTTTGTGCCAATTCTTATGAGTTACTGATATTTACTGTCTCCTTCCCAGCCACATCACAAAACCATCTCTACGATTAATATCTTTACTGACTTCCTCTGTGGCGTGGTAGCCAACACCAACATAGCCTGTGCATTTTAAAGGTGACAGAGATGGATGAGGTCATTTTCCCATCCCTCATGTCATTTCCCTCCCCATCTACAAGGGTGCTCCTTTGGAGAATATCCTAATGGAGGGTTTGTCTAGACTAGCCTTTAATTGACTCTAGCAACAGGACTTCCCCCATTTCTCCAGGGAGACCATTCCACCACCCGACAGACCTCACTGCCAGGAAATGCTTCCTGATATTCACCCTACCAACTCCTTCCTCAGAAAATGTTTTGTACAACCACAGCTGTAGATCCCAACCATACCACCAGGGTATGTTCACATGGACCACACCTCCAACAGCCTTGGTAGCTTTCTGCTTGTCAACTTTTTTTCCTTTCAAAGACCTAGATCTACATAATTATTTTAGTTTTTTTCCCCTGGCTGCACATTAATTTGCTTAGTTTATGGAAAGGGGTTTTTATAGCAGTGGCTAAGGAGACACCACTTTTTTGGGTAGCCATTAAAAGCAGTCAAATGTTTTTAATTTACTACAGGGGCAAAAAGGTATTCTCCAACAAATTCCAAAGTCAGAATGCAGAAGAATGACTTTTCCAAATGATTGTTTAAAAAGAAACCAGTTTAGATTAATTTATTGCCAGAGCAATCACATAAATAGTGAACAACACATTAATAAAGTAGTAATAGATATATTAATAATGAGTAAATCAACTGTTATGGGCTGTTCAATACTGTGCTTATTAGCCAGGTTTATATTCATCTACTCTGCTAGAACTGATGAGCTTTAAATAATCTATAACATGTTATTCACTACTTGAGTATTCTTCTCTATTAATAATTTACTAACAGTTTATAAACTATTCATAATTGCATTCTTCATATCAAAATACGATCTTTGATCTAAAAGTGAATTATAACTTAGGACAGTCTCCACTGGTCTGACCTGATCATACACAGGGGAACCACCCTGGACCTACTTCAGCACCACCTGAGCAACTCCCACAGTCCCCAAAACTTCTTTCAACTCATGTTGTGGCTCTTAGGAAACCTGATAGGCAACACAAATTTGATTTGTAATTTTGCAAAACTCAGTAGCAAAAGATGCTGAGAGCACAGCTAACACTCTCATTGCATTTGCAAATCCCTTGTCATTTGCTGATTTAGAATCACATCAGGAAGAAAGGCTAAGAGGGGGTCACCTAGACTATCATGAAGATATTATTACTATTATTATTATTATTATTATTATTATTATTATCATCATCATCATCATCATCATCATCATGATCACGGGACTTGTGTTCATTTTACCAGTTCTGTTGAGGCACAAAAACAAGCCTTGCTCTGCTTGGAGCACAAGTTGTGCAGAAAATGGCCGAAGAGATGCCAAGAAGAAATGGAGTTTTAAGATTTCCCCAGCAAGCAACAAGCAAAGGTCAACAGCCAAAGCTCTGGCTCCCTCAAACTGGAATTTTCATATCTGTACTCTTCCAAAGATTCACCAGGTCCTGGAAAGAGATGTGAAATCCTTAGAAAAAAGTAATCCACTAAGTAACAAAGGAAAGAAAGAAAGAATTGGTCAGTCAAGGAATGGCTAGGCTGTGTTGGGAGAGGTGTTTTTGGTATAAAGTTATCAATGCTCAAAGCTTTGACAAAAATTTGTGAAAATGTTTCATGTAGCTCTGGTATTTAAGAACAGACACCTTACAGGAACAAGTGTAGAGTAGGGTATAAATATGTGACAGGAATGTGATGTCTCCCTCATGAAGAAGTTAAAGGACTGTCTTATTTAAACACCTAAAGATTGAAAAGAGGTTATGATGGCACTTCTTAAAAGTATTCAGGGTTCAGGATGGTGAGACCAGGGGAAAATTAGAGAAAGATTATGCAATTTGAAGGACACTATTTGAACTAGATCAGTTAATTAAAGATCAATCACAAATAATATCACCATAAAAATTAAACAACACAAGTATTTATTACTTGAGTATTGAAACTCTGGTATCATTTTCTAAAATTAAACAGAAGGGAATCTGAACTGAAATTTGATAAGACTTTGAAAGGGGCTGTATTGCTGAGGATACACAAATCCTGCATGTCAGTATAACCCAAAGGTTCCTCTTCATTTGCATTGTATTTATCTTATGCATCAGATTTCTAGGATTACTTCTGGAGAGCAAAAAGGATTTATCCCCTCTTCACACTTTTTGTTTTCTGACAGGCCTGTGGGGTTTGTTTGGGTCCTGTTTGTGCCTTTCTTTGAGCACAAATTGCTGATCAGCCATCATAATGAACAGGAGGCAGAAAGATGCAGTGATATACTTACAGACCCACATGTCCCTAGCTCAGATGGAGGCTGGAACTGATGGATGAACTCTTGAGAGAGGAATAAAGTTTGCTGAATATACCTAGATGACATAAACATGCTTTATTTCTTTAGATAACTCAATAGTACATTATATGAGTGATGGGGCAAAATAGAAAATGGAAAGAAAATTCTTCTGGGTATTTGTAGTACCTAGATTTGATTTTGAACTCAATCCCCACATGCTTGCTAGATGGTCTGTCTTAGTTTGTGTCTGAATGACCTTTGAAGGCTTGAATATCCTGGACCCTTCAGAATCAAGTTTGGGGCTGCAATCCTCCCTCTCTGGAGGAAAAATAATTTCAGAAAGAGTTGGAACAGAAGAAAGATTTGTTATGGCTTGTAGATTGGGTGATTTATCCAGTTTGGAAACAGCAAAGAAAGCGCTCTTCTGTTTCCCCAGAAAAAGTCTGAATGGTGGAGAAAATTAGCCAACTTTTTTCTCTTTTTTTTCCCCCTTAATTATTATTATTGCCAGCTCAGCCCCATCATTCGACTACTCTTAGGAGATTAATTTTTTTTTTTTTACCCTGCAAAGTACTTTCTAACAATACTTATTAATTTTGCTGGAGGAGTGGCCCAAGTAACTGGAGTATTCTCCTGTTCTGTCCTCCCACACACAACTCAATCTTCCCCCGTGCTCACGGAGGAACAGCAGCTTCCTCTTTCATGCATCTGTGCTAAAAGTGGAAAGAGGATTTGACTTAAAGGCATGCTGACAACTGGTTTAAAACCTTGAGTTAATTTGGTGTCAAATAAATATTTTTTAATAAAATTTGGGGCTTTCTTTAGAGTGACGAGAGAGAGATCTGTTAAATTAAAAGAGAATTCATTATTCCCAGCCATTACTGAAAATACAAACACAACCAGGTTGTGTTAGAGCAAATGAAATTGATTTTAAACAAAACTGAACCTGACCATTTGTGTTTCATCGCCTGCTCTGTAGCACTGACAGCAGCCTTTCTCCAAGGCAGGCTAGCTTCTCCAAACTTCACTCTTGTTTGACAGAATTAAGCATTAATCTGGCCACTTTTAGAGAAAGCTGAACGATAACCCTGTTTGCTCAGACTGTCTCAGCTGATTAAGTCTTGTTTCCCAACTGATTGGGAAGACATATGAGGGTCACAAGCTTTTGTCTTGCAGAGATCTTCATGTTCAAAGTCTTTAAATTCTCATCTCTCTCTTACCACTCCTGTTTCTCCATTTAAGCAGACACAAACCTAAACAACAAACCCGAAATTTAGGAACTGTACAGAAAGCTCTACCGTTTCTCTTCCTCAAAGTCTTTCTAAATATTTCTGGCATGTTTTTCTTAATCTGCCACTTGACGCTATTCCTTTCCTGCTAAAAGATATTAAGATACAGTCTTTGTTGTTGTTTGTTTTTCATGAAAAACATACTATTAGATCCATTTGCATAGAAAACCAACACAGCAGTAAAGGCAGGGTAGGGGGTTGCTAAATGCTGATGAGAGCTGAGGCATATTAACCAGGTATGAATATGCTGCTCTACTCTGGCTTGGAAATCATTGCTAACAGGCTTCAAACCTGTTCTCTCATGGCCTATAACATAGACAGAGAGGTGCAGAGGAATGCAATTAACTCCTCATTGGCTCTTTCTTGCCTCTGTAGCTGCATAAGGAAGGATGGCGTGAGACTGATTCAGTTATTCCGTTAAAAACAAAGAAAAAGATGGTGAAATGAAACCATTCCTGGCACAGTTTCCAACCCCAGAGTGCTTCTTCAGACCACACAGAGACACAAGCCCTGCTCAGGGGATGCTGTGAGGTGGCCAAGGCAGCAGTGGGGGACGTGGAGGGGCACAGCCAGCAGCAGCATGGGGGACATGCAGGGCAAACCCCTGGCTTGGTCACCCTACCAGCACATTATCCATCTCTCCACAGCCACCTCCCACATAAAAAGAAAGAGATGGTCAAGAGATGCTATCCAAGGCCATGAAAAGAGCAGTCAGAGGAATTTAGAGGAGCCCTGAGGATGGCGTAGTTTGAGCTCATGGCATAACTGCTGGCATAACAACAAACTCAGGGGCCATCCCATCAAAAGAGCTCCAAGACATCTCGGAACCTGCATCAAGGCCAGGCCTGTACCTGACAGAAGTGAGAGCTGTGCTCCCCACCTGTGACACCACTCATGAGCAGATACAATCACTCCTGATAAGGAAACATTTTCTGTAGGGCGCCAGCACCTTTTTAAATATTAACCAGCGAGATCTGCTGGCTGCCTCTCTGGAATTACTGTCTCTGACACTGGTGATCCCAGCATGGCAGCAGAATTCAGCAGCCAAACCCTGCCTCCAAGCGAGCGGCTTGCAGATGTGGATTTTAATTAAAAATATTTAATTTTCAGCTCTGAGTTCCCATTTGCTCTACCTGGCATTACAGTTTCTGGTGCTCATCCCACAGACCATTGCAGTGCTGTTCTGTAGAAAGCTCAAGCCTATGGCAGCTCCACCAAAATGGCCCTGCTGAGCCCTATTTTGTGCTCAGCCATAACAACCAAAATAGAGCTGAAAAAAATGAAAACCATTTGTGGCTCAGAACCTACTTTACACTACAGCAATTCCCTCAGAGATTAGCAATATGGAAAGAACACCTCTCTAGTCCCACCAAGACACATCCCTGTAGAACTTCTTCATTGTTTTTCATCTGCAGAAGACTGAAAACTCCAGGCATTGCTCATTTCTAGGGGAAAAAAATTTAAATTGGCACCTCAGGCTTGCATCACATCCACAGCTATCTCCAAAGCCCTCCTCATCCTGTGGCCATTTTTCCTTGAGATGAGCTGCTGCAATCCCAGAGCTCCTGCAGCTTCCCAGGATGGACCTCACATGGTCCAGTGGGATCTTATGCAGTTCCTTCACTGTCCTATTTTCCTTGTAAAAGAATTTAAGACAGTTGTTCAGTGAAAGTTGCTGTTTCACTTTTTATTTATCATCACTTAATTTACCTCTTTTCAACTTATTTATTGAGTAGCTTTATCTTTACGTATATTTTCCCTAGTAGGTTTCAACCCCTAGAGACATGTACTCAATGAATCAAACATGGTGGAACAGGGTTTAGGTCAGGTCCTACTCATAAAAAAGGTTCTACATTTGTCCTCTGATTGCCCCCTGCAAGCAACATACAGAGCATCCTTCCACAGATAACACTTCTTCAGAATTCAGCAGGGAATTTTGAAAGTTCTACATTATGATTGAGAAATACCTGAAAACCTACTTTGAGTTAACAGTTTAGTTCCCAGGTTTTCAGGGAATGTGGAGGAAGAATGTGGAAAAACAGGGCAGGAAGCAAGGAAACAACCCCAGGGCAAAGAAGCTACCCTATATTAAGTATCAAAATCACTGGATTTTGAGGTGTTGCTAATTATTATGAATTTTGATTGTGAGTTTTGGTTGCGTAAAATATTTTGAAGTGCTATTGCACTTTTTACGTCCTGTTTTACCTCCAGTTAGGAGGTTAATAAGGGAAACAAGGAGTCCTTCACCCTCTAAATAAACTCCTGTTAAAGGGCATGTACAAATCAGTGACTGCAGTGCCAGTGAGAGCTCATCCCCAGAAAAGGACTTTGTGAACTGTTTGGGGGAAGGACAGTATATGGCTGTATGGCACCTGATGCAAGGGAGGCATGACATATGACCCTTCCTGCAAATGGGAAAATAAACATCAACAAGACAGATTGAAGAACACATCAGAAACGGTAAAAAGGAAGTTAAAAATAATCACTGATAACATTTAGCCCGGAGTGCTTTTCGCTTTGTTATTCTATATTGACAATCCCACCTACAAATGGGTTTCTAAGACTTTTTGACTCGCAGACAGCCCGGGTTGCTCTGCAGACCCCAATGTATCCATTGTCACCCATGGGAGGGCCCCAGGGCTTTTACTATGCTGCATCTTTGGGGACGGATCAAATGGCTCCCAGACGAGAACAGAACTAGACATTTTCCAACCAAATACCTCTCAGGTCACTGAGCAATGCTCTGGTGGCTCTGCCTTACCAGCAAATGCCCACGCTGAGGCACGTCAGTGAGGAGCTTTGCCTGAGGAACCTTCCTGCCTCCCCCAGGCTTTCTGTCCTGATGGCAGCAGGGATGTGTGCCCCTGCTTTGGCCAGCACCAGCACGGGCCAGCGAGCTGGCAGAAACCATTGCCAAGGGCTGGGCGTGTGCTGAGATCCCAGCCTGGGAACTGGGGCACTGGCAGCACGCACAGAGCTTTTCATCCACCAGAACCACTGCTGAGGAAGTTACACAGGGTGCAGCTGGCAGAGGGAGAGCAAAGCAGGGGCAGAAAAGCTCCCCTAATTGCCACAGCTCCACAGTCACTGCTGAGGAGCACTACCAGCCATGGCAGGGCATGAACACAAGACTGAAGGAGTTTCAAACTGGGTTTGGAGGTGAATTGCACCAGCCTGTTGCTGTGCTGAAGTCCCAGACATGAGAAACCCCCGGCCAAATGCTGTAAAGCCAAAACAAAGCCCAGACCCTGATTACAACAACTTACAGCCTTGGGACATGCAATTATTCATTCAGATGAAGCTTTATGTCAAGAGCTACTGCTTTACAATACAATTGGGTACTGCTGCAGATGACTGCCACAGCAAGGACATTTAGGAAATCTCTCAAAATCATCCTGTGAGTGCTGCCATAGGATCCAGAGCACAGCTGCTTCATCATTCTGTTCCAGGCTGTCATGTCGAAGGATAGCAAAATAATGTCAGGTAGTTGTTCTTACTCCATGGAAATGAGCTGTGTTACCTCTACAGGGGAACAAATCTCTTCTATAGTTATACCAGCCAGGTTTTGCAGGACACCAAACCCTCATTCCCAGCCATCTCATCTGACAGACTGGACACTGAAATTATTCCGTGTCCCATGCTCCACCCTATAGGATTCCCAGGTTCCCTCTGACAACAACTGCTGGCTTTTCTTTCCTTGTGTCTTGAAGAGTCCACCAACAATGATGGTCTGAGTGGACAAAGCTTGTCAAAGGACAGTTTGGATGTCACACAGCTTTCCTAGCCTTTCTAAGTAGCTCCAGGAAATGAGAAAGATGAACTGCCCGAGTCCCTCTACATGAAAGTCTTTGGGCTGATTTCCAAAGCTCCTTGAAGCAGTCAAAGAGAAGTATAGCCAGGTGTCAGACATAGGAAAACATTCCAGAGCAAGAACATTCCCCTTTCCCTTCACCTCTTGCCTGCCTCATCACAGCCAGGGGTTTCAACACCTCTCCTTCCTCACCACCCATGGCATGGGGAACAGGCCATGTACCCAGCAAACACAGAAAAGGGCAGCTCCTGTCCAAATCCAAGCAGTTTCTCCTTCCCCAGTCAGAAATGGCATGAATTTATGGTAATGATGTTCTGCATGAGCTTGTTCTCCACACAAGGACCAGCTTGTCATCAGACAGAAATGGAAAGGGGTCAACCTTTCCTGCCCCTTCTGCACATAACAATTCCTCCTTTCAGGAGGGAATGGCTTGAAAGCTCCAGTTATCAAAGCCTGTTTTCCACAAAAAGTGACACCTCCAGACCCAGACTCCTCCTCTCCCTTTTTTGGGCTATGAACAAGTCCTTGGTGTTTTGGCCAAGCCACTTCTCCAATGCAGCTTCTGTCTTTAGGGAAAGAAAAGGAAAAGAAAAAGGGGGTGGGGGAATTAAAAAAAGAAAAATTTGTGCTTTTTAAAAAAAAAAACTCGTGCAAATATCTTATGTCTCCTCTTTCTTTTTTCTAATTTTTGTATTTTTCCCCTTCTTACATTCACACAAGCAAAACAACAAGAGGGTCCTCTGATGAATGTGGTGGATCGCCATGGTTACGGTTCAGAGATGCAGCAAAAAGCAATTATGGTGGGACACAGTAGAGGAAAAAAGGAAACAAAAAAAAAAAAAGCAGAGAGAAATGCACCTCTTTGTCAGAATTTCAGAACAGCTGTAATAACACTTCTGCACCCCAGCCACTGCAAAGTAACTGAAATATTGTGGCATGCTAAATGCCAACGCATTAAATACCAGGATTTCAATGTCACATTATTTAAAAAGACAGGAAGCATTAATTTCCAGCTGCACTTTCAGCTTGTTAAGCCATCTAGGGGGAATAGGGAAAAAGGAGCAAGTCCATGGCACAGGGCCTCACATTTTGAGGTGTGAAATAAAACACTGTTCAGCAAGGCAGTGGAATGCACTTGTAACAGATTTAATCTGACAGCAGCTGCGGTTTCCTATTTAAGCTTTGTGTGATTTATTTTTCCCCTTGGTGTTGGAGCTCCTGCAGGAGATGGTGATGATCTCCTGACCTTTCCCAGTTGGAGGATCTTAGAACTCTTTGCCCCCATGCACCCACTGTTGCTGCCTGTGATGGGCAGGGGAGGAGGGCTCTCCCTGCCCTCACACAGTGGTGAGAACAGGTCAGGGCTGACCTACCAAGGGTCACAGGTGCCTTGTCTTGGTTTGGGCTTCTGCAATCACTGGAAGGAAATTCTCCTTTTACATGCTATTGTTTTAATACTGTATTGAAAATAAAAGCTGCATGTCACAGGTTTGGGATTATCTGTCCCTAACATTTATTTCTCTGCAGCTAACAAAAGAGGAAGATTCACCTCTGCTCTCTATTACTTGTATTTAATCTTGAGGGTTTCCATCACTGGTCTTACAGATCTATTTTTGGTGATAACAGCAGCATAAAATATTTCCCTTCCTTTTCATACCTGTTGCATACTGCAGCCTCCAGCTGTGTTCTTGTCTTCTGGGCTATGAATCACACCAGAAATCAGATCCTGCTGACTTTAGACCACGGAAAGAGGCATAAGGTGAGAAATTACTAAAATGGAACTGTCTCTCATCCTGTTCACCAAGAGGTTCTGCAAATTGTCGTGCCAAAGGGAAGAGGGAATCAGGAGAGGGACAAATGGTGCTGTGTTTGGTACACTTTGGGAGCAAAAAAACAAAGGATGGACAGAGTAATGCAACAATGAGCAGACAAAACAGCCCAAAGAGGACAAAGACTAAACACTTCACAGGTTATTTACCTCTTTTCTGAGAATCTCCCTCCAGTTAAGTTTCCTTTCTCTTCACCAAAAAGAGGTCTCAGGTTAAACATCCCAATTCCACCTTTCCTCCATCTGATCACAACAGCAAGCTCCTCTAAGCAGTCAGCATTGACTTATCAGAGGAATGAGACAAAAATTAGGTTTCCCCATCATAGCAGAGGTCCACTGTTCCTTTCTTCTTCTTTCTATATTATGCCCAGCAAAATCAAAGCTCCAGACTTGCTTCCACACAAAAGAAATGAGAAAACCTGTGTGTGAGAAGAAGCCACTAAATTTGAAGGAAAATGAAGTTTTGCCAAATCTTGTGGTTATATATCACAAGTCTATTGATATTTTGACTTTTTTAATTGCTTTTTATAGCCCTGTCTTCTAAAATCAAAAATCATCATGAACCTCTTATGAGAACAGCAGAGAAATCATGAATAATAGAAAGATGGGACTGCTAAAGGTTTAGCAGTGAGAGGGAGTCTAAAAAAACCCCAGAACTTCAAATTCTCTTGCTTTTTAAAGGCGATTCATGATTTAGACAAACCTGTTGCAACTTATGAACACTGAGATACATCATATTAGATAAAGTACCTAGGAAGGACTGAGTCCTGGGGTTTCAGAAAAAATATGGTCATAGGAGAAAAGCTCTGTGGAGTGAAACTGAGACCTAACATTGCAGGTTAAGTCTTTACTGACTTCAGCAACAGCAGAAGTCTCAAGAGCTAAACTAAACCCCCAAAATGAATGCTCCTCTAAATACAACATTTGGGTGCCCAGGGAGGATGTGGTATCTCAGAGCATCCCTCTGCCAATGCATTTTCAAGGCTTTTGTTCTTTCAGCACTGGAAATGTAAATCTGAAAAGAAACATTAAAATTTACCTCCAGTTTTATTTTGTATTGAAGAAAAAATTAACAAACAGCCTCAGTTTCCCTAGACAAACAAACAAAAAAAAAAAAGTAGCATTTAAACCCATTAAAGGATTTTCCTACACTCAAAATTGAAAAGAAAAACAAAAGGCCATTGGAAAATCTTTTCCAACTAAATTCAGTTTTGGTCCAGAACCACTTTTATTGTTAAACTGTCAGAGGAATTATCAGCAACCCATACTCCAGGAAGGTGGGATTAACCTTTCCCTTGGAGATTTGATTTCCACTCCATTTTCTCCTATCTCAGAGCAGTTCCAAAATCAGAGGTAACCAGGCTAAGCAGAGGGGCAGGCTGGATGTCTCTCAGCCAGCCTTGGACTCCAGGAGTGCAGCACATGGGCAGCAAACATCAGAGTCAAAGCCAAGGATGAGGTACCAAGCAGGAAGGGCTGCAAGGCAGGTGAAATAAGCTCAGTTTCTATGAGAGACTTAAGGGGAAAGCAGAGACCATTTGCAAAAATGTGTCAAATGATGAGAGAAGGAAAAAAAAAAAGGGCTAGGGAAAAAAAAAATAAGGCTGGAAGTATAAACTGTTTTAGGTGTTTCAAAATTCCACTTGTCCATCCAGGAGAGGTAAGAGAGCAAAGCCTGGAAACCTGAAGAGTGAGCAATTTAGGAATCTCTGGTTTTGAACATGGTAATGTTCCTCCTCAGCCCCTGAACCAACCATGGAGAGCTCCAAAAGGGAAGGATCTTTAAGGTGAATTAATGCCAAGCTGCAGCTGCACACCCAGCCCTGCGAGGTGCTGAACTACCCCAAACCAGCAGGATTTAAAAGAACACAAAGCTATTCCTATCAAACACCCCTGTCCAAATGGAGAACTCCCTAGAGCTGGAAAGCAGATCAGAACAACCAAAAGTGCCCCAACCCTCTGCAGCAGTGAGTGCCATTGCCAGGGCATCCTTTGTGCTATCTGCACTCGACATTTATACGAGAGAGAGATAAAAGAAGGACATTTAAAACAAAGGTTTCATTGCAGATTGCTGCTTTCTCATCGCTTTATTATTTGTTCTTTGCACATGTCAGATAAGTGGACTTGCAAATAGCCTTAATTAGAAATGCAGATTACAGTGGGCCAGAACACAGTGGACACTTTCACTCCATCAGTCCTGTTGGGAAAACACATGACCAGTTTGCTAAAAAAACAGGCTGAAAGTCAAAGTGAGCTTCATTTTTAGGCTGTGCCCTGTTCATAGTCCAGCAGCTGTGAATAATTCTTAATTCTTAAAGAACTGAATGGAAAAACTGTGTTTCCAGTAGGAACTGCCTCTAAAAGAGATCTGCAGCTCCCTGTAATGGTTTTATGTCATGAGGTAGAATTAGACATGATCAGTCCTGAACTGGAGAGTTGCAGTCAGAAAACCAGTGAGCTGTCTCAGACCTGACAACAGGCTTCAATACTTGAAAGCTTGTCTCCCTGCCCACGACTGAGATTAGTGTTTCAAATAAAATATATTAGCTTTCCTCACATCCCTTGGCATACTTGTTTGCTAAAACTCCTCCTAAGAGTGTGACTTCTTCCTCTGAACATGATGATACAGCTAAGTGTGATTACACAAAAGCAAGGCTACCAGTTCTTGGAATAAATGACCATTTAAAATCTTTCTAGCCATTTGATATTTTGCAGGTGGGGGTATTTTTGAGACTGGCCCATTGCTTCTTTTGATTTTAGCAATGCTTAAAATCCTCCGTGTATTACTCAAGAGATGTGACTGTTTTCCCAGCTGCTGCTTTGCAGTCATTACCAAGTTCAGGAGCAAGCAAAAATGGGCAAGAGTAAGGGATGAAAATAAGATATTTCATGTTGTCATACTCATGTCATTGTACAGGGTACTCACCAGCAGGATAAAAAGCTGCTCCAGTCCAAGAGAGGTTCTGCTTCCAGGCAGAAACTCTTGGCTTTTGTACTCGTGGGCATCAAGTGGCAGAGCTGAAAGATGGGATCACAACGCAGTGAAGTCCCAGCTTAACCTGAAGACTGAATCTGGAAAAACAGCACTAATAAGAACTCTGCAGAAATATATGTCTAAAAAAAAAAAAAAAAAAAAGAAGGTTGCTTGAAATGACTGGCTATGGATGTAGACATTGGGGATATTTTTGCTTTTGTTAAGTGTTTATTAACCATTGTTCCTCTGTTGTGCTCACTGAAAAATTGTAAATACTTCACTAAAGAAAAAGATAGAAAGCATGCAACTGGTTTCAAATAAACTATTAAACATGTGAACCGGAAGGGAAACAACGTCCAAAAAAATCTGGTGTGAAGACCAAGCCCATTCTCACAGACTCACATTTAGACAGAAACCCTCATCTCCACTGGTAATGTTTAATGGGTTTGTGAGTGGGGGAAAAAAAAAATCAGCAAGCTGCTCAAAATGATGCTGTCTTGGTTACCGAAGGCTACAACTTGATCCCTCAACTTGTCACTGCTGTCCAGTGTGACCTGGGCAATCCAGTCAGATCCATTTCAGAAGGAGTTAACCCTGCTGCATCTCCAGCTCCTCAGACAGGTATTGCAGCCCACACTGAGTTCTCACAGCAGAAGTGTAGACAATGATTTGATGCTCTTAAATAATGCTGAAATTCAGAGGGGAACTGGTACCTTTGAGTTTGTCTAATTTGCACTTGAGTTGATATAATTTTGCAGTCACGAATCACAGTTTTAAGTGTAATGGACTGAATTTCAGATCTGAACCTAGTCAATCACACCTTGTAAATGTGTCATTTAATGCAACAACTGTGAGAAGGACTGGCAGGTGGACAGAGAATTATGAAATCTTTTTTAAAAATAAAAGGTACAAGACTTTCAGCATGGAAAGCAGAGCTCAAGGATCCAGGATGGCCTTCATGCTCCAAAATACAGCCCCTTCCAAAAAGATTTGAATGAGATTTCTGCCTTTGAAATTTTCCCCATTTATTTATTATCTACTTTTGTTTGTTCGGGGAGGTCTGTCCAGGGGATGTGCTTGCTCCAGAGGGGTTTGCAAAGGAAAGAACAGAGTGGGAGAAGGGAATGCAGCGAGCACTGGAAATGCAGAGACACATCAGTGAAATCCCGACCTTCCTGACAGCTCCCAGCTCCCCTTGGTGTCATGTCAGGGCCAGAACTACCACGTTTCAGCCTCTACATTGCCTACAGCACAGGAGCAACTTCTTTATCACCAGTGGATTCTTCTTTTTTGACTGCATCACAATGGCACCTGGGCAGACATTTTTAGAGAGAAAGGAAACCTCAGCTGCAAGGCTGCTCAATTCCAGTTAAACAGAACTGGGATTATCCATTATAGCTCCATTTCTATCCAAAATCCACCAACAACACAACTACTCCTTTCTGCTAATGCAAAAAGTAAGGGGTTAAACATTTCTTCCCTTCAAGTCAATGAAAAAACTCTTTTTGCCTGTGGTGGGAGTAAAATGCCATTAAAGTTTTCTAATACTGCTTCTAAGAAAAGGTTTGGGTGGGAAGGATAATTGTTGAGACATTTTTTCTGTGATATCTTACATTGACTTACTGTCAGAACTATTGCACTGTTACAAAATATTTTCCAAAATCTTGCAATAAAACGCAGCTGGAGATGTAAATAAAACTTATAACTAAGTTTGTGACTTTCCAATTTAGAAGTGGCAAGAAGGTCTCTGTATTTCAGAGCAATGTATAAATTTGTATCACAGTGCTTATTATCTGGTTATGAACTGATTTTATCCTTATAAGTGTCTCAAATGTATATACTCCACTAAATTTCACAAAGTATCAGCTCTAGGTGAGGGTTTTAAACAATGTGCTTCAGATATTTGGATCCAGTTAAATTGCTTCAGTGGTGCTGATGCATCTTGGGTGTTTTATCGGGTCAATTTTACAGGGAGAGAATTTGATGTGAAGTAAGGAAATTTTGTACACTTGGAAAATATGAGCAGCCACAAGTTAACATCAGTGTCAGAAACATGATTTCAAAAATGTACTTAAGCCAAAATCTCCACAAGTCAGAGTCCGATGTAAATTGCATGAAAGTGGAACTGGCTATGAACTGCTGGAGAACTTCTTTACCCCAGAGTCCAGGACCATGACATTTCAGGTTGCTCATGAACATCTGGTGTGAAGACGTCATTTAGCATTTTCAAATGTTCATTTGACAAAGTTCTGAAACCTACTTAACAAGCTTAATCAACAGTATGTGTAGAGGAAAAATCTAAATTATACTCTAAAAACTGTTAAAAACTATTAATTTCTATGGGCTGTGCCAGCAAATCTGCACAGTTCTCTCTCTTGGGACAGGACTACAACCTCTGCCTGCCTGATGCTCAGTAATTCTTTTGTCCTTCTATCTGAGAGCATCCAAACCCATTTCTTTTCCAGGAGCTGCTCATATCTCTGAAGTCTCCCAGCAGGAGTTGCAAAACTCTTCTCTCAGCTACCAGAAACATTAATTCTGTCACACTATAAAATCATCCATTAGCTTCCATAAATAAGAATTAGCTAACTTTATCATATTCCTGTGTGTTAATAATTGCTTTAAAATTCACATGATTTTGGATATCTTCAGTCTCTAACCTTTTATTTACTTCTAATCTGTGACTTAAGTGTTTTAATATTTCACAAGGAAACCCAGAGTAAATCTGAGGTTTCAAACAAACTATATTATTGCATTAATGACCTCAGTAAAAGTTTATTTTCAGCAAGAAAAAAACCACATTTTTTTTTTTCCCTTAGGTCTCCTCTATAAAGCAGGAAAAAAACTCGAGTTTATAGTAAAGAAGCATTTCTGCTTCAGCGTGGCTTTTGTCACTTTTCCAAAACCCCAACATCTGATATAAAGCACCTGGTCATGGATTGCCCAAGGCATCAAAGTTTTACTTCTAAAAATGAACATTAAACTTCAAAGCCATTTGATCAGGCAGCTTTCTCAAATTTCCAGTTTAATCGAAAACTCTGTGATTAAGGTGGCATACTTGCATAAATTTGTCTTTAAATATTAGAACCATAACAGGTATTTGGTTCTTTTTTTAGAAAGATGACCTCACTTGGACAAATTTTCAAAGTGTACATTCAAGCTTATAATTCAGATACTCATGGCCTTGGTCTGGTGGTTGGAGTAGGTGAAATAGCCCCTAAAAATTAAAGACCAGTGAAAAAAAATTAACCAAAACAAATCCAAAGATACAAGATTTAAACAACAGGTTCTGTTACCAAGCAGAAACTATATTTTTCTCACAATTTCACACAACACCAGATGTGAATGTGTTAGGGATTTTGAGCAAGGGACTTTGGGTGACAAGCATCCTTAACTACACTGAACTTGAAAAACTGGAGCAGAAAAATGGACTGAATCTATTTTTGATAGCCCTTTGGGACTCTGTTCCCTAAGGTTTTCTGTCCCCAGCCCTGACCTTCTCAGAGGTTTCCAGTCACTTGGAAAGCACAGATAAATCAAACCAGCTCAGCATTGTGGTTTGCAGCACAGAGCGTGGGTGATGTTTTAATTCACCAGACTGTGCTTTGGTGGCTGTGGTGATTGGGGTGGGAGCCACTGGAGCCCTCCAAAGGACACAAATTAATTTCTCAGCAGCATTGCTTGAGACAAAGTTTTGTCCCATGAATTCAGCCCTTGGATTTTCGGACAACAGGCTCCCCACCCAGGAGGGCAGCTGCTCTCAGCACTGGTATTTTAACTTGTGGAGGATGGAAAACACGATCACAGAGAGTTTGTTTTGGCCCCACAATACAGGGATGGCCAAGCTCTGCATCCAGCAGAAGATTGTTGTTCCAACAATGGAAAACGGAAGGGGGGAAGAGATTAACTCAGAGCAGGCAGCACACCCAAGCCAAAACACACATTGCAGGCATTGCTGCTGCAGTGGGATACACAGGTTAAGCCAAGTCAAAGCTCTGCAAGCCTAAAAAACTCTCACTCCAACAAGCACCAGCCCTCGGTAGACCTGGCAAGAGCAAAGACTTTTACTCTGTCAACGTAACCAGCTGAGGGGCACTGTGAGGTTATGAATAAGTTGTTCCTAAGATTTTATATCTCCTCCTCTGCTGCATTCCCTCTCACAGCCTGTCACTCCCAGGAGGCTGTGCAGAGTTAAGTCACTTGGCTGCAGGACAAAGGAAGAGGAGGGAAAGGAGCAATGGAGGGAGCAAAAGATGAGAGAAGTGGGAAGGAAACGGAGAGGTGAAGGAGAGTGCTCTGCCAGGGATCAGAGGAGCTGCTGAGGGCAAAGATGGGAGAGAGATCACACAGAAGCCACTGGCATAAGCAGGTTGTCCTCCCCCAATTCCACAGATCAGTCACAAGGTGAGGATGGCTGGAGCAAGTCCCTCCGGAAAACACAGGATTCAACCGTGGCAAGACCAGAGGAGCTGCTCTGTTGTGGCTTAGCCAGCCCTGTCAGAGGGAGCAAACACAGGTGTGTGCAGCCCAGACTCCTTGCAGGGGCTGTGAATGGCCAGAGGCTGTGTCCAGCCACAGGCTGGAGGTTTCTCAAAGCATCCCCAGCGAGCAGGTCAGCACACCTGAGCATCTGCCTGCTCTGCTCCCCAGCACAGGCACAGAGCCAGCAGTGCCCTGGGACCAGGAGATCCCAACCTCTCCCTTCCGTGCCTGAAGCTCAAGAGAGATAATTAAAGCAGGAAAGCATTTTTGCCTTCTTCCTCTTCTAAACAAAGGGTGTGATTTGAGCCTTAGAAATACAAATTTCTTCACCCCAAACAGAGAGAATAGGTCTGTGTGCTTTAGCAGTGCACATACCCTGGATTTTATACCACACTTCCTTCTTTGCCTTTGCTCCCTCTCTCTCCTTCCATCCTTCCCACTGAAATCAGCCCTCCTACCTCATTCTTTCAGATCCTTTACTTTGTCCTCCATGCTTTTCCCAGACCTGATCCAACATCCCAGCACCAGATCCAATATCCCCTACTCAAATACACTACTGTAAATTGGATGCAAACTCAAGCCTGGGAATTCTGCATATCCTCCATGTATTTAGCTTGTATAAACAGCAGTAGATATTTCTGTCCCTTCTACACAGGCACACACATGCTCCTGCTGCTCCCAACCCTACAGGCATTCCCCAAAAGCCATCTAAAATTATTGCAAGTGCAACACCACATTATGCCTTCTAAAAATAAAAGAAAAAAAGGAGCAAATAAAATAAAACACTAATAAAAAATAAAAATTTAAATTTTAAAATAAATTTAAAATAATAAAAATTAAAATAAATAAAATAAAATAATAAAAATAAAATAAAATAATAAAAATAAAAAAATAAAATAAAATAAAATAAAAAAAATAAAATAAAATAATAAAATAAAATTAAAAAATAAAATAAAATAAAATAAAATAAAATAAAATAAAATAAAATAAAATGTCAGCCCCTGGCATACCTCCAGAGAGGAAAGCGTCAGATCTCAGCTGGCAAATAAGATGTTACTGTGAAGCTTGTAAAGCCAACGTTATTTCTCCTTTGTAAAGGCTCTACCTGCATAACATGAAGGGGGCTCAGTGACAGACACATTAAAACACCATTAAACTGTGAAATAGAACACAGTGTGAAAATAGATTTAACCTTCACAGCATATTGATCTCTACCCCGCGCCGTGCCTAAGTTCTTGGACAACTGTTTTATAATAGGTTTTACTTATTTTCCTGTTGCTATTCTGACTTCCTCAGAGGAGGGTGTTATTTCTAAAAGCTCCTGACAGCTAAGGGAAAAGTGGGCTTGTTTCTTAGTCATCGCTCAGTGCTCAAGCCTTGCTGCTGCCAGCTGCTCCATAAACAGAAATCAGTTTTGTGCGAGTGAAGGATGGGTCTGGGCAGCAGTGATTGCAGTGGGATGGGAGGAGGAGGAAGGGGAAGCGGAAAGGGAAGAGGAGACGGGCTGTTTGCAAGGACTCTGCTGAACAAAACTCTGCAGGATGCAGGCAACCAGGCTGAACCCAAAAACGCCTCCTGGAAAGGACAGTGCCAAGATTTATTTGAGCGTGCGGGGACGTGGACTCTGTTTGCGGAGAGAGGTAAAATAATTGTGCACACATCTGCATATTCAGACGGGAAATCCGCCTGATGAATTGGCTGCCACAGGTCACGCTGCTGCCAGCCAGTCCTCAGACTTTCACTGGGAGATAGGGATTTCTCACAGTGATGAGTTATGCCACGGGACCTCTGACCTGCCCGTCACCTCCCTCTGACCACTCATCCATCTCCCAGAGCCTTATGCTAAGAGTTCAAACCCTTTCAAATGGCCAGGTATTTTTCTTTTTCACAGCAGTTCAACAAAACTGCTCCACCCGCCTCTCCACTAGGATTTCCTTTCTGACCACCCCAAAATAAACCCAGCCGGAACACAGGACAGATAATGTCCAGCCACTTCCTCTAGCCCTGAACGAGGGTTTTGTAACACCCATGCACAAACCAGATAAATTTTTGGGGGTGTGGAGGGGTTATATTCACAGAAATATTTCTGATACCTTCCTCACTGTGGTCATCTGGCAAATTCTGGCCTGGCTGGAGATCTCTGAACACATGTGAAGGGGAGGCTGAGCCCATCCATCAGATCAGCCTATCCCTGACATGCTGCATAGAAATCAAACCCCTAGATGGCTGCTGGGCATAGCTGAAGCTCCCCTGGAGCAGAGTTGAATCCGTGTCCCCAGACCTTGCCAGTAAATTAGCACCATACCAGACACGTTTGCACGCATGGTTCATGGGCAATTTGCAAATTATCTCTGAGGTGACCGTGCAACTGCCACAGAGGTCACCACCCAGCAAGGCTGTCCAGGGCTAATTTCTGAACAATGGCATTGACTTCAGCAGGACTGGGATGATGCTCACTGAATTTAAGGCAACTTCCCATGAAAATCTCAGCATACTTCCCCCTCTGGTTAAGTAAGCCAGTTTTCCATGACACTGAGCATTTTGGTGCAACATGGATGCCAACCATTCCCCAAAAATCTGCAGTCAGCCAAAATGTATGGTAATGTTAAATTCATCTCATACACCTGAACTCTAATAATAAGAGTAAAAAAATGGACAAACTCACCTTTACAAGCTGGCAATAGAAAGAATTGTTTCTCATGAAAATTTCTGAGGCTTTTACAGGAGTGTCCTGTTCTGAATTACCTTAATCCAAGTCACACTGTGATGATGGAAATGACTGAACATGTGAGAAAACAGAAAATAATTTTGGAAAGAGACTCCCTGCAAAGAAGCCTAACACTCTGCATGTACTGCAGGAAAATTGCCAAAACCCCACTCCACAGACCCGTCACTTTCTGAGCACGTTCAGACCTTGCACCCCTGGGCACTGCCTCTGGTGAGCAGCAGCTATGCAGAGCTTCAGGGGACAAACAAAATCCCCCTGAACCCATTTCCTCTGGGGAAGGAGGGAGCTGGCAAGTGGAATGGGGGTAAGATTGAATTTTCTGTTGCATGGGGTGAGCCAGGAGCAAGTGCTGAAATCCTCCAGGCTGTGCTGGCACAAGCAGGATGATGGTGCCCTTTCTACTCTTAGTGCCCAATGCTGCAGTGGAGGACAGAACAAACCACTACTGCAGAATGTGTCCTGTGCAGGAGCTCTCTCCTGACTGATCACCTGAAAAGAGGCTCATTCAGAGTGTTCTCAGCAAGCTTTTAACCCAGGGATGTTCAGAAGCTGCCAGATCTTCTGTGCTGCCCCATGCCAACCCTGGGCAGATGGGTTTTGGCTGCCTGACAGGAGCTGCATCACATCATGTTCTGGGCACAGGCACCTTCTGCTGCTTTGTGATGCAGTAAACTCACAGAGTTTGGGTCTTAATGGGTTTGAATTAAAGTATTTCCTCTCTCCGGCAGTGCATCTGGGCATAGGGTCTCCTAATCCTAACACCACCAGGAGAATAATTTCCATGGAACACTGTGTTACCATGAGGAATCCTCTTCCAGGGCATCACCATCCTCTCAGCTTTATGGGCACCTGGTTTATCAGCAGCAAATTTGGCCACTGTTAATCCCTTTGATAGTTTTGAAGACTGATCCAAAACCTTTGAGCTCCACAGGCCTTCAATTTCAGTGCACTTCAGGTGCAGCTCATGAAGAACATCACCTTAGTACAGCAATGCAAGTGCAAAACATCAACAGCTCGTTGCTTTTTCATGTAGAGAAGTGATAATATTTCTCTACAGGAATCCTGACACTGCTTCCATTTCCCAAAAGGAATTTACTTTCTCCCTGCGCTTTAGAGAGGGCAAACCCACTCTCACCAGCACAGCTAAAGAAGCTGTTTCCATTTTTGATGATATTAGATGAGGACAAGGCACTCAGCTGTTTGACTTAAGGGCAGGGAAAAGGAAGACTTTCATCTTCCCTGAGCCTCATCCATTCATGGACATTCCCACTCTGTTTATAGAAACTCTCCAGAAGCTTCTGTCTCACCACACAGTGTCTCACATAGCCCACAGAAAACGGTACAACCAGTTTGCCACACAAGCAGAAAAAAAATGTAAAAACAATGCAGAGGAAAGTTGCCAGCTGAGACTAGGAATGCCTAAATCAAAATAATCCAGGGTGCTTTTTCTGCCATATATTCTGTGACCACTGGCAAATGCTTCCTCAGGAAATGGCTAGAGATTCTCCATTTGCCCTCTGATCAAAATACCAAAATCTTCAGGGTAACACCTGAAGGTTACTCATTGTGTTTAGATCCCAAAGTTCAATTATTTTATAAACCCATTCAACTGTAATCTCAAGTGCAAAGCCTGAGATGCAAATACCTCATTCAAAAACATATTTTGAAGTAACAGTCACACACGGCTATGGAAAGATGATGATAATTGTAACTGCTTACATCAAATGGTATTGCCCAAATTGGTATCACATCCTACTCAAAAGGTCTGAACAGAAGCATCTGGGCCATCACGGCAGAGTTAAAAACAAGCCCATCGAAAATGGATAAACAATTAAAAATGTATTGAAAGAAAAAAGAAAAAGAGAAATCATTCCTAATTAATTCTAGTGCCCTGTACAACCCCAGACTATTTGTAATCCTACAGGGAACATCTTTATTGATCTGGGGGACACTGCAGCAGACTTCTGATGCTTATCTCAGCATAAAAATAGGCTCTTGTGATGAGCAGTGATTTAATTACATGACAATCACCGCTAACAATGCATGGCGAATACCAAAAATATGCAGAGCAAGAGTGGCAGTGATAAATGCAAGGGAATGGCATTGACTTTCAGTAAAGTCGTCTATTGCCAGAGCTGGAGGGAGACTTCACCCCCCTCCCACCCCTTCTTCCCAGGTTGTAGCTGCTGTGAGGTTTCATACTCACTCTGGAATGAGCCGGCCACAGGCAGACAGAAGATGGAGGGAGAAAGCAGACAGCCATGATCAAAGCAAAATTTAGCACACAAGTCAGTGAATCTAACAGGCTTTTTTTGTCTGCAGGAACATATGCTCTTTCCACTGTGCTTCTCCCTCTTGGAAATGAGGATGAGAGAGATTCTTTACTTTGGGAGGTGGCAGTACTGAGCAAGTGAAAAAATACGTGGTTTTGTGTCTGTGCACAGATTCAGGCCCATAAAATCAGTTGTCCTATTGTGATAGATCAAAGACCAGTCAAATCCCATGTTCCACAAACAGTAGCTAGGATAGAAGTACCAGCATGTGTTTGCTCAAGAAATAAAAATAATTTGTTTTGTTTCTTTTCATGTGATCTCATTGGAAAACAAAAAAGGAATAAAGAGTAGTGTCACTAAGACACTCCCCCTTATATTCACCTACCAGTACTGAGTGTGAAACTGAAGTATTCACCAGCATCTTTGAAGGCACTGTATCATCATTGGTGAGTAGAGTTTGCACTGTCCTTAAGGCATTTGGCTCCTTTGGGACTGAAGGAGAGTCAAGGCTGATCATGCATTTGGAGGAGGCAGGCCCAAGTCCTTAGGTTTTATCACCTTCAGTTCAGAGATGACAGTTCAACATTTCTTGTTTTATCCCACCGTAAAAGTAACTTAGCAAAACGCAGAGATCAAGAGCAACAAAATCATTATTTTGCCTGTTAGAAGTCCTATCCCACAAATCCAGCATAGAGGAGAGATACCGGCTAGGCAGCCCTGAGGTTCCCTGGAGAAGCATTCCCTAGCAGGTTCTCTACCTATCCATCCCCCAAACCACTGAAGGCCAGAGCCTTTTGCTTCCTTCTTGAACTGAACGCCACTCTAAATGTGCTGGCTGAGCCATCCTAGCAGACAATAATTAGGAGTGAGAGGCAGAATCTGTTGACCATCTAAACCTGACCACAGCTGGCCCTGTAGACCCAGAACCAGAAGTATGTGCCCAGCCCATGAGCCTGTCCCACTTTCCTTCTGCAAGGAGTCCTCAAGAGCTTAGAAGGCTACCTTGCACTAGGACATCAGCAGCACAAATTTCACACCAGCAAAATCTTCCAGCTTCCAACTTTCTCCCCCTGCAAGAGGCACAGCATCTTGCTCAGCCAAGAGGGAATTTTTGCAGGTGTTCAATCCAATACACAGGAACCAACTGGCAATGTTGTTTAACGTAAAATTTAACAAGAATCTCCAGCCATCAGGTTAAAGCCACACTGAGAACTTGAACACATTCCTGGCCAGGTGCTGCTGCAAACGCTGCGACCTGGATGCCACCTCCTGCTTCCCTGATTTATGTCAGGCGAGCACATCTCTTATGCAAAACAAAATGACCCTCTTAAATTCTCTTGAAATGCTGCATTGTTTTCAGCCAAAGCATCACAGAGAAAAATAGAAAGAGTATTTTTTTCTCACTCCAATGCTATTTCTAAATGCTTGTGGATATTTACATTAATAATAAATCTATTCTTTACTCACATTTTCCTTGAATTACACAATTACTGATGAGAGTCTTCCCCACTGATAAACAGGAAGACACTTTGTCCCAAAATCATATTTCACCTGGCTTAATTTACCCAAATTCAAGAATGATTAAAACACTCTATCTGCAACAAACCAACAATCATTTGGAGTATCTTAGCTTCCTTCTGAGTTGCTAACTCTTAGGGTGCAGAGGAGCAGATATTCTCATCAAGCCTCTGTGTGATTAGCAGGAATAGATGCACCAGGGCCCTGACACATGGGGAGCTTTACAGATAAAACAACACACAATATTAAATCAGAACAAGATTCACTACTAACACATGCCACAGTCTAAAGCCAAAGCTAACACTTCCAAAACAGTCCATCAGCTTAGTTAAAGGAAGGAAAATCTAAAGGTTTGGTTAGAAGGTATTTTGTCAGTTTTTTAATTAAGGTATCACAGAAGCCAAATTCCTTCCTGGTGTGAACCTACTGGTCTGATGGGAAAATAACTCCAGTTCCACTCATGGTAATGCCTGCAGAATCAGGCCCTCCAAATTAAAAATATAAAATAAAACGTGGCTCCATATAGTGCACAGGAAATTAAATGGCAAGCCTCTGTTTTCTAGTGGGACAGCCCAGTTCAGCCCAGACAGGGAATTAGCAGCAGCTAGTTTAATTTCTAGGGAACAAGCAGTTTCCCTTTCCCATGCAGAGCGGTGCTGGGTGCTGGGCAGGGCTCTCCAATGGCATCCCCAAGCAGGACAAAGCAGGACAAAGCCTGGGCTCTCCACTGCTTTGTGGGTGGTTCAGGAGGTGACTGAGGGGGAAGCAGAGCTGTGGCTGAAGGTTAAAATTGGAGATTTTCAAGCAGAGAAAAAGGAAAGGTGTGTGGCATTTCCAGCTGTGCTTTACTCAGTTATTTCCCCGCTTCCCACATGGTGTATTTCAGTGATTGACTTTTACTAACAATGATCCATAGGGAAGTCAAGTCTTCAGTCCTATTCATTATTATTCCCAAAAACCAAACCTTCAGCAGCACCTTATGTTCGGGCAAATGTGAATAAATATTGTATTTGCACATGTATGTCAAACCCAGTTATCGACACACTGTACAGGTAGTAGACATGATTCACATGCCCAGATCTCATGATTCTACAATCCCAAAAACCCAGAGTTAGACTGAAACTTCTGAATGGCTTCTGGCTTTAGAGCCTTTGGACTACAAATGCCCTGAAATTATGACCTTGAAGTAAAAATGTCAGTTTTTAATTTCTATGCTCCATATTGAATAGATTAAAAATGAAAAAACTGATAATTTGCACAGAGAAATGGACACAGAGAGATAATCATGTTTTAAGAATCACATGACAAATCTCAATATAAAGTTTGATAAGTGGCCTGTGCGGTAAGCACACATATCTCCCCTTTCCTTTAAGCAGAGCCTAGGAAATCCCACTGAAGAGTTGTAGGCAGGTGGGGTGAGGCTTTACCTCATTTCCTGCAGCAGGCGATGCACTTACACTCCTTACCCCAGGCAAACTCCAGTGTGAATTGTTGCACTGCCCCGCCAAGTGCTTGCCTAGTCAGATACTAAATATTACAGCACACATTTTGCAAAGAATGTGAAACGTATCTCCTAATCCAGACAAATTAAAAGCATCAGCTTAACCTCAAATGTTTATTGCATTTCAAACAGCATTTATCAAAACAGAGAGCTCATCACAACATATATAGGTAATGGACCATCCAAACCCTTCCATTTGATATGTCTCCAGCATAACAATTAACACAAATTATTCTGAAACCAAACA
>JAHLSL010012490.1:0-41060 GCA_025920805.1 Petroica traversi
GTTTCGGGAAGGGAAGGGAAGGGAAGGGAAGGGAAGGGAAGGGAAGGGAAGGGAAGGGAAGGGAGGGAAGGGAAGGGAAGGGAAGGGAAGGGAAGGGAAGGGAAGGGAAGGGAAGGGAAGGTTTCGGGAAGGGAAGGGAAGGGAAGGGAAGGGAAGGGAAGGGAAGGGAAGGGTAGGTTTCGCGAAGGGAAGGGAAGTTTTCGTGAAGGGAAGGTGTCGGGAAGACTATATCTGAATGAAGGTGCATACAATGATAATTTAATCCAACTACCTGAGGTAGGCATATCAGAGGGTGAAGCGCACTGCAAACCTCGGCAGTTGTGGAGAGATGGCACTGGGTCTGAAGATGCAGGAATAGGCACAGATGGGTTTTACTGGTACATCTTTGACCGCTGCCCACATGGGTGCTGCAAGGACCCAGCACTTAGCATTGTAGCGCCAGAATATTGAAAACACATCAGTTGTGACTTTTCCTGTGCTGCTGCAAATTAGTGAGTGTTTGCTCCGGTCAAGGATTCAACTGAGTTAAATGGAGGGATAATGCATCACTATGCTGCTACAACACTGCACCTCTAAACCAAGTCACTGTATCCTGCATCCTCTGAGTCACTGAGTCACTTCCAGCAGGAAGTCGACAGTAAAACAAGGTGCTTGTTGCACCATTGCAGCTTGTCTAGTGTACTAGTGGATGGAGAAATTCCCTGCATTTCTCCCTGAGTGGAAGTTTTTATGTGATAAAGAAGATAGTTCTAGACTCAGAAGTTGCTCAGAAGTAAAAGGATTGGCAGGGAAAGGACCTGATCTTTAGGGTGACAGGGCTTTAACACATCCTCCCACACACATCTTCACAAGGCAGATATGCCTCTCTTGTGCTATACTGCGCAGTAGGAAATTATCTTGAACTAATTCTACTATGAATGTTGACAGAGCAGATATTTTTCCTTGTGACATCTAATATCCCAGTATATCTGTTAATCATACAGGCAGCATGAGCTATTTCTGAATTGGGAAGGATACAAGGTAACTATGTTATTACCACAGACTTGTTTTCACCAGCTGCACGTGTTATTTAAAGCTAGGTTTATGTAAAGAGCTGGGCGTTAAAGGGTATGACAAACAAAACTCGATTATATGTCAGACCTTTAAATAAAATAAATTCTGCTCAGCTGAAATGTGCACATGCAAATTAGTCACTTGGTATTTAACTAACATAGTAATCAATTTAAAGGCTCCAGACATTTAGGATTTTATTTATCCATTTATTTCCTACTGCCCATCTGGTGTGCATGCCAGAAATGGTAATGTTCTATAAGCCAAATGAGAAAAGCATAAAAACAAAATAAAAAACCCAGAAGGCCAGATTCACTCTATAAGGTCTCTCCTCCATAATCCCTTAGATGGAATTGCCTAATTTTTCAATATGATAGGGATAAAGAAATTAGGTTGAGTTTGTGGGGTTTTTTTTGCTGTCATTCAGGAAGCAATCAAAGATTCTAATGATTATTCAAGTAAAGTACACATAGTCCTCTTGTCTGTTTACCATATCATCTTGACCTAGTAAAGTTCATACAAATAACTGTCTCTTCATCCTAAGTGTCCATGATTCTTATTCCAGGTAACAGAATTAAACATAGGTCACACTTTTCAGGATAATGTTCCTCTAAAATTATTTATGGAAACCTCAAAGCTGGTAACCAGGATGTAAATTCTTTAAAAAAACCAACAAAACACAGCCAGAGAGTAAATAGAGCTCCTCTTTTATAATGTCTCAATTTATCAAATGATGATATTCAGGACTATATTTTGCATGAAACAATAGCCTAGAATTCTTGAACAGTCCTCAGAGAATGTTTTGGAAGATATGTCAGCCACCAGCTACCAGCCAAATGTCAACAGAAGCAGACGTCTCTTGTTCTTCCACTTGTTCAGTCAGCAAATGCTCAAAATCTCTGTGCCAAGTGAAAGAAGATGATGGGTGGAAAACTCTTTCACATAAATTAGACTTCCTATTATTGTTTACATTTTGAGAAAGGTAGAAAGGACTTACACATAAAGAAATGAAATTTTCATTTCAGGCCTACACTACTCAATATTGACTGTAACCAAGTGCCACAGTACTCAGATGCAGGATAAAGCTTTGAGAAACAACAACTGTATTTGTCAAAAAAAGTTATTGATGCCTTTCTTTTTTCTTTTTTTTTTTTTTCCAAAAACAGCTGTGAATCCTCTGTGCAAGCTGTGCTTTCCAGTTACACTGAATGAAGTATCTGAGTCACAGAAAAGAATGAATTTTGATTTGCATAGGTGTCTTATGCATTTGTTATGGCCTAACTTAGGAAGTTCTGAGTTTAGGCAGACACATTTAAACTGGACTGTGCAAACACTGTAGCTTTGCTTCTAGCACCTGGCTCCAGTCAGATCCCTTTGGGTGCAGTGTATGGCAAGCAGCAACTAACCTGAGGTCATGGATTGTGCTCCAGCAGTCAAGTACCTCACCCCATTTGTAGCTGAATGCCAGGTTTTCAAAAGAACATATAAAAAACCTGTTTCAGGTGTCAGGAAACCATGAAGTAGATGTTTTTGAACAATGCTTGGTTGTCTTTGAAAAGATGAAGAATTTAATAATTGGCTAATGAATAACTTCTGTTATTTAGATTTGTTTCTAGTCCCAAAGTTTTTGAAGGGCCTAAGGAAATACTGCTGAGAAGAAACATATCTCTACTGAATAACAGAACTAGAAAGGCGGAGTAAAGTGTTTTCACTATTCTTTTTCTCCTTTGTTAATCAGAAAGTTTGTTTATCTGAAGCACCTGAAAGATTCAAAGTTGTTCAATAAATACTAAATATCAAAGTAACTTATGAACTATGGTGTTAGCCTAGGTTTGCTTTCTCACTGCACACATTTTTCCTACATCAAAAAACTAACTCTGTCCCTTCTTTACATACTTAAAATGAACAATAGTGTAAAAATTATTATAGACCTTAATTGTTAGAGATATTAACATGTTATTTTTCAAAAAATTTCTAATTTCTAAGGTAATGAATCTCACTTTCCAAATCCCCTTTATCTACTGTCATACAGGACCCTTCTATTGTAATTTTATGTAATGAAGTTCGTCATGTTCATATTGATACTAACGACTTTATAATTGGAGAACAGGAGGGAACTGTGCACAAGATGAAGGAACAAGACAATTTGTGGACTACAAAGGACCTTTGACAACTTATACCTTTTGGTACAAGCCTCGTGACTCTAAATGGAAATTAGGCGAAATCCTACTCCAGCACAGACTTGCTTGCCAGTAGAGGAAGTCAAGGGGAGCCAGTAACCACTACATCTTTTCAAATGGAGCTGTGAGTTGGGCCTTCCTACTGCTCCTGCTTGAGACCAAAGAGCATAGTTTAAAGCCCTACTGCCAACCAAATGCACTGAAATCTCAATACATGCTTGCTTGGGTACTGGTCTTTATATGGCTTTTGTAATGTTACCCCAATGGCAAAATATGTACAGATAAGGCTAAACAAGGCAATCAAGAAAAATATCTGTCACTCATTATTGCAAAAATTTACAATTTTTGCTTAGAGAAAGCTGATGTTATTCATTTAAAGAGTGAAACCATGGTTATATTCAACAGGACAAGCTCCTGCTGTGAGGGTACCTTTTTTTGATTATGTAATTTTCATCTATGATAGCCTTGGGACTTTGTTTCTTCAACTGTCTCACACTGTCTGGAATTTTAGATCCTCTGTAGCACTAACATTTTTATGAAGGAAACACCCGCTTAGTACTGTTAAATCAGGAGGCCAGCCAGCTTTTATATCCAGCTTCTTTGAAAACCTTTTGTATAAAGGGTAGTGTATGAAAGATACCAATAAAACATTAATGACCTGTGCTTCCAATCTCAAACAGCAGGAACACGCTCAAGCAGCTCACTTTCCACTTCTGCTAAAGACTGCATCAACAGGAGCATTTCTGCATTTCATGTTGAGTAAAATATTTTACTTTGAGCAGCAAAAAACACAGCACACATTTCAGTGGCAGTCCTGGATATTAACTGCAAGTTTTTCTAATTAAGGTTATCTAGTGTTTACTGGCCTAGCAGTATCACAAAGTAATCAGAATATAAATGAATCCTCTTTGTGAAAGATAGGGACAAAAAATAACAATTCTTTGCATTTTGCTGTATCTTTGTTCATTGTTAATCTTGTTATGAGTAAAATTTAACATGTTGTAAGATGATCATTACTGTTCTGATGCCCAGCCTTACATGGTATAGGCAATAAAACTACTTTGGCTCAAACAAAACTAACTGTATACTTGCAGAATTTCTGAGTCTCATGATTTGGAGGCAATGCTTACACCTACCATGACAGTTGGAATAAGAACCTTTGTTAGATTTGGTGGGCAAGAGTAATCACCTGAAGGAAATAATAAAAAAGTAAGGGTAGTGCAGGGTCCAAGGCAGGTTCAGTCTAACACCCAAGTGCAATATCTACTTTTGCTGTGTTTGAGATGTTATGGGGAAGATAAGCCATTTATTCAAGTTAAAACAGCCAAAGAGTCTATATATACATTAGTGCTTTAATTTTGCAAGTGGGATATCATTCTCCTCCCATGCTACTTTCACTGTTCTGCCAGCCACAGGCAAGCTGGACAATGCAACTCCTTACTGTTGATCAAATTTCTCTGAAACTGCTGCATTGGTAACACCTTGCTGTGTCCACTTGAAACTTTTCTCACAAGTTATACTAAAATAAATTAACTATTTCTATTTTTTTTATTCTTCACTTGTCTATTTGCAAGTTTCCATGTACTATTAGGTCATGACTTTATTTTCTCTTCATTAAATCTCAATCAGCTACAGCTCTCTAATAAAAGCAGAACTATAGAAAACAATTCTACCAGCTTTGACACCACTAAATAGATCTTTTTGGATCTAAAGGCCTTAATCACATGGAAACCAACACTGCTGCATATGATGAATTTCACTGTCAGTGAACTATTTAAAAAGCAGTGCAGGTGGATTGACAAGATGTTCCCTGCTCAAAGAACAAGTAAGCAATATTGAGGTTTCACATTTCTTTGCATTTTGATTAGTCGACAACATGTAACTGGGTTGAGTAAAAAATACTGTGTTGTCCTACTTCCATATCTAGAAGCCAGCTGAAAAATAAGAACTGGATAGTTGTCATCATTCACCTCAGCCCACAAGTGGGTTAGATATGGCCAAACGTAAGATTAAGTGTTTTAATGGCTGTCTTAAAATGGCATATTTTTTGTTTTTGAACTTATATGCAAGCATATAATATATTGTTTACAGATGTAGTACATAGACACCCACTATATCTGAGGGGTGAAAGAGATATTTTGTCTATCTTGCTATAATATCTCTAATAGAGCACATGTAAGAAGAAATATAAGAAGCACCACATACAGAGAAAGTATTCCCTCATTTTATTTTGTGGCAGAAAGCAAGTTCAGGATTTTGTAAGCTGGATAGTACAGTCAGGTCATTGTTGTAGTAAAGCTGCAGATGGATTTGCCTTTCATGAATTTGGCTTTTTGAAGATATTTTATGCTCTTGGTCTCTGTGTAGTGACTACCTGAATTTATTTCAGTGTTGTGTAAAGAATTCCTGCACTGAGGCACGAGCTGAAGTAAATTTCTTCACTCTCATAGCAAGTGACCATGAACCTAAGTAAATTCTAGTTCCTTGTCTATCACTTAGCTGTCAACCTTGTTCTGAATGTAACACCAAAATATACGTAGCACTAATAATCCTTTTGTCTTCTTAGTATCAGGAGCATTTAAAATGCTGTAACACCTGAAAATATCAAAGGTAATAGGAACTTTATAAAGTAAATTGCTAGTACCAGATTAATCCCTTGTGTCTCTCAGCTGAAACTGGTGAAGTGACATCAGGGAGGAATTTGGGACATGATTTTTAAAACATTATCTATCACAAATTAATTGTGCACCAAAGGCTTTTAAACCATGTTAGATAAGCTACGCAGTCAAGTCTAATCTTATTATAGTGACATAGTAATATTAGAACTACATTACAGAGAATTTAATTCTGCTCCTATGTGGCTTATTTAGGTGCCCATTATCTTCAATTTCTGCCCTACAGAAGTGCAGCAAAAGCTAAAAACAAACCCACTTACATCTGTCACTTCAAATTAGTCTTGATTTTGTAGTGAAATTTTGATCATGGTCAGAAAAGAAACACAATCTGTAAGAAACGGGTTCTATCTTCAGTGCATCTCTGCCTTCTCAGTTACTCTTCTTTCCTCCAAACTGTGTACTGAAAAAGAGGGACAGCAAATAGTTAATTTAAAAAATGTTTTGAAAAGCCCAAGTTTGGAGAAAGGTTAGAAATCAGCTAGGAAAACTTACAGCTCAATATATTTATGAATTTGGAAATGAAAGGAAAACAGCAAAGCATAAAAGAGAATTGACCTTATTTTGAGATAAGATGAAGGTGTGATTTTTAATGAAAGAGGAAAATGCAACTTGGTAATAGGAGTGTCCATGGCAACACTATCAATTCCAGATTGTAAGGGCAGAATTAAGGTAGAAAGGAACACAGTCAATGCACAGCAAATCTTTCATATTTGCTTTTGATATTAAATTCATTCAGTGTTTCGTTTCTCAATAGCATTGTTAGTCCATGCTGAATTTTTTATTTAAAGTTCTTCCTCTACTGAATGAATGTGAGAAAAAAAACCAAAAGAGCTGGGATACAGTGAACTCTAAGATGATCAAAAGATAAGTCTAAAAAATATGATTTTTCTTTTGTAAGATATTTGCAGGGCATATGTCAAGACACTGATTTACAACTTGTGATTAGTGACAATCAACATTCTTTCCTAAAGGGAAAATTGTGCCTGACAAATTTGGTGGCCTTCTGTGATGGGTTTACAGAGGAGGTGAATGAGTCAAGAGAGACTGACATCAGCTACTGGGATTTTCACAAAGAGTTTGGCACTGTCCCACATATCATCCTTCTCTGCAGACTGCAGAGACAAATATTTTATGGATAAGGACTTGACTGGATGGTTGCACTCCAAGGGGTGTGGTCAGCAACTCAGTGTCCAAGAGATGAACGGTAAAGAGTGGCATTTCTCAGGGATCAGTACTGGGACCAGCACTGTTTAACATCTCTGTCACTGACAGGGAGAGTGAGACTGCGAGCACCCTCAGCAAGTCTGCCAGAAACACAAAACTGTGTGGTGCATGAAGAATTGCTGCCCTTGACAGTCTTGAGAGATGGGACTCTGCAAACTTAATGGAATTCAATAAGTGCAAATACAAGTACAAATCACACATGGAGAGTGTGATTGGGAGCAGCTCTAGGGAGAAGGACTTGTGGATGTAGGTGGATGAAAAGCTTGAAGTGACCTGGCAATGCACCCAAAGCAGAGTATCCTGCCATGCAAGGAAGGGGATTCTGCCTTTCTGCTCTGCTCTGCCACCATCCAGCTCTGGGGCTCTAAATGTAGGAAGGACGCAGACATGCTGAGGCAGGTCCAGAGGAGGGACAGGAGGGACAGAAGGGATCCCTTTAAACAAAAGCTATTCTATGATTTAGTGATTGTTAAAAGAGGTGCTGAAATCCTGCCTGCTTTGCAATCCTGCTTTACCTCATTTCTATGGATATTGAGGAACCTCATCTCAACTTGCTTTTAGCATGCATAACAGTATATGCTTGAAGAATGAAGCATTGTCTGGTGCAGGGACGCTGCAGGCTGCAGAGTAAGACATGGGGTCATGCCACCTTGCTCTCTTTGGGACCTGAGGATGCTGATGAGAGTTGGAGCCTTCATAGCCACTAGGGAGCTGCCACTGACTTATCTGCTAATTTTTCCCAGGAATTTCACTATATCATAGTTCAAGAAGTACTTGCTGCAAGGAAAAATAGGAAGAGATTCAAATAATCTTCTTTTTTTCTTCAATACTGCCTAAGTGTATTGATTAAATTAGATTTATTATTGATTAGTAAAAAGAAAATACAACTAGAAGCATAATATGTAGCCATATCATTATATATGCTGTTCCTTCCCCAGTTCTCCCAAACACAGTGATTTGTAGCATGTTCACATTGGGTATATGATGTCATAGTGTTGCGGCTCCTTCTTTTATTTCTTTAATGCAAAATAGCTATAAATCTATTGTAGAATGGCAACTAAAGGGTTCCTTAGCAAGGAAATTCTGTGGATTAGTGCAGAAAGCAAGGAAGGCCTTTTCTGTGGGATGTCAGTTTCTCATTTTAAAGCAGAAGGAGGAAGTTAAGGTTTGACTTCAAAAAGTATATTCTATCTTTTCAGAGTCATCTGACATCCTTCCTGGGGATTAGAGTGATTACTAACTTGGTCCATTTGGGTCTGTTTTAGGATATACTGATGCTCTTCCCTTGAGTAAAATTTTTAGAGGAACTCAGAATTATTGCAAATAATAGATTTCAACTAGAATACAGGCTATTAGGAGATAGCTACATGGAAAAGTCAACCTAAAGATGAGTAGTGGTCAAAAAACCAGGGTGTTACAAATTATTGAGAAATGGATGGTGGAAGATATTAAGCTGCTGAAATGCACACTAATATTTTTAATAGTGACTATAACTTAGTTTCTTACATCTCCAAGACACTGTATTAGAATTAAAAAAGTTTCATGGGGAGGAGAAGAGACACAGAGCTGCACTAATGGAGCAGAGCAGCTGATGCTAAGGACCCTACACCTACACAGCAGATATCTTGGGAGTTTTTCTTGCAGCCAAATATTCCTACTATGCACACAGTTCAAAGCTTTCTGCTTGTTGCAAACCTGGTCAGGTTGATAATTTTCATCTGGAAAAAAATCTAGTTCTTACGTGTCAAAACTATTCCGTGTGGAGCGACTTGTACAAACAGGGGATTTTCTTCAAATCCCCCTTTACTCTTGTAATCAAATGGTGTAGATGCAGTTGAAGGTGACCAAGAATAGGTCAAGGGTAAATCAAGGTAACTTCCTGAGGGGTTACAATGAAGATAAACAAACAGCTGTCTGTCCAGAAGGGAACCTGAGACGATTAAGCTCTTGGATGGCTTAGACAATGAAAAAAGTAATAAATTGTCCACTAATACTTCTGCTGTAAAGATCCCTGTGAGGTACTTGATAAACATGGCAGGGGAGTAGTTCAAAACCGGCAAGAGAAAGGACTCTTCTTGCTGCAATAGGGCCTGTTGTGGACTCTACAATTCTATATGGACTCAGGAGGAAAGAATTTTCATTTATGGGAAACAATCCAGAAATAGAAAAATTAACCTTAGCCCAGCAAATTTCTTTACTGAAAGAAATAGAGAGCCTCTGGGGTTTTTGCTCAGTACCACATCCTGTTTGCCCTGTTCTAGTGCTCTTCCATCACTTCCTCTTCTGACTTGGAACCCTCTTAGGAAGAGGTTACTTAGTAAGATACACCTGTGATCTCATACTGATTGGCTTGCAGCAATATAGAACACTTGATATTCTTTGTGGGGCACTGCAAAATTGTAGAGTACCTGTCTATTTGGGTTCATGAGTGTTTTTGTTAATGGCTTCCGATCCCAGTGATCTCTCAGGATTGAAATTTCACTTTAATTAGATAGAAACAGTTGGAAAGATAGATAAATTCTAAACTCCAGATATCATTTAGTTTCATAGTGTCTGAAATTCAGCTTTAGACTGGATCTAAATTCACATTTATTGAACTATGATTGAAAAATGGCTAATTCCTTCAAACTTAATAAATTAAATATTGCAATATGTGTTCTAAAACATTGGAATCAGAAAATAAATATAATTTAATTTTTTCTTCTCTTTAAAGAAATGCTTTGTTTTATGCCTTGGATTTTTTTTTGTGGAAAGATTTTTCCTTCCATCACAACTTTGTTTTGTTCATTTAATTATTTAGAAAACAGCTGAGAAAGTCAACTTTCTCTGAATGTGCACTTTACATTAGGATCCCAATCTGTTTGTTTTGATTTAATGAGTATTATTTTCACTGTACTGTGTACAAATAATTTTCATCACAACTGAAGTTTACAGAGTAACTTCACAAGTGCAGTACTTACAATATTAGCTTTGTTTTTATTTTATCCACAACTGAAATATTTTATCCACTCTTTCATTTAGCCTCCACTGCCTTTCAGGAGAGAGAAGGTATAAGTATTTATTTGCAAGACTGTAGAATTATATAGTAATCTCATTATAAAAATTTAGTTTTGCTTAGTTTTGGTTTTTTAATTTTTTAGTTTACAGTCAATTTATTTGTAGTGACAGATTACCAGGGGGCACCAGGATGTTCTAAAGACAGTATTTGAATGAGATGTGAGGGATTATGAATATTTGTTTAACTTAGAGAGTCTTATGGTCTTACATGTCTCAGCCTTTACTTAGGAGAAAAACACAAGTAAGAGAATAACCCTTGTCTGCTGCACGTTTAATACGATTGGTTGTCTCAAGGTTTCCGAGAGAAACAGGGGTCAATGACCCTGTTAGTAATCTTGGTACCAGCCAGGAGTTATTGGCCACTATTGGTTTTATCCCAAGAAGATTTAGGCCATTATAAGCTCACCTACTTAAACATATGAGTTCAATTACCTTATGCAATGGTGTCAACACCTTTCAATGAGCTTGCAAAGAACCCCCAGTCTGTGATCATGAAAGTGGGAAAACTGTAACAGTGTAAATAAATGGGCTGAAAACATACCCCTCAGCCCTTCACTTCCAAGAATCCAACCCATAATTAAGCACTCTTCTCTATAGTTCTGTAGATATAATCCAAAATTTGAATATAAAAGACTACGTCAACAATATGCATTACAAATTTGGACTGAGTACAAAAGTCTGATTTCCTTAAGAGCCTCTGCTTTATGTTCTAGGGTACAAACCTGCAGTTTAAGTGGTGTAAAATCAGCATAAAAACCTCTAGGGTCAGTACAAATAGATGTAATCCCACTGTTATCTATTAATATTCTTTCCTCTGCCAGAAAAAAAGGAAACTGTGTGTTATGTTTTGAGATATATTTACCAAAGTAAAAAATCTGTTTTAAAACCCCAGCTGAACCACAAGACTTCTTATTGTATCAGACTGAAAAGGATGTGTCAAATACAAGAAGAGATGATAAGTAGAATGTCCTCATTCTTCTAGTGTTTTCCTGGTTTGTCACAGGATCAATTTGGGGTATGTAAAATACTGAGATGAAATTATTGCCTCCATAGTAAAGGGACACGTTGTTCCCTCTCTGTTCCATTTTGATGAGACATCCCATGGACTACTGCCTTGGGGTCCTCCTCACAACACATGGACCTATTGAATCAAGTCCAGAGGAGGGCAATGAAAATGATCAGAAACACCTCTCCTATGAGGAAAAGATCAAGAGTTGCGGTTGTTCAGAAAAAGGAAGGCTCCAGAAACACACTTTTATGGCCTGTCAAGACTTAAAGGGTGCTAGAAAGAAGGATGGGAACAGACTTTTTAATAGGGCATGAAAAAATATGACAAGGGGCAATTCTTTTAAGTTAAAAGAAAGTCGATTTGGATTAAATAAAAAGAAAAACTTTATACAATGAGATTGGTGAAAGACTGGAACAGGTTTTTCAGAGAGGTGGTTTTTCAAGGTAAGGTTAAATGGGAGTCTGAAAAAATCCATCATGCTCATTGCAGGTGGATTGAATCAGCTGACCTTTAGCTATTCTATGATAGTTTGATGAAAACAAAAATCAGAGCGATACACTATTTTTTTCATCGATGGCATTTCTTGAGTGTCATGTTCCTTAAATTTTTATCCACAAGGAAGGTACAGAATATGAGTTTATGGTTTCTTGTACTAGACCCGATCAACTAGTCTAGTTTTGACATTTATAGTAAGATAAAACAAACAAGAAGTAAACGTTAAAAAACTTCCAAGCTTCAAATTCTTTCAGAAGAAGCCAATTTGGTACACTGTTGCTGAGTGCTATGGTAGTTTACTTGCACTATATATATATATATATCCATCCCTAGATATAAACTCTGTTATCTGAGAGGCACTCTCACTATTTCTGCTTGTCCAGTGGTCGTTCCATCTTGGAGTCATCTGGTACTGGTTTTATTGGACACAAGGGAAGCTTCCTGCAACTTCTCGTATGAGCCACCCCTGCAACACTTCTGCCCCCAAACTTTACTATGCAAACTCAATATATTACATGTCAAGACTCTTTGAATGACACTTTTAAGATTTATCATTAAAACCATATTTATCACACAATCCTCACAATCAACAAAAAATGAATTCGCCACATCAAAATCAAAATAACATCATCATAACACTGAATAAAAGTGGACAATTTACACAAAATTGGAACAACCCAAATTTCCCACTGTATTATTTTTCTCCAGCAGCTTTCCGTCCATGTTTTGCCCTTTATGTCTCTGGTTAACTACACTTATGTCAAATTCCTTGAGCTGAGTGTTGGGTATCGAAAAGAATTGTGGTGTGCTTACTCTGGCTACACTCAGGGTACCCATCAAAACTGCTTTAACACTCTTGTACAACCATGCAATAATTTTTCCTAGTTCTGTTGTATTTTTGAAACATTGCATATTTACCTCTTAATCATCCAGAAGTTCCAACATCTTGTTGGATCACCTTGTGGAGTTCCTACAGGTTCCTCTTTGCACAGAAGTCTGTGGAGCTTGTGAGAAAAGAAAGAAAATTAAGTAGGCTGGTTTGCAGAGTACTGAGTTGAGCCAAGAGAGCACGGTTAATTCTATCTGGAATGTTATCAGAGCTCTTGATGTCAGTCAAGTTGAAGTGAATTAACTGAGACCTCATGCATGGCACCACTCAGATTTTACCAATTCACTTTAACCTGTAAATTTATCATCTTGTACAGAATCCAGGGTATAAAGGAGAGTCTTGACATGGATGTAGTGGTCAATGGATTGGCCTGGACTCTATGGCCAAGATCTTCTTATAAGACAGCAACTTTTGAATGAAGCTAAAGTGAGATTGAGCAGTAGAATTTTATTGCCTTGGTTTATGTTTAGGAGGTCTGAACTATCTTTTAGTGTTGAGCTGGGTTCCAAACTGCTATTAGAGACAAGTTAATGTATCAAAATACCCTAGGCAGGAAAATAGGAATTCGCTAGGGCACACTTTTATATTTTTGTGACATGGTAACATAGCGAAATCTAAAGCAGACAACTCCACAACAATGCTGGGAACCAAAGATTATTTTTCAGTATGTTATGTTAGGCACAGTGGGAGACAACATTTGAAAAGACCTTCTGAATGGCTTGGACCAACATGAAGTGCATAATGATGACGGTGCAGTTACTGTGTTCCACATTGAGCTCCAAAAGAATAATTGTAGGTCAATTGTGCTTATAGCATGTTGTTTATACAACACATTTTACAAGTGAACAGTAAAAATCTACATTGTCAACTTTATTAAAAAGTAAAATCAACTATATGATGCTGTAATGTTGACCCAAAACATATGGCCAAATAATAAAACAGAACAGAAAACTAGTTTAAAAGGTCTATATCATGCTGTGTTGTGTAGAATACTTTGAAAGTTTTAAGAGAACTGTGAAAATTCATGCTTATTTTCCCGCTGGTCCCCAAGAGAAATTCTGGCCCAAGGTTAGCTGCAACCATGTTAAGATAGGATTCATAAAACAGACTTTTCTATATTCAGTTTTCTAAATCTGAAATCTTACTTATGTTTTTGACTATAGCAAAAAGAAGCATCTTGTAAAGAAAATTTACCAATCCAAAATTAAAATATGGAAGAGTATTATGCAAAAGTAATATTATAAAGGTTTATTAAGCAACTGTAAAATGTACACATGTAACACTATTTCTGTATATGCATATCTCCAAACTGTTAAGTGGTTTGATATTTTAAGTCAGATCTTTGCAATGAGTGCTATAAAAGAGAACATCTTAAATCTGCTGCAACAATCTGGTTTGGTTTATGTTGGCAAACCAAGTCTATAGTCAATATTTGTGGACTTCAGCTGAGAATTCAATTTGCAACCCTGAGAGTTCTTGGTGAAAAATAAAAGGTTTGTAGCAGAATGATTATCAAAAGTTCTTGGATCTAGCTTCAAGTATTATAGCAAGCTACCAGCCTTTTCCATACAGAGATAGCTGAATGTTGTTGAAAAATAAAGATTTGGTTTCAGTGATGCTCAGTATCTAACTCCATAGGCAAGTTGTATCTGCCATCAGCTGGACAAGCTGACTGTGCAAGGCCTGCAAGGAGATCCAGAAATTATTTTTTTGCATAATATCAAATACGTCAACATACATACCTAAGTGAACACAGTGATCAGATATTCTCAGAGAAATTAGAAGTATGTTTTCCATTTATTTCCCTTTTCTCAGACTGACCATTGGATCTTTTACTGATATCACATTTCCATCATGTATGCTAACAGACATAGCCTTCCTGTCGGCCCTTCTTTCTTTTTTCTGCTCAGATTCTTTCTGCTTTCATCATATTTCTGCTCTACCTGATCTTAGAAGTTTCTGAGGACTGTGTAAACCTTAGGAAGCTAATTTGATATTTGGTTCATGTGACAGTTTATGCTAGACTACCCAATATCCATTTTCCCAGTGTTAATTCCAGCCCCTACTTAGAACTATCTTGTACCTGTCAGCATTATTTGTCATGAGGTCTTTGAAAGCATTCTAATGACTTTCTGGGGCATGGAGAAAATGGGTATTATGAAGAAAGCACCAGTGACACACTTTAAGAAAACGAGGCTTTTGAAAATGAGACTTTTCACCTTGGTGCATTTCTTGGCAAGTTTTGAACTAGGGAGTGCCTTCCAGTAAGCTTGAAATCCTGCCAGTTGCAGCCCTCTTATCATTGGAAAGAACTCAGCAGTAAGTCTGCCACTGCAAATGATTTACTCATGTAGCCCAGAAACCAGACTAAGTTTCAGAGTAGACTTCCTCTGAGTTTGCAGAAAGAGGCTGAAAAATCCTGAGTATCTGACGATTTTTTGATTTAAGTGGACTTCATACAGCATCACTGTTCCATCTGTTATTTGTATACCTTGTGATGCTGGCACCCTCGGCCATGATCTGCTCCACCACAGCTGAATGCTACACCATGACAGTGACCTGAAATGCCTCAGTCAATAGTGCTCACCTACCTATTGAAATAGTTTCTTTTCCATTATCATCTGCAGTCAACTTCAAAAATCACAGAAACTCTGAGGTTTGTAGCAGAGCTTAAAGCCCATGTTTTTCTTCCAATATGTAAAACTAAAATAAAATATGTGGTTTGCCCAGTCTACCTGTGAAACATCCATTTTTCCATCTTCATTTTGGATTTTTTCCCCTCTTAAGAAATTACTTTGTTGACACACTTAAAAGGAGTGGGATTCAAGGGGTGTTAAAGCAGTTCTCTGTAAATGAAACTCAGACAAAGAGCTCAGCTGAAGAATCCCTGCCTAAAAACATCAGCTCATCAGCTTCCAAAGAGTTATTTTATATTCCAAAATTAACTGAGTTAATAGGCAAACAGAAACCATAGAGAGATTATTGATGCCTTTTAGGGGTGTGTGTTTTATACATAAGTTAACTGCCCACTTTATAGCAAATGTATTGAGACCACTTCCTACATATCATGACAATTAAGAAGGAAAGATATGCAGAGTTGATTAATTTATGTTAAAATAAGCAATAATTTATAGAAAGCATTTTGAGAGAGGTTAAACTGCAAATTTGTTTTCATGAAAAAACTTGAATATCATCAAAGTTGATATGCGAGAAGAAATAAAGGTCACTTGCAGGGAGACAGAAAATTATATTCTGATACTGGTGAAATGAAGATCCATGAAGGTTCAGAGGCTCAGGCATCAATAGCATTGGCCTTCTGAGAGTGCAAAACCCTTCAGATGTCAAGTCAAAAGCAAATGAAAGCAGATGGATACCAAAGATATTGGAAAGAGGAATTTGAAAGGAAGACAAGGGAGTATCAGCTCATCAGTAGGAAAGATCGGGTAGATAGTATGAGACAAGAACCTCTGACCAGAAGGAATAAGAACATGGAAACCGCAATTTTATTTTTCTTTAACCATTTTTTTTTTTCATTTTGATACATTATAAAGTAGTGGTTCTTCCATCTGTTTTCCTGCTGCTAAATCCAAAAAAATCCCTCCAGTTGCTCTTTTGAAACTTTTCACACTTTAGCAATTGAACTGATTTTCTCAAAAATTATCTCTTTCTTAATAACATAAATATAAATGGAATCCCCAGCCAGATTAGGTTTTCATTTCTCATGCTGTACTTTCACAACTTACCATTGGTAATGGCTTTCTCAAGTTGAAATGAAAAAAAAAATCTTTTAACCTAGTTTTAATTATCTGAAAATGAGACAAACAGTAAACAGTTTTACCATAGTGCAATTAAGCAATAGGGCATTTCTAAATAAAATAGAATTTCCCTAAATTTTGAACTCCATTTATTGAATTCAAACAATCCTCAGCCACATGTTCAGTGAAAAAAAAAAATGATGGATTTTGCTACCAATTCTCCCCTTCCCCCCACTTATTCTAATAAGAAGGAACAAAGTTTTTTGACCTGATTAGAGAGTCAATGTCTTTACTAAGAAGAACACACAGAATAGGACTAGGCAATATTTGTGACTATTTATTTCTAAGGTTTACATAAGCTCCGAAACCAGGATTTAGATAGGTGATCTGTGGTTTGATGTAGAAGCTTTTGAAATCAGCACAAATGTTAGGGAGGTCTACGAATTTTGGACAATGTATCTTAAGAGTGATGAATTAGTAAACAACATGGGGGTTTGGATCTGGCTAAGTGTAAAAGCTCTGATTGTACTCTCCTTGTTATAACCAAATCCTTTCATTTCCTACAATATTCAAGGTGTTGAGGGGTCCTGAGTAATATTTATATTGTATAGTGAAACATTACTATTGTTTGACTGTTTTTATTAGAATTCATCTCCTAGCATTAGCTTGTTGGAGCAGTTTTGATTTTATAGCTGCTAGGCAGCTCTCCTCCTGTGATGGTTTTCTAAGTCTTCTTTCCTTATCTTATGTCTCTCTGCAGAAACTATCAATCTCTATCAGATTCTAAGACATTGTGCAGAAAGCTCTTAATTTCTCTGTTCCCTGTCATGCAAAAAAAAAAGAAAAAAACGGGGGGCAAAAAGAAAAATATTACACTCAATCAGAAATGAATTTTAATTCCAGTATTGAAATTCTCTAGATGTGTCTGGGGGAGAGAGACATATGTGAATGTGTGTGCATTTATATATGTAAGCCACTGAACAGCGAAGATAAATAACACAAATAACTGTGTTCCTGCTCTGAAAGCATTATTTTATTCACTCCCAAATATTGCATGGTATTTCTTTTTGATAATAAGATACATCTATTTCAAAGCAAAGACTGATCTTTCTTCTGAATATAAATTACTTTAGGCAATGCTAAAATAATTTATGGAAACTTTAATTACTTAACCTGAGTTCTGTGATAACTATATTTCTGGACTGAGCTTTCAGGGCTTGAAACAGAAAAACCTACTGTAACATGGGGTTGGGCTGGTGTTTCTTTTCTATGCAATGGAAATATCCCTCCTAGGGGATTTTAAATGGATGAAGAGCAGGTGTTTTGATTTGATGGTAAATTGGTAAGCTGATTACCTTCAAAATTAACACAAACTATAACCAGAAATCATTCCCCTTCAAAAGATCAAAAGTATGAAACAACAACAAAGCATTCTTAATGCTGAAATATCATAATTTCAAGTAACATAAATGCAAAAGTTAATCAATCTGTGCTCATTATATATATATATAGTTATTACTTAATACAGCATTTATGAATTCTCTCTTCTCAGTAACTTCTTAGACCTCAACAAGAGATAGTAATGGAGATTACAAATAATCTGATGCTGATGCTTTTGTGTCCCTCTTTATTTGGTGAGATAAATTGAGTTTTCTGTGTGTACTATGTGGGCACAAGCCATTATGCATCAGAGAATTCTGTCTGATTCTGATCAAAATCTGGTAAGAACTTAGATTAAAAATTTAAAATTATGACTTGACAGATAGATGGCTTCCCACTACCCTTTCCTCCCCTAGTTGTTACTTTTCTAGTTATTGACACAAGTTTTGTTTATTAATAGATCATTTGAAGTGGATTCCTCATTCAAAACCACACTCTTTTGTTGGCTCCAAAGAACTATGAGACACCAAGTAATAGAAAAAGGTATATGCCTTGTAAAAAAAATACCATTTTGAAACATAAATTCTATCAACTTTTAATGAGGGAAAGTGAGTCAATTTTCTGTTTTATTAATATAAAAGCCAAATTCTGTGCTGAAAATAGCCCCAGTCCACTCTTTAAGAACAGTAGATAGTATAATCAATATAAGTAGAATGAAAAGAAGGTCAGTATGAATATATACTGAAATTTGTTTTTTTTTAAAGAGTAATTTCACACATACAATTAAGTAGCCAAGTAAAAAAATTCCTCAACTAAACATGCTTACAGTATAAAAACTTAAGCTGGGGCTAGTCTTAGTAAATTAGAGTTAATACAGTGTGAGTCATATTAAGTCAATCTGTTCTTGCTGTGTTAAATCAGATGACCTATGTTGCTTTGAACCACATCTGTGGTATCAGAAAGTTGTGTTGTGAATAAACCATGTTTTCATATAATAAAAATTCTGTTTCTGTATAAGCAAAAGATTTATTTTATAAAGTGAATAGATTTAACCTTAATAAGAATAGTCACTTTTTCTAAGGATACAGTACAAACTTCTTTTTTATACTCCACTGAATATGTCAGTCCTTTTTCAGCTGTAAAATTCTCTCTCAGATAGATAAATATTCCCAGGTTCATGATGAGGATATAAACAAAAAAATTATTTTCCACTGACACGGCCAAGCAGTTCTGGGTGATGACACATATCTTAGGAATTTACTAACTCCTTTTTCTTTAAGTATCCACAAAGTTTGTGGAGTTTTGTTTTTGCAGTTTTTTTCTCCACTCACTCTGAATACCATGGCCCATTTTTTCGCCTTGTTGCTTCTTAAGGAGCAACAAGTTGTGTAAGAGCTACAGAAACGTTCTGAAAACCTTTAAAATTAAAAATCTAATAATTTCCTGAAGTCTATCTCAATTTGCATTCAGCTGGCATTCTCTCCCACTGTTCCACTAGGCAGCGTGTCAGCTATGACACTGATAAAATGGTCTGTTATCCTTATGCTCTAGGATACCAACCAACTGAAAATGTAGAAACAAAAAAACAATCAGAGGCAAAAAATCAAACCACATATATTTGACGGATAAAATCTTGGAAGTTGCTTTACTTCCTCTAGGTAGAATCCTTACTATTTTTATGAATGTTGCAGTGTATTTCTGAAAATGTAAATGTTTAAATTAAGTTCCTTCTTAGGAAAGGACTTTAAAACAGCAGAAATAAATGTACATGAAATGTACAGTCAGATATTCAGGGGTTGTATATGGCATAGTTGCACTGTTTTCTTACACTAAGTAGTCTTCTTAAAGGAAGAGCATACTAAATAAAAAGTTACTAAATTAAACTACTAAATTGAAAATTAGTCAAATGCCAACTTCAAAACCAGTCTCTTGAAGCAGTTATGCTGCTTCTCTCTTACCTTAAGAAGGAGGCTGTGTGAAAATTTGCCTCCTGAAATGCAAGGTGACACAATGGTAGCAAAATCAGAAAATCAACATATATAGAACACAGCATCAGCCTGTTCCTTTGGACAGATATCATGATGTCCTCTTGATGCCTTTTTCCTGGACTTAGAAAAACAAGGCTCGACATGGTTAGAGGGTTGGAGGTCTTTACCTCTGTATTTTAATCAGGATCCTGTTTGATGCATCCACTTTGCCAATGTGACAGCGTGGCAAAATGCACACCCACCATCAATCACACACACCAGTTGTAGACTCTATACATTAGCATATCTAACAAGAGAGCCCAATCATGGGGCTGGGGTGGGCTAAGGTCTAGGTTACAAAATCTGTCCTGCTAGGAGACCTTGGGTTCCTGAGATAGTAGGATGTTTGGTCTCCCTGGCTTTGCAGTTCTGGGCTGTTCAGTCTCATGGCCTGCAGAACACTTACAGGACACAAAGCACCAGAATAAGTGAAGGGTTACAAGTACGCATGCTAATATTTTTGGATACACAGAACTGTATAAAAGTTATACAAAAGAAAAGGCAATAATCATTTTGGCATCACCCTAACTAATCCTAATCACTTCAGGAATTTTAAGGTTTCACGGCATCTCTTTGCCTTTTAGCACGTACTCTCAGTCAAGTGTGTTTGAATAAATGACTACTGTAGTTCAGATGAAAACCTCATTCTGAAAAACTGAATTCTGAACACATTTCACTTCACAGGTGAAAAAGGCAAAATTTCTGTTGTAAACATCCATCCTTCTTTGCGTGTATTGTTGATAAAATATTTTAATTATTAAGTTCTTTGTTGTTTTTGTTGCCCGTTTTTTGGTTTGGTTGGTTGAATTTTTTCGTGTAGTTTTTTTTTTTCCCAAGAAAGAGAGTCCATCTTTCTGAGAATGCAATTAAAATATGAATCTGTTGAAATAAAAGCCTTGTCTTGTTGTAAACACTGTGCAGCAGATGGTCACTTGTGTCCCTCGATGTTACATGGTGCTCTTCAGCAATTCAGAAAGTATTTAAAGTCTGATAGACAACTGAACATCTTTTCTGCTCTCTGCTGCTCCTTGCAGTAGTATGTCATGCTTTCTTTGATTGTCAGGCAGATTTCAGGGCATCAGTCATTTCTGTGTCCTTTTCTAACAACTGAACATCGTCAGCAAGAAAAAGCAAATGAATCTGAGCTATTACTTCAGAACTGTTGTACATGGCTGTTTATACAGGCAATTCAACAACTCTGTTAAGTGGATATCACAAACAGACACTGAAACAGGCTGTAAACAAAATAGATATATAAAAAAGATATCTCTGGTAGATCTCTGTGTATGAACTCTCCACACTCATATATCTAATTCCCAAATATTCTTTTAAGGACTTTAAAGTGTTTACAGATTGTCTTACAAAATATATATTTGATGAGTCTATCAAGTGAATACATATCATATAAAAAATGTAAGTATGAATTTAATGGTAAGGGAGCTTGAGCTATTTCCACTTCCCTTACCAGCTATTTCTCCTCCGTCTCTTTTGGCAGGTGTTTACGTTAGGGGAGATTTAATCTGTTCAGGGGATTCATTCACAGAATCAACTTAGTTGATTCACATTCAAAAGCTCTGTGCTTGTTTGAAGAAAATTATACTTCCGCTCCATTCCAGGAGAGAAATTTTCATCCCATCTGGAAGTTTGAAGGAAAACATTGTTTAGATGAAGCTTGTATAAAGTGATAGTATCTAGATTGATTTTTGTTCATTGTCAAAAGGGAGCTATAGTAAACAGGGTTCCATGGGAGTCTGCCATGAACTGCAGACAGACATATATTTATATGCTCCAATAAAGTACATATCTCAATGCAAATATAAACCATATCTTTACTTTCTTTAGCAATAATCCACAGAATATGTAGTCCGTTTACTGGTTTTGCAGGTTCTATCATACCATTGATGTTCAAAAACAGAACCACAGAAAATGTTTAGAATTCAAAATAATTGAGAAATCTATCTAATTTATGCAGAAAAGTAATAGAACAGGAACAAATTTCTAAAGTTAGCTCAGATAATCTGCAACACAAATAGGAATGCAGTGTGGGAAATCTGCAATTTATCATGAATAACAAGCACAACAGTGCTTGTTATTTAACAACCTGATTCAGACCTGTCAGGTTGTTAAAAAGCCTGTAAGAGCTAAAGATTTTTGTCTTGGTACTTCTGCTTTTTCCTGAAAACTGCAGTTCAAGGGAAATGCTGGACAGCTGACTCCAGAGAACAGCCATGGAATAACACAATAGAGAAGAATGTTAATGTTTTTATTATTAGTTCTTAAAGTGTAAAAACATTATATAATAAAACAATATTTGACAGGCTTCAACATAAAAAGAATCATGGTTCAAGAATTTTCCAGTCTGCAGAGAAGTTCACAGAATGTACTTTTCAGTAGTTACTTAAATTAAAATTCACTCCTTGTATATGCCCAAGCCTTTTGTAGTACATAAAAAGAAAGTAAATTACTTGAAAATTAGTGATGAATTTTCTGTGGGATGAATCTCAACTGAATTAATAACGAGTACAAAAACTAAGACTTTGCTTTTTGAAACTGGTGATTCTGAGGAAAAAGATATAGAAAATCCTGACAGAAACATGTCTGTTTTCAAGTTCTTGTTCCTTGTCTATTCTAAACAAATTTTTCCAAACAGGACAAAAATTATTAGGCCTATATATTTAATTTTTTAGAATGACAAGTACTTTATCAGGCCCTGAAGTACAAAAAAAAAGAGATTAAGATTTCCATTTAATAGACTGGAGATGCTGTTTTTTAGAGAACCAAGAGCATTATTTTGTGAGTATATCCAGTGTCTCTTATAACATTGTTGTGAATTCTACCGAAATAGTCTAAATGTACTTTTTGTCTGTAAAGTAAGACAGGATCTTCATCTGGCCTTCTGCTACATTGGCTTAATTAATTTTTGCTCTCATTAGAAATTGGTACGTTAATTTTTCATTACTCTACATTCAGCTAAACCTGATAAAGCACTAATCTTGACTCAGTGAAGTTAATGGGAAGTTCCACACTGGCTTTGCTGACTCAGGAACTGGTATGAGATAATGTGGCAATGAGCATAACTGCTTCTTCAGATATGCAGAAGAATATTTTTTTGCTAAATTATTAACTAAAGCAGACAATTTAGAGAAAATTGCAGAACTGAATTCAGTGCTGTGACCCCCCGGGTTCAGCAAGCATGGCCCCTCAAAATGGAAGCATCGTGCACTACATGGATAGACATTAAACATAAGCACTTTTAAAATTATGTATATATATTTAAAATAAGAGCATTAGAGCATTAGACAGGAGATTTTTCAAGTATGACGGTGGGAGAAAAAAGAGCAAATGAGAGTTCATTTTGTAGTTCATGTTGGTGGACGTTACCAGATACTTGACCTGGTTTGGTTAAACAGTAATCTGAGTGGTTGCATCATGTTTACTTTAAGTATTTTATTCCTAAAACTTGGTTTTAGGAATAAAACTGAATAAGACTGAAACTTTCAGGTTTTCCTGCATTTGACTGCATGAACTTCATTATATATAAGATGTCTGGTTCCCATCCTGAATTGCACACTGGTTCTTTTACTAGTGTTTAAATATGTCTACTGTCAAAGGAGTTTTTAGTCTCCTTAGATCTCAACAAGATCTAAACAGAAGATAAAGAGATTTCTTCAGAGCTGGAAGCAGTAATCTCATGAATTAGAACTCTTAAATTTATGGATCAGTATAAAGTTTCACCTGGCAGTCAAAGTGAAAGACAATTTATAAAATATAGTGGCATCCTTCTGATGAATGTTGCTTGTATAACATTTTATTTTAGCTAAGCATAATTTAGTAAGAATGGGTGGTTTTGCATCATAAAGGAAAAAACTGAATGCATTTTTATCTTATGCCGTTTTCTAAAACAAATAAATTACAAAGATAATTTGCCTGGTATTAGATTTCAGGTAAGAACTGAGGTTTTTATGCTAAATTATAGATTTCCTGGTAAAAGTCACAACAGCTGTGAAAATACATAGAATGAAAGAATCACCAAATCACAGAATAGTTTTGGTTTGGAATGGACCTTAAAGATCACCTGGTTTCAGCCACCCTGCTGCTTTCTAGGTCATGTTGCTCATGGCCCAATCCAACTGGGCCTTGAACCCTTCCAGGGCTGGGCCATCCACAGCTTCTCTGGGCAACCTGTGCCAGCATCTCACCACTCTCTAATAAGGAATTTCCCTCTGATATCTGATCTAAACCTGTCTTCTTTCAGTTTAAAACCATTGCCTCCTGCCCATATAAAATGTCCATCTCCTTCCCTTTTAGAAGTTCCCTTCTGGCGCTGGAAAGATGCAGTGAAGTCTCCCTGGAGCCTTCCTTTTTTTCAGGCTCAACAGCTCCAGGTATCTCAGCCTGTTTTAATGGAAGAGATGCTCCATGCTTCAGATGACTTTCATGGCCTTCTCCTGGACCATCTTTAACAGGTCCACATCTTGTGCTGAGTTGACATGGATTTTAAATACTGAAAGAATAAGAGGGATTTAAAAAAAAAATCCCATAGTATACTAAGAAGCTTCTATACTGTAAAATTCTGTAATATCTGAAGCTGACTCCCGGAGTTGCCACTCATTATTGGTGAAACTGATGAGTTGTAGGTAGCTGTAGATATTTATTTCTTGGTATAAGAAGCCAATTTTAAGGCAACTACAAGTATATGTCAGATCCTCAACTACTCTTGTGACAGATATGGGCTCTGAAAGAGAGGATAAATCTGACAAATAATACAGTATTTTATATCATGGACATATATATATATATGTATATATATATATATATATATATATGTGACCTTGAACCACTAAATAGCTTTGGGCATGAAGGATTTTCAACAGTGCTAGAGATGATTTACCCATAAGGAAATGAGTAATAGAAACATGGTAAAGGTGTAATAAGTGTAAATTACAACAAGGCTGGATTTAATACTGGTTTCTATGTTGTTGTCTAAGGTTAAAATGCCTATGAAATGTAATCAGCTATAAGAATTTAGTTTCTTTTTATACTGATTGGAGTAGCAGTCTGACAGAACTTCAACAGAACTCCAAAGGCCAGCAACATCATGGGGGAACTCATCCTCCAGCTTGAGCAAGGTTTGCTACGTGAGGCTCAACATCAACTTGTACAGTGAAAGAGACTTAAAGAACTGCCACACAGGCTCAGGCTTTCCCTGCCTGGTGATGCAGAGCTACACTTCAGCTCTGAGTACCCTGTTCATTTCCATCAGGAGGCAGAGAGCTACTAAAAGGCCCTTGCTTAAAGTATGTGTGCTTTATGAATAAATTATGTTTCCTTTTTTCTGTACAAAGCCATTTACTTCCAGTTTCATTAACATCATATAGATCAACATATATTTAATTATTTTATAGTACAGAACTTGTACAGCCCACAGGGACATTACAATGGATAAGCAAGCTTCAAAGGTACTTAAAACTAAGGGCAAGAAGTTTTTCTTTGTAGACTGGGAAAAGAAAAAAAGAAAAAAAATTATAGTGTTTTGTTTACTTCTGCTAGATTCACTGTAGTTTTAAAAATTTTTATTTATGCTAGATGTTTGTGTGCTAGATGTATTATTTATTGGTAATATATTATTCATATATTATGATCTATTCCATCTTTCAGTATAAAAATTTATAACATTATTAAATATAAGATATTTCATTGATTTCAGTGAAGTCATTTACAATATAATTAAACAAAAAGTGGGATTCACAATTTCTTCTACAGGAAGATTTGCATATAGTGCAAAAATATTTTGGTATTATGTAATTAATTTGCTGATCAATACAGCTAAATAATGTGACTGTTATTAGGCCATGAGGAAGTGCAGTTGTAAGTAATAAAGATTCATTCCAAGCTTTGGTCTAAAGTGACATGCCCTGAGAAGTGACTTCAGTGAAAAAACAGTTAGGAGATTGGCACTGGTATACGGTGTTCATCATCCATAGATGAACTTTTGAGTCAGATTTATGTTCACAGTGAACTCAAATCAATAGAAGTGATGGCTGATGAGTATGAAACCTTTTTAGCTACAAGCTGGCAATCTCTTCATCACGATCATGGACAGAGCAAAACCTAGTGCTAAATTACCCCAGGACTAGCTGCCTCAGGTGGGAGAAAAGCTTGAAAATTGATTTTGTGATTCAATTATACTCAAAGACGTATATACAAAAATATGATGAAATAATTTCTTCCTTTTTTTAGAGGGAAGTGTTGGAAGATGAAAAATAATAATAAGTAATCTTTAACCTAGTCCAGCCAAGTGTGTAGGCAAGATGAATTGCTTTTAACATACTCTTTAGTGAAGCAGAGGAGTATTTGTGCTTTGTATGTTTGCATGTAAGTACGGAAAATTGTCTTGACACTACTCTGGCTGGGATGTAAATCTATCCATAATCCTTTTACCCACTGTGACAATGAAAAAGCAGATCATTACCATGTGCCCGTTCCAAAGCTTTGTCTACTCTGTGTGCATATTCAAATAGAATTAAAAAAAAAAAAAGAGAGGAAAAATTATTAGTCCTGTTTTGATCTCATATCACTTTTGAGTACACTGACATGGATTTTAGAGTATAGAATTTTTATTTTTAGAAATATTTATTTAGAAATGTTTGGAAATATTTATAGAAATTTTATTTATAGGAATAAGTATTATGTATATAAAAGAGAATGTATTAAAAAAAGTACTCATAGAAAAGAGTACTCATATAAAACAGAAATCAAGTTTTCTCAAGACAAGCGAAACCCAGAATATAACAAACTTTTACTTGTTAGAAAACAAATTTTAATGTAAAATAAATTTACCTCACTGTAATTTACTGCAAACAGTATGTAAATGTTGTCAATAAATAACTATTCATATAGGTCTAGATGTTAATCTACTCATGGCTAGGATGTTCATAATAGGATACTTTATAACATTTTTAAATTAGAGTTATGGATCTTGAAGTAAGACATTTTTATTTAGTTTTAACTGCCTCTAGTCATTTTTGTTTGATGAACAGGTACAATAGACTTGCCTGAAAAGTCTTATTTTAGCATTTATTTTTGTTTTGATTTTTTTAATTGATCAAATTTCAATATATTAGTGATATTGAATTAATTTTACAACAAATAGTCTGAACACAAGTCAGGAAAACAGTGCAACAAATTGCACAAAAGTTGGCTTATCCAGCTTCACATGGGATCAAATGGATATTTTGTGGTATGCACTGTAGAAGCAACTTGTCTCCACAATTACTGCAACATTACTTATATTGTTTTTGGAAACTACTGTGATTTGTACAGTTAGAAGAAAGCTGGTACAAGTAACGTTCTTCCAATATTGATTTAGAAGAATGACAGAGCTAAATGCAGTGGTCTTTAGTTTATGAATCTCCATATAGTTTGAATTGTTGAAGTTTGTATGACTTTTTGAAGGACAGACTTCCTACAATTGATTCATGGTTAATGTTAAATATGGCTTTATACATTTGCATAATCTTCATGCAGTTAGGGTTTCAAAAACACCAAAATAATTTAAAAATTAAAAGCTAATCCCCCCACCCCCCCTTTGCAATTACACACCCCAAATATCTGCTTCAAGATGATGGTAATGAAGGATAGGGACTTTGTGGTTTGATGCAGGCTCCCCATGGTATTCCTTTGAACTGCTGAGACATAGACATTTACTCTTTCTTTTTTATTCCAGTTTCCACAAACCTTGCCACTCAGTGTAACCGTATGTTCAAAGCAAAACATAAAATGATTTCGTTTTAAAGGACTCATTAATTTTCTTTGTACTCAGAAACAGCTCTATTAAAAAATGTAATACGCAAATTCTGAACTCGAACACGTTCCAATTTTACTGTTGTTTACTTCAAAGGGTCCTGAAAAGAGTGTGCTGGAGAATTGAATTCTTGTGTTGAAAAATTAATCTATCACTGACACTGACCCATTTTTTTATTCTCTCTGGTTTATGAATTTTTAAGGTTTTTATATTTGTAAGACAAGTCCATGCTTAAATGTCTTTTACAATACTGCCCCTTGAAAGATTAAAAAGCACACCATGTTATGCTTTTTGAAACCAGAACAACAGTCTAGAAACTGCAATTGACTTGACTGCATCTGTTGAGGCCAAGATTGCTAAATAGATTGTGTTATATGTGTAAAATTTGTATATTTTTGAGCTGATGGTACTCATACGATTGACATTGACTGAGAAATTAAGACTGGTGATTTTGCCTTTACAAATAAAAGAAGTGGTATCAATTATTTTACCGTTATTTGGAAATATTAATAGCTTGCTCTGTGTTCCACAAAGGTTATATATCTCTGTAGGCTACAAATAACGCTGCAAGTGTCAATGTTTCTCTGCGATACTTTGTTCCTCTGACTGATCCAAGGGCCGTGTTCTCACCCTTTCATGAAGGGAAGATGAAAACAGCTACAAGATTAGTAGACAGGTTGTAGCATGGCCAGTTCTACAACTATAAGTTTTGTATCCAGAGAAAACTCCAGTAACAGTATTCAGACTGTCAGTTCTAAATAAGCAAATAACTAAAAATCCCACCCCAGCCATTTTCATGTGGCTGATGTTCTACTGGGAAACAGGTACTGTTAGAAATTTTACCTCATGTATGATTGCCTGTGGGGCATGGCACAAATGCCACAAATCAGTGTTTTCCCTGAAAGTCTATTCTGAAAAGCTTTTGAATCTTCACAGACACATACACTAGGAGTTACTGGAAGTCAATATCAGTACACATGTCTTTCTGCTTATTTGAAAGAAGAACTAAATATTTAAATGCTTATGCAATTTTCATGTATTACATTGCTTTATAATTATTATATAATTAGATTTAAATTGAGTGGCTGTGGTTTATAATATCAGATTATAATAATATTCTGCTATGTAGTATATGTAATTACTACTGCTAATGGCAAACTATAATTATTCTGTTTCTTGGAATAATTTCTAAGATGAAATTTTGAAAGTCTCTTGTAAAGAGTCATCAAATTAATTTTTCCAAGAAGTTGTTTTGATTTTTCTAAAGCTGATCTGATTATTATGACTGTTCTAAATAATTTCTGGAGATTCATTAACTTTCTCTTGAAATCTCTTCAAAGGACAAATGCAAGGGAAAAAGGGACGAAATGCAATGTTCCAAGAAGAGTGAACAACAATAAAACATGGTGTGTTACATCTGCTGGGCTGTAACAGATGATCCAGTATACAAGAATTAGTACTTCCCAACCTATGATAAAAGAATTGGAAAAACAGAGTTTTATATTTCACTTGAAATATTTGCTGTCATGAAGAAATTATCTTTGTGGACATGTGCAATATGTAATAGCATGCATTTTTAATAACTATATACAGTTAGCTCAGTGGTGCCATAGTGTAAAACAAGGCATGGGAAGCTGCTATTCAGATAGGCATGTAATATCCAAATATTTTTTCCAGTTTCCACAGACTTTTTGCAGTGTGATATTTTCATACAAATTGTAGTGATGTCATACAGTGAAAGAAAATGCACATCTTGGTTATCCATTAAGCTTTCAAACAACAGAGGGTCTTAACCAGAGCTCCAGATTACTTAACCAATTAATTATACAACAAATGTAATGAAATTTAATTTTAGCAGTTTTAATATAAAGAACCCCCAAAACATTAGAGATTAGCCAGTTGTCTTTCAGATAGAAGTTATTGAAAGATCTTCTGGGTGTTTAACCATGAAAAAAGCTGTGGGGTCCCAGGCCTCATTAGCTCAAAAGACCTCATGTTAAGGAAGGCAGTCAGCTCATGCCTTCCTGTGAATGCAGTTGAGGATAAGTTTCAAACTAAAGGTAGCATGAATGGTATAATCTAAATTAAGTCATGGACTTAAAAAAAAAAAAAAGGAAAACAGCACAACAATATAGTGTAGCGTACATGGAAATGTCCCTGTGGATTTTGCTTTTTGTCGCATCTACTTGGCATCAACAGTTAAATGTACAGCATTAAGAGTGTAATCACCAGCCATTGGCACAAAGAGCAAAAGGAATTAGTACAGTTAACCCTGCTTCACTCTTTTTTTGTATTTTTCAAAATGTCAACTTCTGCATCAGTCCGTTTCTCACTTACTCTTGTCTACAACTTTTGGCACCTAAAGCTCTGACAAAGACAAAAGGAATTACTGTAAATGCATCAAATGGACAATTGGTCTGAACAAATAAGGGTCTGTTTAGCAGGTTGGATGGAGAGGGAAGTTAAAAATTTGCTAAATTTTTTGTACTTATGTGCTCTAAAAACGTTTAGGGGGAAAAGTTCCTGTTCTAGTTCTATTTCTGAAGTACCTGTCTTGCTCGCAATCCAGTCTTTCAGGGTTGTACCTACTTTTTGTTTTCTGAAACCCTGAATAACTGAAATCTGCACAAGGTTTTTTCTTTGAGATTCATAAGTTTGCTAATGGATGCCACCTCTGACTGAATTTGCAATCATGGCTTATGTGTTATTTTTTTTTATATTTTTGTTTTCTGTCAGGAAGTGTAACAAATTGTGACATTTTCTACCCATCTACAGATACAGGTCCTGTTCTATTCTTAGTTTGAGATATCATTTAAAAAACATGATATGAGATTCAGAATAAGTATGCTTAGCTAATTATGATTGTAACATTGTGCCTGGAGGGCAATTCTTCTCTAAAATGAGTAGAACACTAAAAAAAGTCTAATTTTCTAAAATGTCTCACATACTGTCTAGTTTGTTACCAGTTTCTCAGACTGATTGTAATTTTAAATCATGTTAGTTTAGGAGAAGTGCAATATGTTAGAAAAAAAATACTGGAATATCTTTTTACCTATAAGCTTCTCTAGGAGAAAAGGTATCCAAGTATAAATTCTTTTCTGTTGGAAACCAGCTGTCACTTCCTTCAAAAACTGTACCACATAGCAACTCCATTACAATTTTTGTGAAGAAAATTTCATTGCTTGTTATTTTGTCTTTACCTAAAACTGAGCAATATGGATACTATAGATCAGTATGAATCAGACGTTATATGCTTACAAACTTAACAAAACTGTTGAAATTATGTTTTGCAATTGTCCTTTGTCTGGACTTTGTATAGACAAGTGGTGGAAAGAATCCTATACTGTCCAAGTTCTGAAAGTTTGGTTTGTTATGTGAGAAAATGAATTTTTTTAAAAATTTAAGTAGAAGACATTAGCCTTTCAGAAAAAAGGATGTCACATTAACAGGATGCCTCTGGAAACACAAGTACTTCATCACTCAGATAATTTTAACAACAGAAGAGCCACACTTTCACTTGTTTTTAGGGTTTTGAGGTTTTATGCTCTCTAGGTGGTCAAATATTTGGGAGATTGGCCACAAATAAATGCTACATCTAAAGGCTTTTAAAATTGAGAAATTGCTACAATATCTGAATGCCTTCTCTCTAAAATTAATAGTAATAGCTAGTCTCCAAAGAGATTTTGGGGATACAACACTTTTTTCTTAAAATAAAAAATTGACCAAAACAAACAGTTATGATTTTTATCTTATCATATATTTTTGCTGCATATTTCTACAATTTACTTTATTTCCTCTCCATGTTAAGAATAGTCACCTGGCTAGTAGAAATATCATGAGTGTTTTTGTTATAATATAATGATTTATTTAGATTTTTAAAAAATTGATTAGTTTGGTGGAGGTGAAAGTAGTTCGGCTTAATATATTTTCATTTATTCAGAATATGTAGTTAATACCCTCTCTGAAAGTATTTACTGTATACATACATATATATGAAAAGAAGCCAGGAATGAAATAATATGTTTACTGCTAGTAAGGCTCAAATGTGAGCAGTCCAAAGAGACTTTTGGCTGTGGTCAGCTTCTTTAGATGAATATTACACACTGTGTAATTGCTTCCTTGCAGCCATGAGCAATATGTATCCCTGAAAAAATAAATTTAACTTTTTAATCTAAAAATTAAATTCAAATAACATGTAGCTTCCAAATTGCTCTCTTAGCCTCTTTCCTTTTCTGGATTGCTTTGTGTTTTGAACACCCACCAGAGAGCACTTTGTGTTTTCATACAGATAATGGAGATCAAACATCTTTGCATTTTGTTCAGTACATTTAGGTTTACTGCTTTGTATAACACATTTAAGCAAAAGCTTTTTTTAAACTCATATATTCTCCTGAGGAAATATAATTTTGTCAAAAGTGGTTTATGGGGAATGCGACTGCTTTAATTTGCTGCATCGGCTCACTATGCCCTATTAAAATAGTGTGAAGAAATTTTTCCTCAGATGTCAATATGGACATGTTCCAGTTTTATTCATCTTCTGTGTAGCATTTGCTTTGATGATGTCCCTTCTTTGCAATTGTGTCGCACTTTATGAATTAAATGCTGCAAAGAACTGTGTTGAGGCATTTTCTACCTCTGTAAAAAGTGCATTGCACTGCAAATACAATACACACAAACATACTATTTATTCTCTATATCTTTATGGCATATTTCCTAACTTTGCAACAACAGATGTACAGACATTAAGCCTTGTACCTTCTGTCTGCTCCTGCCTGATGTGTTGAGAAGCATCCACAGCCCTGCAGGTCCCCAGCAGTGACAGACCCACCTGCGGTAATGCCTCCATAACACTGCTGCATCAGTGATGGACTGCAGTCAGCCAAATTTTGCCCTACACCTTTGATAATGAGGGAAGAAAATATCAGTAATGTAAAGGACTTGGTAAACATTAATAATTCCAATAATAATAAATAATGAAAAAAAGGCATAGGGAAATTTATGCATAATGAATCTAACAAGGGCATTAATTATACCATTAATTAATTGCTCTGGATAGATATTTCTGGTTTAATGAATTATCTTATTCAACAAAAAACCCAATAAATAAACTCTCTATAATTCCAGAAAATGTTACGTGCTTGCAGTGAAACAGGTATGTTAATATTGCAGCATGTTATTCATGCACTTATTCTGATATTGTTGTCTCCTTTTGCTGAGGCACAGCGTCTCACAGGGGAAAGTTATTCTGGGTCTGTCTGTTAAATATGTCATGCGACTAACCCAGATTTGAGGAGCTAATTATGTTATCTGTGATGTTATTAAATAATTATAGTCCTTGAAATGGGGTCAGAAGTAACAGGACATCCCTGTAGTGCAGCAGTCACAGTACATATAGAGAGAAAACTTTAAAGAAAAAAAATAGAGAGAGGAATAAAATGCTTGTAGACCTTAACCCATTTATTTCTGTTATCATCTGTGCACTAATAGCTATCTTGGCTTTGCACTTTCCAGATTAATCATGCATATTGTGTCTGCAACCATTGTACTCAACATAGTCTGGAAAACTGAAAACCACTCATCTTTTAGCAGTTCAAAAGCTTTTTTTTTTATTTTTTTTTAATTTTTTTTACTTCCTGGATCTCAGGTTTCTAATTTTTTGTTTTCCTCCAGTGGTTTGATCACACACAGAGCCTATTTTCTGAGACAGACTCAGTGTGAAAAGTAGGACACTATATGCAGTCAGACTAAACTATGCACCTTGAATATAGTTGAAAAATGAGCTGCTGGAAACCTAGCAATTCTTGCTTTCCTAATTTTTATCATAGAATCACAGAATTATTTGGGTTGGAAGGGACCCTAAAGGTCATCTAGTTCAACTCCTCAGCCTCCTAATAAGGACTTCTCCAACTAGACAGGGCTGCCATATTTAGCCTGGTCTTGAACATGCCCAGGGATAAGGCATCCTCAACTTCTCTGAATAATTTTCCCTAGTGCCGCAATTTCTTCCAAAAAAACTAACCTATACCCAGACTTTTTCTATTTAATCCCATTTCCCATTTTCCTATTCCAACACGCCCTTGTCAAAGTCCCTCTACAGCTGTCCATTTCAGGTACTGGGAGGTGCTATAAGATTTCCCCAGAGCCTTCTCCTGGCTGAATTCTCTCTGTCTGTCTTCACAGAAGTGCTCTAGCCCTAAGGTCATCTTCTTGTCACTCCTCTGGACTTGCTAGAGCAGATCCATTTCCCTGCTATGTTGGTGGCCCTACAGCTGGATTGTGGGGCCCAGCTGGAGCAGAGGAGACGGGCAGAATCCCCATCTTTGGCCAGCTAGATACACTGCTTTGGATGCAGCCCAGGATGTGGTTGGCTTTGTGGATTGCCAGTTCACATTGCCAGGTCATGTCAAATTTTTCATCCACCAGCACGCACAAATTCTTCTCTCCTGGGCTTCTCTTTATCCATTCTACACTCGGAGAGTACTTTTTGTTTGGGATGGCTCCAATACAGCTGCAGGACCTCACAACTGGTCTTCTGAAATTCATGAGATTCCCATGAACCCACTTCTCAAGCTTATCAAGGTCCCTCTGGATGATATTTCTTCCCTTCCAGCATGTTGGCTGCACCCCACGACTAAGTGGTGTTAGCAAAGTTGCTGAGGATGTTTTGATCCCACCATCCCTGATGCTGACCAAGATGTTAAACATTGTCAGCCCAACACTGATGCCTGAGGAATGTTGCTGCTCAATAACCTCCACTTGGACTTGGAGCCTTGACTGCAGCTTTCTGAGTGCAACCACCTATCCAATTCCTTATCTACTGAGTGCTACATCTGTCAAACCCCTGGTCTGACTTTAGTATGAGCAACACTTCCAGCAATTCTGGGTCTGAATGGGATTGAGTGAGCTTTCTTTATAGCACTCTCCATGTTACTGTGCTTCAGATTTGTGACCAAAAAGCTCCTGATAATGGCATCACCACTTTTAGATGTTGCTGAGCAGTTCTGCACAGCATCAAGGTCTGAGCAGAGCTAGAAGATTTGTAATTCTTGAATTCTATTAAGAGCATCTTGTGGACTTTCAAAATAATCTATCCTTCTATTAGAGATTCTCATAAACGTCAATGGCATATTTAAAAAACTTGGTTGACTTTTCACTGCCTGTGTTGACTCTCAAGATCCAGCAATATCTTTTCAGGAGGCTCCAATTTCCCTGAGATTTCTGCTTATACATATGTGAAAATTTACTGGTGTTTCATTGAAGTTAAATTACACAACTAATCAAAAGTTTGTTGTCAAACTGTGGGATTCTGGTTATTATACAGTCTAAGCTAAAATTTTATTGTGTTCAGAGAGTCATATAGAAAGTTGTACATCCAGATTAAGAACCGAGGGCTCTTCTTACAGGGAGATGGATCATGCAGAATTAAATCTTCAAACTGCACATTTCATTTTGCACCCAAGACTGTCACAGAAACATTTCAGCCAGTGTAGCCACCATGTTATGTCTAAGTCTCTTTAAAAATGACTGCCAAAAAAATGATGGATTTTTTGGATTTTACACTGTGGGTAGAAGTCCTCCCTCTGTTTGTATTTTTTTTTTTAATTTTCATTTTTTAGTTGAATTATACACAGAAATGGAAAACTAAATTTGATTAAAGGTAGTATTAATGACCTTCATCAGCTACTTATCAGATAGATCCTCTTAAAGGCAAAGTCATTAATAGGGTGAGTCACTATTAAGGTGAATATCTTATGCATACCTGGGTATGCATTGGATGGGTTCAGATTCTGGTCACGGGCTCTTATGGCAATGTGTCATGTCATTTTCATGTAATGAAAAGACCATGGTTCATATGTAGGGATATGAATGCTTTTGAGATGCTTACAATTGGCAAATTCCTGACCTAGTGAGTGACATGAAATTGAAAATACAGCCTGGTTAGATAGTTGTGCTTAATTATATGTGAGAAAAAAAATATTTTCCACTTTGACACATATTCTGTGATACTGATTATTTTACAATTTCACAGCTTGCAGCTTTTTCATCATTAAACTTTCAGTAGCCCATATGACAAACTGCTCCATAAAATGTTTTAAAATAAGTATGCTAGAATGCTTCAACCTGCATGTTCTTTTATATTAAAAAGAGTCAACTTTGAGATAGAACAGAAAAACAACTGATGCTTATAATTTTCCTCATTTTGCAGAAGTTAGTAATTTATTTAAATTAAAAATAATGAACTGAAAGGAATAAATTCATGGGATATTTTAGCAAAGTAATTTCATTGTTGATTCTAGAACTCCCAAGTGTCAAATTAAAAGCCTGTGTATTCCCAGAAAACGAAAAAGTTACAGGCTATATACAATTGCATCCTCCTTGTAGAGATTGTATAAAGAATAATTTATTCCAAGAGGAATAAATCATCCTCTTTGAGATGTATATCACAAAATATTTTCTCTGCTCACACAGTCCCTCTTTGTGCCTGATTCTGAACTAATGCACAACACATTCCTGAGGTTTTCAAAGTCAACTGTCATGAAGATTTTCATGGTACCACAAAAACTGTTAAATTTGACTCTTTCATCTAGATGTGTAATTGATAGTTTAGTTTTCCAAGTTTTAAATTTAATCTTCCATAGTTTTGTTAAGACTTACCACTCAATTCTCTCCTTGTTTGGCTAAGGTTAAATCTATATCTACAGGTTATAGTGGAGTGCGAGAAAGAGGAATGATCAAGAAATCAGTCACCTACTCTAATCCATTTATAAACGGTGTGTATGAAAGTTTCATAAAATAATGGAAAATGGTTTGTGTTAAAAACAATTTAAGTTAAAGTCTTGAAAACTATTCCAGCTTGTTGGCAATTATTTTAATACAAACTTTAGAATATTATAAGTCTATAACATTATTATAACACTTTAAGATTCTTAGATTATTATAACTTTTCTGTATTATAAACCAGATACAGGCATGTCTTTTCAAGAAAAACAGAAATATGGGCTATTTTAAGGCTAAAGACATGATTTTTTTCTTTGCCTTGCGAAAAGAGATTCTATCACTGTACCATTTACTAATAATGTCTTTGTTATAGTTAGCTAAATAACTTGTGTGATATTTCCGTCAGATAAAAACAAAAGGGTACAACAAAACACTCAGCTGAAAAGGAAGTATCCGTAAACATAGCAAACACTCATAGGGAATCAAAATCTACAAAAAGACAGACTTCTCCATGGACATGTGTAGTTGAAACATTGACTGGGTCAGATGAGGCCATATAAGCGGCTGTTTTGATTCCTTTGGGTCTACAGGTACTGAAATACAAATCTTAAACTCTTAAGTTTATAACCTGGCTCTTCTGAATAAACAATCAGTTCTGAAGATCATGCTATGCTAAAATTCAAGCCAACTACAAATCAGTTGTGGCTGGAACTGAGTGATAATAATAGACTGTGAAAGAAAGATTTTTAAATATCAGATTTTAACACATGGGTCAAAATACTCTGAAATACATCACTATAAACAATTATTTCTGGGAAAAAAAAACTTTACTTTTTTTCCCCCCTTCACTTTCATATTTATCCATGGATCAGACTTAGAAGCTTAGGATTGTTTTACTAGAGCTCTCCTACCATTGCTCTCCTACTCACTTTTGTATGTTTAGAGTTCAGCAATAGAAGAAGAGAAATACAAAACCAGTCATAATTCAGAATACTGGAAAGGTTAGAGCAGTATACTGCACTTTTGCTTTATAAAACATAATTTTTGAAATTTTATTTTAATAACCAGCAAAACATTAATCTAATTAGTTGATCACTTGAATAAAAATAAAACCAAAATTGATACACTCATAACAGTTATAAATTATAAGTGTATTAGTTACTCCTAAAATAATTAGTTACTCTCTTCTGCAAAATTAAGATTTGGAATGAGGGAAGATCAAGTTTGCTATGTGTGGAGGTGTGTTTTTTATCTGAGGTTCACAAATGCATATTAATTTGCAATATGCTTATAAAGTTAAGAACAAACAAAACCCCATGGCAAAGTGGGAACTGAATAACAATAACATTACAGAATTTTTGAAATGATTGCTTCTGTGAGTGACTCTTCCTACTTAGTTGCAGCAGCCTATTCAAAAATTAGGCCTTTCTAATTTTTCAGAACTCATTCCCATACTTTCACTATGCATTTGAATATGTTTTGATGATTGTTTCTTATGATCTTGATTATTCATACTCAAAAAGGTCAGAGTCCTTTTTACTGATTTGTGTTCCTTAAATCTTATTTTTCCTTTCTTCCCCACTACCCCTAGGTAGTCCAAAATAGTTAATATATTTAATCTCATTCTGTTCAAACTCAGACAAAGCTCAGTCTGTGAGGAAGTGATACAGGATTAATGTGTCAGTAATTGTTCATCACCAGCTGACATGACAAATAGCTGGACTGACAGAGTGGTGGCAGATGAACTTCCAACTAAAGGAGTTTTCAGCTGAAAGAGATTAAGGCTCAAGTTAAGCTTCTGACTGCCAACCTGAGAATAAACTAAGGAAATGTACTTTCTTTGTGTAAATTTACATATTATTTTTTTCCAAAGCAAAATTATTTGGATGACGCAACTCTTCAGTGATATTTTTTGGTAAAAATAGTTTGAGCAATAGAATTTTTCTGTGGTAGAATCTCTGAAGCAAGAGTCTGACTGTTTTACCTGACATCATAAAAGAGGATCATTGATCTTCATCAGCTCACAATGCCAATTATCCTGTGATGGTTTGTTCATCAGTACCTCAGGTGAAACTGGTAAAAAACTTTGGTATCCTTTAATGAAAATAGTTTGTTTTATTGTAGGAGCTTTCACTACTGTGTCTTCACTACATAACTTTTATAAACTTGCTACTAAACAAGTTTTACCCCGACCGAGACAGCATAAGTGACTAATTGAATGTGATAACAGCAACATTCACTAATAATCCTTTTCTGTGAGAATTACTTTAGGTGAAACATAAAACAATAAGGCAGAAAGAATAAAGTTATCACAGACTCAGACGCAAAAACATTGTCAAAGTAACAAAGATGTAAAAATGGAATGTGCATTTCGGATGCCCCATTATAATTTTAGAGCTACATTATCATGGTAAGAAGTCTTCATGTTCAGGACCATTTACAGAAATTAATCTTTGCAACACTCATGTTTTAGGATGAGTTATTTCAACTAGTCATGAAAAGTGAGTGCGAAGAATTTCATATTTTTAGGGGTGAACCAGGGGTCCACTACCTTGTGTAACAAGCCAGTAAAAGAACTGCAAACTTGCTCTGAGCTAGAGTTCCTCATCTTTAACTTAAATTTCATCTACCAGCCTGGTGAGCTAAGGCATTGGTTGTGGAGGTTGTATTGTTTTCTATCATCTGATAGAAAAAATACCTAAAAATACTAAAATTACAACAATGTAAATGATTTGTTTCCAGAAAGCAAGGGTAACATTTATAGTGGGTAGTACAGGAACAGGACAAATATCTGAAGGATAGGTACCCTAGAGGTCGGATACTGTGCAACAGTTCTTTTAAAAAGAATATATAATCAAACTGCTTGAGATTAAAAACTTGTTGAAATTTTCAATTAAAATTACTTTGAAGACATAAGACTGTTAAAAATTGTGCAAACAGAATCATTCAAAATTACTTGATATTCGATGGATATTTTTGTGACTGGCCAAAATAAAATATGTGTGTGAGCTTGGGACCCAGATAAACATAGAGATGAAACTATACTTATTATAGAAGATATAAAACTTAAAAAACCAAAGAAGAAATTTTATGCTCAGAGCATCTTCCTATGTGAACAGAGTAATTTTGCTCACAACATGTATCCTGTATTTTTCATTACCTTGGAAATGACAGGCCTATTTTTTTAGAGTAAATTTTAACAGTCTGGATGCATGGTAGGTAGTTATGAAGCATCAAACAGAGTGGGTCTTCCTTAAAATTACTGAAAACTTATTTTCCTAATGAAAGAGGATATTGAGCCCCATAAAAGAAAGATACAGATATAAAATTTTAAACTCAGTTTCCAATATTATCATTCCAGTTTAGTATTCGTGTCTTTTACAGTAAATCTTCCTTTTGGTATCAAAACCAATATACTGCATGTAGTGAAATAAGATCTGATTACTGTTGATAAAAAGATAAACCTAAATAAAGGTTTTTGGCAACACCCCCCCCCCCCCCCGCCCCCACCACAGTATGAAAATTATTAGAATGGGAGAATGAAGCAACAGTAGTTAAAAATAGCTTGGAAGAATAAAAGGCAGAGACTATTTCAAGAAGAAAAGAGGGTGCTACTTTCAATAGCAAGAATAGGTCTTTGAACTTGATAGTGAATGTGAGAGAATAATGAATGGAGACATTCAGAGACACATGAAAAATTCTCACAGACCCAAAGAGAAGAAACAACCTTAAAATAAAATTCTCTCTAGTTTGAAGGCATAAGGTATGAAAGGAGAAAAAAGACAAATTCAAATACATTTTAAATTAAATTATCCACTTACTGTCTTTGTGTTCAGAATCAGAACATATGATGTAGGTACTGCCAGGGTTTCCAGAACTGTTATTAGGGTACAAAAGTGCAGCAGTAAAATCTCACTATACAACCAAGTATTTGTCAAATGTGAGAGACATAATGCAAAAAGATGAAAAACAATGGCTGAAAGTCATGTGCATTAAGCTAGAGACTTGTTCCTATTCCCTTCTACATTGTGCATGAGGTGACCCCAAACTGTTCAGGCTTCTAAGTGTCAGTTTCAAACTTCTCAGCTGAAATCAAAATAAGTACTTTCAGGCCAACAGTTAAAAGATATATTTAAGAAGAGAAAGGGAGTGAAAATTTTAGACAAGCAAAAAAACCAAACAACCAAACAACCCACATTAACCCATCTCAGGAACATAGGAACTTTCTGAAGTGAGCTGTAAAAGTACAGAGGGTAATTTGTTTAATTTATGAATATTTCTCATAAGAGAGAGACTGAGCATTTCATAATCCCAAAGAACAAATCATTTTTCAAAAGACACCAACCAGCTTAGTTCCAAAATTTGTTTTCCAAGAGCTAAAAGAAAAATACCAACAAAACACAAGAGGTATTAGTGTCCATCAGATGTTGTGGTCTTATATGTTCCACTATCAAGAAATTAGCTGTGAAACTTGGGAGACATAGGCACTGACAGTAATTAGTAGAGTTTTTCTCTGACAGTTTCTTTATATGATGAATGCTACCTATTCCTTTTCAGTTTTGTAATTTTTCCTGGGTGTTGTTCTGAAAGAATGCATTTTTAATTTGCACTTTTTTGAGTTTCTTGTTCAAATATATTTTAGGGAATGGGTGAACTCTTTCCCATTTGAGATTTTTGCTATTCATACAAAAATAAATGGTCATCTGAGTAACAAAACATTTTTATTTCTTGTCCTCAACAAGATGGATAAAAAGCTTTAAACAAGATTACAACAAATACTGAAAAGCTATTTTTTTT
>JAHLSL010012496.1:0-10347 GCA_025920805.1 Petroica traversi
GCCGGACCCCCGCCCCGCTTTGCCGCGCTGCTGACTCGCCGCCATGTTGGGTCTCCTCATGGCCGGGCGCCCTTTCTTTCACAGCCCGGTCCTGCCGGGGATCCACTGGGAACCGCTGCCGCCCCTGGCGCGACCCCACCTCCCCCTCGCAGCTCCCTGCCCTCAGCCTCTGCCGCGCCCTGCGCAGGAGAGCTCGGAGCCCCGCTGCTGTCAGACCTTTTCTGGCAGCTTTCCGTGCTCTCAGCTGCTTTCACATCTTTTTCAGCACGTTGCTTTGTAGTGCCCCATTTGGACCCCATATGAACCCCAATATTTGAGGGCCTCTAGGATGCGAAGGACATGGAGCTGCTGCAGCGAGTCTGGAGGAGACCATGGAGTTGCTCCAAGGGCTGAGACCCCTCTGCTCTGGAGCCTGGCAGGGAGGCAGGGGGTGTTGGGTTTGGAGAAGTAATGGCTCCAGTGAGACCTTAGGGCTCCTTCCAGTGCCTAAACGGCCTCCAGGAGAGCTGGAGAGGGATTGGGACAAGGGCTTGTAGTGATAGGATAGGAGGGCATGGTTTCCCACTGCCAGAGGGCAGGGTTAGGTGGGATGTTGGGAAGAAATTCTTCCTTTTGAGGGTGGTGAGGCCTTGACACACCTTGCTGTGACTGCCTCATCTCTGAAGTGTTGAATGCCAAGCTGGACAGGGCTTGGAGAATTGTTCTAGTAGAAGTTGTCCCTGCCCATGGCAGGGTTTTGAAACGAGGTAGTCTTTAAGGCCCCCTCCAACCCAAACCATTCTGTGATTCTCTCATCATCCACCAACATGAGGTATTCCCATGAGGTTTTGAAACGAGGTAGTCTTTAAGGCCCCCTCCAACCCAGACTATTCTGTGATTCTCTCACCATCCACCAACATAAGGAATTCCCAGGGGTTTTTTTTCTCTGTTTGAGTATCCCATTCTCTTTTCTCCAGCTTTCTGTACTCTATTAACCCAGTAGGTAGACTGTTTTAGCCCAGGGCCCATTTTCTGTAAGCCTGCTTGCCTGAGACTTGGTGCTGCTCTTGTTGTTTCTTTTTGTTCTGTCTTACACCTCCCTGTGTGCATCGATCTGCTCCTGAGTAACTCTGGGCACGCCCAGGCCAGGCTTATTACAGCAGAAAAGCATCCCTGAGCCCAAATACTCTCTAGGGCTGATTTGGATGACAGCTGGTCTCCAGCTGTGGTTGTGAGCCAGCTGGTACCCCAGCTGCTGCTCACCCTCATGACCCAAATGCAACAGTGATGGAATAACTTTATTTTACCCAGTTCTGCTTACTGTATATGAGCCTCTGTAACTTTTTTTTACTAAATACTACTGTACAGTAGCAGGTCTTCAGCTTTGTGAGATCTGGCAGATCCTAGTGAGTCACTACAGTTTGATTTTCTGGGGTCATAGGTTCTGTTTCAGGGTTGCAGAGCTTTGTCTCTGGATGCTAACAAGGAGTTGATAGCATCCATCCCTATAACAAGGTTATAACAGGGAATGTTGTTTTTCACAGACAGTTTTCTATCAATGTCTTTCTTATAGTGTCTACAGTATTTGTATTGTAAAATGGAATTTTGAACTGGTCACATGTTGAATGTGTGACTGAGAGAGGTGACTGCATCCTTGTTGTTTTGTACTTGATTGTACTTGATTAATTTTATTTATTTTATGTGCCTTAGGTCAGAATACAAAACGTGAGTCTGGAAGAAAAGTCCAGACGGGAAACATCACTGCTGCAAAGGTACCAAATTCTCAAGCTGTTCTGATCCTTTTTTGTACGTGAGTGTGTGTGTATTTATGTACCTGAGAGGGAAAATCGGATGTGAAACATATTTTCTCTGTTCTCTGTGAATATAGAGTAGGAGAACAAGCAATATAGAAAATAATCTTCTATGTTAGCAGAAGATATTTTTATCCTACTGCATAAAAATAAAACATCTGCACTGTTCATGTAATGGGTACCCTATAAATAATGATAGAGGCATTTAACCAACAAACCCCCTTTCTCCACAGTCTGAAAGTTGTCTCAGTTTTGACATCTGGTTTAAATAATAATTTTGTGTAGTACAAGTGTCTTGATAATCCCCATATTCTCATTTCCACACAATTCTTAACCTTGGCTGCATCTCTACCACAGCAGAGTTGTTGGGATAGTTAAATTCTGCAGGTGCTGCTGATTTCACCATGGTTCTTTTTTAGAATTTTTGATGCCTTCCTGGATTACCTAATTTCTTTAATTCCTCCTAGACTATTGCTGACATTATCCGAACATGTTTAGGACCAAGAGCAATGATGAAGGTAAGAATCTGTGCTGCAACACCTGTGCTGCAGCTGACTAGAAGTGAGACACACATGGGACAGAGCAGTCAAGTGTTGGTTCTCCTGTGGTTGCAGATGCTTTTGGACCCCATGGGTGGAATTGTGATGACCAACGATGGCAATGCTATTCTTAGAGAAGTAAGTTTCTCATAAAGGATTATTTTGCTTAAGATTAAGTCAGTATGTGCCTGAATCTTGGGTGACAATGGAGCTGTGTGATCTCCTCACCTGGACTGACAGCCAGCAAGTGCTAACCAGCTGCACTAAGGAAGATTCTTACTGGGGAAAAATGAAACATATCCAGCAAGTGTTCTTGCTCTACAGAAGTTCAGGTTTGATCCTAGGGTGGGAAGTTTTCATGGAGCGTTTACAAGGCTAATGTAAATTCTTTGGTAAATTGGAGCTATTATCAGCTGCATTGAAACCTTCTGAGTAGGTGGTGGTGTTCACAATGCCACATGATGAGACCTGGAAATCATTACTGTCTGTCTGGTGCAAGTGCTGGTAAAAGAACATCCTAAAAACTGTAAAGCCTGAAAAACAGTGAAGAGAGACAGTATTGTCAAATACAAGGGCTTGGTTTTGGCCTCAAAAAGGAAGAAAAAGCCTTGTTGTGGTTGGACAGAATGCCTTTGATTGTATTAAAGGTGTGGTATTTGTTCCACTGAGTTACCTGAGACGTTTCTGCTTTAATATTCTGGGACAAATCCATACCCCTTGCTCCTACACAGATTCAAGTCCAGCATCCAGCTGCAAAATCAATGATAGAGATCAGCCGCACTCAGGATGAAGAAGTTGGAGATGGGACCACATCTGTCATTATCCTTGGTAAGGAGACTCAGACACCTTGCAGAAAGGGTGAAGTTCCCCTTTTTTTCTTCTCAGAGCTCACGATGAGACATACCTTAGTTATTTACTAACGTTGAGATGGAGAGGCTTTTTTTACTGTGCTAGGTTCATAAGACCTGAGTATGATCAGCTCCACACTTTGGAAACTTGTTCTTTCCCCATGATAACTACAGTTAAGTGTAAAGAAAGGTACTGGATGATGCTAGAGCTCCCTGCATGAATAGAAGAAACTCTTTTTCTGTAGATGCTCTCCTTTCTTGACTGTTGGCTATCCTCCTAACTTACTTGGGGGACTCTGATTTATTTTTAATTTTTTTTTAGCTGGAGAGATGCTCTCTGTTGCTGAACACTTTCTTGAACAGCAGATGCACCCAACTGTGATTATCTGGGCTTATCATAAGGCTCTTGATGACATGATCAGTATTCTAAAGAAAATTGGGTAAGTATGGGCTGGTGGAAGTTAGAGAGATGCGGACTTTCTGTAGTGCTTCAAGCTGCTTCTTCAGGCAGTTGTGTTAGTCAAATACTACTTAGCAAAACTGGACAGGGAGTCAAAATTGTTGCTTGGAATTAACACTCAGTTTTCTCTTTGGTTTTTCCTTTATCTCAGCACTCCAGTGGATGTGAACAACAAAGAGATGATGCTTAAAATAATAAAGAGTGCAATCAACACCAAGGCAATAAACCGCTGGTCTGATTTGGCCTGTAGCATTGCTCTTGATGCTGTTAAGACCGTGGAGTTTGAAGAAAATGGCAGAAAGGAAATAGATATTAAAAAATACGCAAAAGTAGAAAAGGTGAGTGTGCCCTAAACCAGGACACTGTTTCTTATCCCTTTGCCACTTTCTTCTGAACTAGTTTATTGTAGGGTGCATTGGGAAGAATTTTGTGTTACTTCTCTGCAGTCCACAGACATAACCCTTGAAGATACTTCAGTCAGTGGTATCAGCCATGCTCATTTACAGTGCCAACAGAGGCTGCTATTTCAACTCTGGTAGAGTCAAAAAGATAATTTCAGTTGGATTTGGAAGATGAAAAAAGAAGCATGTTGCCAGACAATAGGATGTTAAAAGTTTCTTAAGTTCATTCACGGCTTTCTAAAATCTAAGTCAGCGTGTGCTTAAAATTAAACATGTATAGGGATATGGATGCACCATGGGTACTTGAGAGACGTCTTCCCTTTTCTGTATGTAGGACAGCTTCAGGAGATACTTCCAGATACACAAGTTTTTGTAGACTAAACTGACTCGCTTCATTTTCTCCCTTCCCTGTGTCTGTCAGATTCCAGGTGGTTTTAGTGAAGACTCGTGTGTTTTGCGTGGAATCATGGTGAATAAAGACGTAACCCATCCCAGAATGCGTCGCCTTATTAAGAATCCACGCATTGTCCTTCTGGATTGTTCACTGGAGTACAAGAAAGGAGAGAGCCAGGTAAAGTGAATCCTGTCGGAGACTCCTGCAACTCTTGATTTAGGACGAGTAAAAAAAACAAATGTAGATGGCTTGTTAAAAGTGCAAGTAGTGAAAGGCTTTCTGTATTCTACCTTTCAGAGGCCTTTTGAATGTGGGGGCTAATTCTGCTGTGGGGTCCAGAAAAATAGGAGTGAGGCTACAGCATTTTGACTCATTGAAGCAGCTACAGTGATTTGTGTGTCTAAGTGCTAGTCAAGAGCAAAAAAATATTTCTGAGCTTGAACTTAGTTTAATGCTCAACTGACACAGTGCCGCAGTTTATTTGATCAGTGGTTTTCATCCCTGATTCTTTCCGTGGTGATACTGGAGGAGTTGAGCTGCTTGAAGCTGGAGGAGATGTGTCTAATATGGTGTATTGGAATGCACACCCTAAGTTTTTACGCCTCTTTTTTACAGACTGACATTGAAATTACTCGGGAGGAAGACTTTGCCCGTATCTTGCAGATGGAGGAAGAGTACATTCAGCAGATGTGTGAGGATCTGATAAGAGTCAAGCCAGATCTGGTCATCACAGAAAAAGGAGTTTCTGGTAATAGCACATGTGATCCTTTGTATTGAATTAATCTCAGGTTCATGGTGTTAAATGCACTGCTGAGGAACTTAGAAAAAAACCGAACCAAAACTTAAAAACCACAACAGCAAACTAATACAATTCCCCCAAACCTGGTACCGAGCCTGGTTTGGGTTTTATTTTAGCTTTCTAGCAAATAGCTGGACACTGCAGGTATTGAAGTTTGTCCTTGATGTTGTTTTGTGAAAGTAGACTCTTAAAATAATATTTTGCTTTTCCAGCATTTGGGAAAGACACCAAAATGGAAGTGAAGCTAAGTCTTAAACCCTGGAGAGCTGTGCTACTGTTTTGCCTTGCAGGCTGGTTGAAAAAGCTAGATTTAGGTGCTTTTTTCTCTCTGACCTTTTTTGCTTCAAAAATTGGAACTAAAATAGCTGGATTGATAACTGATAAACAGATTAAGTTTGACATGATACTGCTGATTCATTACTGAAATTGCACAAACCTGGTTTCAGACCTGGCCCAGCACTACCTGATGAGAGCCAACATCACTGCTATCCGCAGGGTGCGGAAGACTGACAACAACCGCATCGCCAGGTAAGTGTTGGCTCCTGTCTGCTTCCCATTCCTGCTGTGCATGACATCGAATTGTTCTGATCTCACTCTTTCTCAGTTCTGATTTGTGAGTGTCTAACGTCACGCTTTGGTGTGCTAGGGCCTGTGGAGCTCGCATTGTCAGTCGCACAGATGAGCTCCGGGAGGAGGATGTGGGAACTGGTGCTAGGCTCTTCGAAGTGAAAAAAATAGGAGATGAGTATTTTGCTTTCATCACTGATTGCAAAGATCCTAAGGCTTGCACCATCATCCTGAGGGGAGCCAGCAAGGAAATCCTAGCGGTGAGTACTTGGGCTGCTGTTGTGGTGAGTCATGGCCAGCAGACTCTGGGCTGAGCTTTCAGCTGGTGTGGTGCTCCAGTTAATAATGAAAAGGGCAGTGGAGCTGAGGAAGGGTCTGAAGCTCAAGGAGCAGCTGAGGGAGCTCGGGGGGGGTCTCAGCAAGGACCTTATTGCTCCCTGTTTAGTACTAGCTGACCAAAGGGCCTTAACCCACTTGGGATCAGGCTCTTCACCCTAGTAACAAGTGACAGGGCAAAAGGAAATAGCCTCAAGTTGCACCAGGGGAGGTTTAGATTGGATATTAGGGGAAATTTCTTAATGGAAAGTGTGGTCAGGCACTGGCACAGGATACCCAGGGCAGCAGTGGAGTCACCATCCCTGGAGGGATTTAGCAAATGTATGGATGTGGCACCTCGGGACTTGGGCTAGTGGTGGCCTTGGCAGTGCTGGGGGAATGTTTGGACTCAATGGGCTTTCCAGCCTCAGCAATTTTGCCATTCTGTACCTGTTGCAGGAGGTGGAGCGCAACCTGCAGGATGCCATGCAGGTGTGCCGTAATGTCCTCATGGACCCTCAGCTGGTGCCAGGCGGGGGAGCCACTGAAATGGCTGTTTCCCATGCCCTGACGGAGAGGTCCAAGGGTATGACAGGCGTGGAGCAGTGGCCCTACCGTGCAGTGGCCCAGGCTCTGGAAGTCATTCCCCGGACGCTGATCCAGAACTGTGGCGCCAGTACAATCCGTGTTCTGACTTCACTCAGGGTAAGGCACCAGGAGACAGTCAGCCCTTTACTGCTTCACCCAGCTCCTCAGATCAGTCACCGTTTAGAACAGTGCCCTTGTCGTGCTGTCAGGAACATGTTCTTGTATAAACTCCAAAATTGAGAATATTCTAATATTAAAGTTTCCTGAGCCCATGGTCAATTTCCCAGAGGGGAATATGCCGTCTCAACCCACTAGTGGTGACCTGTCTTTCTGCTTCCAGGCCAAGCACACTCAGGAAGGCAGCCAGACATGGGGAGTGAATGGGGAGACTGGAGCTCTGGTTGACATGAAGGAGCTGGGGATCTGGGAGCCCTTGGCTGTCAAACTTCAGACCTACAAAACAGCTGTGGAGGTAAGGAGAGGTGGAAACTTCAGAGCCTCTGTGGTGTCATTTGGGAGAGGAGATCCTTCCCGTGTATGCTGGGGTGTTTGGGTGGGCGTCACACACCCAGTGCAGGGCATGCAGGTGTCTGAGCTCGTTGCTGTAAGGTGGGATAGTGAGGGATGTGGGAGCCCAGACTTAGGCTTTCCCAGAGTTTTTGATCTTGTGGCTCAATTTCATCATGTTTCATCCCCCCTTTTCCGGCCGACAGTGCAGCATGCTGTCACTGCTTCCAATGCCAGACAGAGCTGCCTGAGCAATCCCATGCCATCAGTGGTTGTGGGAGCTATATCCCTTTGGCTGGCTGGGGTTGCCATGTCTCAGCTACCATTCTCTTTATGAATCCTGCCCTTACTTTGCTGGATCAAAGGCTGTTCCTTGAAGGGATACTGTGTTCCTTCTATGTCAGTCAACAAAAAATGGGTATCCTTGTTTCCATGGCGGTGGGAAAGCAACCCCTTGTTGCTGCCACAAGCCTATGAGGCACAATTCCCTTCTCCTGTGCTGAAACAACCATTTCTACCCAGGCTGGTGGTTGTGTGGTGTGGAAGCTGGGCAGGTTGGGTTTTTGACTTTTGTGATGAGCTTCAGATGAACCCTGGATGTGGGGTTTCTCTGCAGACTGCAGTTCTCCTCCTCCGTATTGATGACATCGTTTCGGGGCACAAAAAGAAGGGTGACAACCAAAGCAAGCAGTCGGCAGCACCGGAGGCAGCCCAGGAGTGAGAGGTTATGGGGAGAACCAGCTGCCTTGACCTTTACATGGGGAAGAGCTCAATGCAGTAACCTGGTCTCAAGGCTAAGCCGGGAAAGTTTGTTTAAAGTCTGGGAGGAATGGAAAATAGCCTGACACGGGGAAAAGGCAGGTGCTGTTAGTACCCCTGCACTGGGGGGCCACTGCTCCTGGGGTGGGGATTCCAGACTGAAAATTCTCTTGCCTCAAAATAAATACATTGTTTAAAGCTCTTTCTGTGTGTAATCACCCAGGGTAGGGGGGTGTGATGGAAAAGCTCTGCCCAAGGGCTGGGCAGCGTCTTGGGGTAAAATCCCAGTGTGGGGGTGGCCTGGAGGAGTCAGCATCTGCCAAGACACTGCTACTAGCTTCTCTCTGCCCCCACAATCCCTCCAAAGGTTGGGATCTCCTGTAGAGAGTGGTGGGAGAAGCCGGGCGGTTCCCTGCAGAGAGGTGTCCGTGAGCCCCTGTGGGCCCCAGGGCTGCGTGGGTGGGCAGGAGCTGCTTGGGCTGCAGCAGGGCAGGGCAGGGCTGGGGGCAAGGAAGGGGCTTCTGGCAGCCGCACTGGGACGGGCTGGGCAGGCGGGTCCGTGCCAAGCCCGGGACGTTCAGCGAGGCCGAGGGCAGCTGCTGCACCTGCCTTGGGGCAAGCCGAAACACAGACTGGGGAGGAACAGATAGAGAGCAGCTCTGGGGAGGATTTGAGGGGATGGCTAGAGAAGAAGCTCAACATGCCGTGGGTGCGAGCACGGGGCACCCAGAAAGCCACCACTGTCCTCAGTGGGCTCATCCCCAGCAGCGTCGGCAGCGTGGGAAGGGTGGGATTCTTAACCCTCTGCTCTGCTGTGACCCTCCCCTGCAGAGCTGCCTCCAGCTCTGCGGCCAGTCCAGAGCATGAGATACTGGGGAGAAATGCCTGCCTGTGAGGGTGGTGAGGTACTGATGTAGGTGGCCCAGAGAAGCTGTGGCTGCCCCACTCCTGGCAGTGTTCAAGGCCTGTAGGAGAAGGCTTAGAGCAACGAGGTCTAGTGGAGGGGGGTTGGACCTGGTCCTTAAGGTCCCTTGCAAACAAAAGTAGTCTGTTACCCTGTTATTTCATTATCACTTCAGTCCAATTCTACAAAAGCCTATGGAAACAGAAATCCCCTATTGTGAGCATGGCTGGAGGGATTTACAGCTCACTGTACTCTGCAGGCAACCTGGCTTTGAGAATACAGCAAGGTGTCTTGGGGTGATTTTATCATAATGCGTTTTATTTCCTTATCCTCTGCTTTATGCCCAGAAAACGAGTGCCGTAGCTTTAAGGTGGACCCGATGGGTGGGGCGGGGAGCCTTGGGCTCCTGCGCGGACTCCGTTCTAGCGCTCTCTTTCCCGGTGCTCCCAACAGCTACCGGGACGCTACATTGTTCGTTTTGTTGGTTTGTTTTTGTTTGTTTTTTGTTTTTTTTTTTGGCTGGTGTGAAGCAAAGTCTTTTCACCTTTCCTCAGCCTGGAGACTGCACCGGGAATCTTCTCGAGAGCTTGTTTTTTTCTTTGAACTATTTTGGCTTGCTTGTTTTTCCTTTTTCCGCGGGGCCGGGGAGACGGCAGGACCACCCCGAACCCGAGACCTCGGAGGAACTGAACCGACACGACAAAGGACATTAAAATCCACCAACTTCGGTTGCTTCATGAAGACCCACACCAGAAATCCAACCAGTTCCCAGCTGCTGTGAACTGTTCTCGTTCTGTCCCCATAGACAAAGAAGGCAGTCTCCATCTTTGCCTCTCTGCCAAGCAGCAAGGTGGGAGTTTCAAAGGTTTATTTTCCCTTTTTTTCCCCCCTGTATCTTGTGGGCACCGCCTTTATAATTTTTTTTTTAATAAACTAGAATTTTTTCACTTTCATCCCCTGATAACTCCTGTTTCTTCTGGCAGTAATAGAAATGGCTACTGAAGCCATTTGCCTTAAAGAAAAAGAAAACTAATTTTAGAACATCTTTCTCCTACACCTTGCCTCTAAACCAAGATACATGGTGGTAAAAGGAAGGTTTCTGTCATAGTGTTCCTTTTATTTTATTACAAAATCCTCAATACCTTGACACACCTCAGCCGTGTGCACAGCGAAACAGAATGGCAGGAACACAGTTTTTGGCTCAATAAAATACATCAAGGCATCCCAGAGAAAAGTATCAAGAGGGACCCCCTTACTGCCCCTTTTGGGCAAACAAGCAGCTTTCAAGTCATGTCAGTGGCGTCACCAGAGGGAGCTCTGTCCCACAGGGCAGGCAGCACCCGGAGGGGGCCCTGGGAGAGGACACCCTGAGATAGGACACCCTGCAGGAAACTGCAGGAGCCAAATGGGAGCCAGAGGCAGCACAGGGGGCAGAGCCCCACAGACAGAGCCCCTGTGAGCACTAACGCGCTGCTC